>JASTWQ010000178.1:0-413623 GCA_035220615.1 Leptothorax acervorum | reverse complement strand
TCGAAATTCTGAGCGAATAAAATTAATTATGCGCGGATTGTTCCTCACATTCTCGGAAATGGTACGAGTTCGTCGACGCGAAACGGAAAATGAGAAATGGAGAAAAAAGAGGAAGCTGGTATCAGACATCTAAATAACAGCGCGAGTAATAATAGACATTGTACGTTCACACTGTACTTTATCTTTCAGAATCGTTTTGATTACCTCAAATTGACGCGTGTTTTTAAAAACGGTTACCACATAAATGCATAGATTCCACGATTAATTCTTTTAAGAGGATCCTGCACCCGTCTGGTATACTGACATTTCTATGTCGTCACGTAGCGTCGCGTCGTATTAATTGGACAGAATTGAAAATGCTTCTCCAGGATTGCAGTACATACATCACTGATTCAGGGAAAATCCGATTTTATATGGAAAACGAGAAAAAGTTACGGAATTACAGATTTCCTTACTTACATTTACCTCAATATAGCGTCTCCAGTTGATAGATTCGAGGGAAAGGAATGCAGCCGGAGTATTTTTGAAGTGTGCTGAAGAGATCTGTAGTGTTATTTTGTGCAAATATCTTTTTATTTGGAAATAAAACGCAAGAATTTTTAACGTGTCATTTCCACTCATTTCTCGCTTCTGACGTCATCAAACAGGGATAGAAGCGATGACTACCCAGGAGCCTTAAGGTAGTTTGTCCGTGAGAGAGAGAGAGAGAAAGAGAGAGAGACAATACTGTCAAAAAGTTAATGATAGACAAATGACATATAGTATTTGGCTGCGACTGTCCGCGTTATGCATGTGTGTGTAAAAATCTCATGTGTATGTACAGATATATTCACACTAATTGTGCGCTATTAGATCTTCATATGTTAGCTGTCATATGCGTTCACCGCTATCAGAAATTGCTTGAGAAATTGTATACTTAATTATCAATTACTTCGAAACTATAGATGGTCAAAGGTCTTGTATTTTTGTAAGTATATTTTTACCAGTCTTTTCTATCGTCCTCTCGTTTTTCATAAAAATAGTAAGACTAGTTTGATCACTACAATTAAAAATGTGGTAATGGAAGCCGTTTTCGTACATGTGATACATGTAAAAAGTACTAATTTTGATTTAAATTATCTTAGCTTCGGTATGGTCAATCTTTTTCTAATTGCACAGGTGTGTAGAGCGTGTTTACATTAATATGCTGTTTAAATTTTAAAAGATTCTTAAGAAAATGGGTTTTACGGACAAACTACCTTAAAAAGCAACAGAGAAAACAATTGTTCTGGAAGATTCTATATTATTTAAGGTTCAGTATTAAATTTATTGTCGTAGATAACGTGTGTAAAAAGCATGTAATTTAGTCACGATTAAACCCTACGAGAACAAGTCGTACGTATACACCTTCGACGATAATTTTAGTTACTTGAGGATTTGGCACCGTCTACGCCAAATGGAAAAGCACGAGGGATCGCGCACGAACAAAAGAAGCGTAAAACGGTGAAGAAGAGAGGCGAGACGAGGAAGTGGAAAAGGAGAACGAAGTGAGCGTAGAGAAGTTGCAGAGGGTCGGTGCGCGCGCGCGATAATCCATTTGCTCCTTTCGTAGACCAACGAGACACAAGGTGTCCTATTTATATCCGCAAGAAACTCGCGCTTAATGTGTAGACCGGTATTGTGCAACTTTCATTGCTTTCCATAAGATGTTCCACTGTCTGAATCGTGGAGAAGAGAAACACGAATAAAGGAAAACAGCGGTAATATCATTTTATTAGCAAAATTAACATAAAAAACAAAGCGATATCGAGTGAGATGAAAGAACAAACCGAAATAAGTTTCTACTAAAGCTCAATCCTTTTGAGGCGATTGTGATATACATATAGACTCCGCGGTTTCCGTGCTTGAGAGAATAACGTTATTGTATAATATTAAAATATCTGAAAGTTTCAGAGAAAGTTTCAAATTTTTACTAAGGAAAAAACGGCTTCAGGTTTTCAGAAGATTGAATCCAATTATAATGAATCCTGTTTTCTATTTTTAATTTCCGATAAATGGAACATCCTGTACACTGTGAACGAGACGAAACAATTGATCGAAGAAGCGAGTAAAGGCAAGTTGTAAACTACAACTTGTAGCCCCGAGCGAAAAATCTCCAGCGCATACAAACAATCCATTCATTTAACAATGCGCGGCTCACGTTGCGTTCAAGGCCGCTGTATCGCGGATCAAAGAGCTCCCGCGGCAAGAGAGCTGCGCCTAGTGGAGAGTTGATCATCTCGCCAAAGGGTAGCAACTCAAAATAATCCGTATTATATATCCTCCTACTCACACAATCATCCGTTGAGAGTTTGACCTTTCATCGAAACACGACAAAAATGTCTTTGCAGCGGTCGCGTTACTTCACACTCCACGACGTTTTGTCGAATTTCAATTACCGATAAATATATCTCGCTTACGATAACGACAACTAATTATGATAAAAATGTTCCGCGCACAATCGGAAGATACGTGAGAGAAATCGCGTCTGTCTTGCATGTAACGCCTCTGCATAATTGAATATCGAAAAAATTCGATTGCGTGGCGCAATAAACAATACAAGTGTCGACACTCTCGGGAGTCAAGAAAACGCGCGCGTCGAGCGCAATAAAAACGTGCGTTTCCAGATTCATCCTGTTTTCCGATGTCGACTCTCGCTCTTCGACACGTAGATATATTCGGCTCGAAAAGATGATGCGATATCGCTCGTGGAAGGTGATGCATTCTTCAAGCGTTCGACGGATTTGAATATCGACTTTATCGAAATACACCGATTACCGTGACTACCGGTTTCTTCGAGCTCACTTGCTCGCTCGCCCGCTCGCTCTTGTGCGTGCAACGCCCGAGAAAGAGAAACTAGGCTCGACCGGTCGCGTCCGGCCGGAGCGAGAGGAGCGGAACGGAGAGAAATACACCTTGCACCTGTCGGCTGACTACAAAAGTGGCTTTCCACTAAACTAATACGTCATTTCAGAATCGACCCTACCGATTAAAGGTCGGCGATACTCGCGTCAGCCATCTTGAATCACGATGTAGTGAACGAAAGGATAAATGAAGACGCTGTTCCTCTAACTGACTATTCAAATGGATTGAATCAAGATACCTAATACAACGCGAAGTCAGTTAACAGTCTAATACAGTTCACATATCTCTTTACATACATAGTAAAGATCTTTTCAAAAGCGATACCTATATTACGTTGCTTTGAATAAAAGTTTTGATTTTGACAGCTGCGATATTATACGAATCTCCGCACCTTTCTATATAACAGTTTTATCGGTGAAAAGTTATTTGAGCACAAACCGCGGGAAATTTTTTCGTTTCCTTTGATCGCTTCCGGGGTCGTAATTTCCGGCACAGGCTTTAAGAAGAAAGCAAGTTGTACGCGGGCAGCTCGCAAAAATTTCATTCCACCGAGGAAGTTAGATATTTCTGTCATATCGTAATGGAAATTTATAATTTTGCCGCTCGACGTAGGACAAACGTAACCGCGATCAAGACCGCGGCGGGCGTACTCGAGACGCTGTTTGTAGAAAGTGGAAACGAATTGCAAATGTTAGCACAATTGGCTGCGGCAATATTCGCGGAAAATAGAGAAACGCGCGGGATGTACGCTGTGAGGCGGATATTAAAATGTTGCATAGCTCGATGTAATTCTTGTGGTAGTAGTTTTTCATAAAATTTCAGTAATTTTTCCGATTGCACGTTGATGCAAAGAAGCGTAACGCGATGTGAAAAATATTAGATATAATAAGCGTTAATAAATATTGATGTCACTTCGGTACACAATCGACGTTTTTATACAAGCTTTTATACAAAGGCGATATCCTTTGGTACATTTAGACACTGGCATTCGGATTCGAATTATAGAATTGTCCTTTCTAATCCACATGATCGAGCAATAATCGGGGAGCACGTAATTTTCGCAATGTAGTCAATCTTTAAACGCGAAATGGATTACACGTGTATCCGAAAAAGCCGCGTTATAATTAGTATTACATCATTATTATTATTATTATTATTATTATACTTTCGAGCGATTGCGTCATCAACTTGAAACCATAATCGTTTCACGATCAAATCGCACCTATCGAAAAAGGAAATTGCTATAGTTATTGACGAAACACGGATTTTTATCACGGCCGCAATTATCAATCACACGAAGATACCGGCCATTCGACGGCACACGAGTACCTATACTTGCTGCACAATCGCCAAGTCGCGCTTATCTTGGAACAGTAAACAAAGGACACGCGATATTTATAGATCGTGCGGATGATATCGTATCGAACGCAGGTATCAATAATCTTAAGTTACATTATTCATCGTTGTTGGCTCGCGTCGAATGGCCGTGGATGGGCGAAATTAAATGTGACGTAAGTCGAATCACGACTTTCCGCAGGTGAGCAAAAATATAAGAACGTAACTCGCGATTCGCAAAGGGTCAAAGGGAAATTCTCTTGATTGCAGTTTGCAATCAAACTTTGGCGGCGCATGAAAATAAGCCCGTGACGCAGGTGACTCCGATAAAAAAGGGCCGGAGAGGAGAATTTCGTTACCGTTTGAAGAAAAACTCGAGTTCGGTGCTTTAATCAGAGAACGTCAATGCATCTTGCACTCGACGTTATAGAGCGCAATATACTCTTTTTTACAGACGGCATATATTTAATAGCGTATGCATTTCTACAAAACAAATAATTCATCTTCAATAACAAGCAATTTTTCACGTTTTCCCTTCGAAAAGTAATACCCATATATCGACGTGCGAAGAATGTTATCAGATAGAAAGTATGAACAATGAACACGCGTTAAGATATATCCTGTGAAGATAATTTCGAAATGTCAAGTATAGTGTGACAATTAGTTATATATAAATTACGTATCGGCTACTTGTACTCTCTGTAATTAATTGTCACGGTAAATTTCTGGATCTGGATTATCACTAGCGATATCGAGGCATATCGGTATCTGTAAGGTAATAACAAGTGTTATCGGTATCTGTATGCAAGTGATATTCAGAATAAGTAAGCATTGGCAGCTCGTTAAATTGGTATGTCCCTACGTGTACCTGCGCGCCGGATTTCCCGGCCGCGGCCGTCGCGATAACGCGAGACGAGTTAATAGTTATCGGATTAAATTTATGTAACGATGCACTGCCGCGTGCGTTCGCGCGGAATTATTTTCGATAACCCGGTGCGATAACGTCGCCAACGTCCGCGTACTTACTGACTGTCGTTCAATGTTTTTCCTTTCACGTTCGTTAGCAGCCGGTCACGCTCCGACGTAGGAGATTGCACCGAGATTCATCGTCCGGCGCGAAATTAGCGCCGCGATTCGGATTATACGATTACGTGCCTCTTCCATTTGTCAGGTCTCGCGAAAGTTCAAGAAAACGTTTCGACGACCTCGACGCAACGCGACGATTTCGTAAATTAATCGCCGGTGTCGTCGCGATGGGATTAAACGAAGAGTAAAATCAAATTGATCGATTCTTAAGAAACGATCTTTCTCCGCTTGATAAGATCGGACGATCGGCGAGAGAACGTGATGTCCATCCACGCGTGGTTTTAATCTCAAACCTGGCAAGTGTATGATATAGTGTTCGATATATAACCCGCTCATTTTTATCGCCCAAACTCGTGATGTTTTGCTTACAGCCGATACACGTTTCTATTATCCTGAACATCTGCACGAATTATACTTGAACAACTTTGCAGTCCGTCAAACATAATACTTAATAATAATCGCAGCAGCTGTTGTTATATCTTATATTCAATGCATTGGAAAAAACAGCGTTAGAAAGCAACGTAACTAAAGCGCGTGGTCAGATTTAAGTATTTAACTTTGCGTCGTTGTACCTAATAGCTCCGCTCGCCTCGCAGGACACGTACACGTAGACAAAAAAATAAAAACACTTTTATTATATAATTTAAACCCAAGCTATCGATTGAGCCTACTAAAAACTTGATCGGTTTAGCCGTTATTGAAATTCGATAATCTAAGCGCCTCTCATCTCGTCGGCTCGCGTATAAGTACACGGTCTCGTACGCTGCGCGTACACTTGGCGTAAGACCGTGTCTCTTGATAAAATCTGCATCTTTGTATCTTTCAATTACGTATTACGTATTACGTATTACGTATTACGTTTCGACTGACTTTGCCAAGCGTGAATTTAAAGACCACGCGAGCCGTCTGTCAAAACTTCCCGAAATGCATTGGCATGCTTAGGCCCAGTTTCTTCAGCGTTGGATAACTTTATCCTCAGGTTAAACTGAAAACTCACTCTTCGTCTCTTTCTAAGGGTTAGGTTAGAAAGAGACGAAGAGCGAGTTTAACCTAAGGATAAAGTTATCCGACGCTGAAGAAACCGGGCCTTAAGGTGACGAGTCCGTCGCGCTGATGCTCGCTGTTCTAGCCGCTCGGCTCGGTCAGGTGCGTGCCTATCGCTTAGTAAAGTCACGTAAACAATGGAAGTGATGATCGCGCGCAGCTGTTCACGACCTCGATGAGACCGACTGCGGTGCGAGTAACAGAACACGGAAAAGAAGTCTCACTGCATCGGCTGCATGAGAGAGAGAGAGAGAGAAAGAGAACCGGAAAAATCGCGGGCTGCTGCGTACGCGGAGCGTTTCTACGGGGAACACTCTCGCGCTCGTCCGCGCTCGCACGTATCGATGGCTCGATGGCCGAGCGACTCTCGGCGGAGCGACCGGAGCGAACGGAGGGCCGGAGACTCGCATTCACTCGCATTCATTCGCACTCATTCGCACGCACGCACGCACGCACGCACGCATACACAGAGAATAAAGAGAGAAACTCACTCCAGAAATAATGCACAGTATCCATCCAAGCCGCGGCGCGCGGTAGCGAAGATAGGATGTAGCTTTCCTCCGGGATTATCGGAGCGCGCTCAGCGGAGACCGTACGACAAAACGACACAAAACGTCAGGATTCCCCCTAAGTTTCCTCCGTGCAACGACACTGATCTCCTCCTCCTTCTCCTCGTCGTCGTCGCCGTCGCCGTCGTCGACGTAGTCCGACGACGGCAATGCACTAATGACACTCCCCTGGGTCGGCGATTACACGTCGTTTCACGCTTCCTCGCGCGATTTCACGTCGCGGTAGTCCCGTCGCCACGCACGAAGATCACGAAAAGATCGGCGCCGGGTATCTCCCTTCGGTTTTTCGTCACTGCGGGACACTCACCGGTCTCTCGACGGCAGCTTCCTCGTCGCGCGTCGCACATCAACGCCCGTCGCGTGCATTACCCAGCGGCGCACGCTTTTCCCGCCTTCGTTCCCGTCGCGCGTTTACGCACCCTTATACGCGCGGTCGAGCTACGCAGACGCATGCACGAACGCACGCACGCACGCACGCACGCACGTACGAATGGAGCGAAACAGCGCGGCGAGGAGACGAAGAAACGGAGTACGTTACGTATACGAAAGACCGGGAGACACAAGGATGTACAATTGTACACTTGGCGCGCTCTACCTCGTCTAGCGGAGACGGAGAGACACGATCCCGCTGGAGTACTCCGATCTCCGATTCAGCTTCGCGCCTCGCGACCGAGGCACGGCGACCCGATGCGATGCGACGTGATGTGATACGTCGCGTGCGTCCGCGTGCGCCGCGACACTTTTCAAAACAATATACAACCAACACACCAACCAGCGCACGTCTCACCCCGTAGGTGTGCTCGCTTTAAGCGCTTTCTCGCGCCACCGCCGTGCGCCACTCCGCGGCTCCGTCTCTCCGTCAGCTCTTCCCACCCCTCTATCGTCTATCTCTCTTTCTCTCCCTCTCTGCCCCTACCTCCTACCTTCCTCTCTTCCAGCCAACGGCGGTTTTTCCGCACGCACACGCCGCCGCGGATCAATAATTCACCATACGAATTCACCAGAAGCGGGCGAGCGGCGACACGAGCGAGCGAACGAGCGAGCGAGCGGACGAGCGGGCGAGCGGGCTGGCGGACAGGCGACTAGGCGAAGAGAGCAGCACGCGTTTCTGTCACGGCGCCCCCGCTCGCGCGCCAGCAGCGAGGAAACGCGCACGCAGCCCACACCACCGGCACATACCACCGACGCACACCACCGTCGAGCGACGAACGCGAGAGGAGAGTTGCCCTAACCTCGACGGTCAGGTGAGCCGTGTCGCGTCGCGCTACCCTGTGCTACGCTACGCTGCGCTCCGAGCTCCGAGCTCCGAGCTCCGACCTCCGAATCGACTCGTACGCTGACGCGCACAGCTGATGAGCTGACACGGACGGCACGGCACGGCACGCTTGTAAACACGCGTATGATTCGGAGTACGCTCCGAAGACCGGATGCACCATGTAAACAGCCCTCTACGGAGGAAACACGCCGGTTGAGAGCGCGTCTCTCTCTCTCTCTCTCTCTCTCTCTCCCTCTCTTTTTCTTTCTTTCTTTCTTTCTTTCTTTCTTTCTCTCGGTCGACTGCCTGCCGGCAAGATGATTTTTCTTTCGCCTTTTCTCTCCCCCTCTCTCTCTCTCTTGTTCTACCTCTCGCGCGAGCTCTTTTTCTTTACTTACGCACCTGTCTGTCCGTCTCGGAGCAATTTCGACGGACCGACGGCGGATGCTTGCCACGATCGAGCGGAAGTACCGCACAAGCGTGACAAGTCGAACGCGCGATCGCGGAGCGGGCAATAACGGCGTCGCGTATTCACTCGCTCATTTCGCTCGGTTGGAGGCACTCTCATGCAGAATACGCGCGCTACATCGGTCTTTCTCTCTCTCTCTCTCTCTCTCTTTCTTTCTTTCTCTTTTTCACACACACACACATACGGCGTCTCTCTCGCTCCCTCTGTCTCACTCCCTTTCGTCCGTCCGTCTGTCCGTTCTCAGTGATTCTCTCTCACTCTATCTCTCTCTCTCCACGGGAGCGGGTAATCGCGCCATCGTCGCTGCGATCGGACTCGTTCCTCGCGCGGGCCCGTTGCGAGACGACGCCACCGTCAGGACATCCACACGGGCGTGGACGCGCTCGCTTGCGTACGGCGTTTCAAGCACTGTAATTTTATATCGTGTTACTTACCACTTGGCTGAGCTGTGTGACGTGGCGGCACGCGCGTGAGCGCGAGGGCGGCCCTTATTTTCGCGGATGAAACTCGCACGGCGTTATATCGACGCGCGGTACTGCACCACGGGTAAATACGAGGACGGTCACTCTCGTGTTTTTGGTATGCCAGGAATGGCACAAAGAATCTGGACAACGCACACGCCTGCTGCGCAGCCGGTCTGCGCACACGCTGACACCGCTTAGGTGGCCGCGGGAGAAACCAGAATCCCGAACGCGGCCGACGTCGACCGAAGCGACCCGAAGCTGCGGCTCGCTCTGATCCCCACCACTCGCGGAGCGTCCTACCCGATTCTCCCTTCCTCTCCCACTGCCGATCCTTTATCCCCGTGCCCCGCGCTTCCCTGACCTGTCGGCTGTCGGATCAGTCGCGTCACGCACGTAATAGAGGTTGGATGTTAGTTGGGTACGCTTGCACGTCCGTTCACTCTCTCGCTTTAGGTTTGAGGGGCACTTGTTGAATTTCAGGGGTCGCATTTTAGGCTTTACAAATAAATGCGCTAATAAATGAGAATGTAGTATCACCGGGTTCGAAGAGGAAACTCGTAACTGGCCAATTAACGCATCTTTCGTGCGTTAATTCTTTCGAGTGATGATACGTAATCGAATATAGAATATACCGTCCGGACAAATTGAGAAAACAAAAATAATTTTTTCCATTTTACGAATATATTTTCCATTACGTTGCATGATGTCCGGCTAATAGTTGTGCGACATAACGCTATTTATCTATAATTTGTGTTGCACATAACGTATATATCTTCAAAATTTATTGCTATATAATCACATTGAACATCGCAGGGGTCGTCGAATATCGAATGCACATTTAAAAAAAACTATTGTCTTGCATATCATATATTTCGAGACATGGAAATTGAATTCGATTGCAAATAATTTCTGGTTATGGTGATAAGAACTTGTACGTCAACATTTTTCAATTTTAATCTCCCTCTACCTCGTAATGTCTTGTGAATTTGCTGCTAGAGTTTTGGTCTTTATAAAATTAATTTTAATGATCCCTGTAACTATGTGTAGATACGGTCATTTTCTTCTTTAAGGAAATAAGGAGGTAATTAACTTATATACGAAGTACTATGACACAAAATCGGTTAAATTCTTTGAACATTTTACATGTACATGTGGAAGAGGCGATAAAGTTAGATTTAAATGCTATTGCTAACGATCGCATTTGTTAATCGAAACGAAATCCGTTATGCGAACTTTTTTTTCGATTATAAATGTAAGGTTTTTTTCCGATTTTGTATGTGCATTAAATATTGTATTAATGCACATTAATTCTATGTACCGACACTTCGTTTTACATGTAAGCGTATAATCTAATACATACTTTGTAGGTATACTTTTACCCCTCCACCCCCCAGGTAATGTAAAGATTACTAAAACAGGTCATTATTTGAAATTCTTGCCTGGCGTCGCTGTGTGTACATACGTATATCATAATAATGTGTGTTTTTTTCCCTAAGGCTCTTCTAAAGTTGCCAGAAGCGTTCTTGGAAGCCATTTCCCAGCCAGAACGCTGGCGACATAAAATTCGAGATGCCTCGGTCCACGAAATATCTTACCTGGAAAAGGTTCGATTGCTACCGGCAAAGCGAAAGCCCGACCGTCAGAAGGCGCGCTGGAAGCTATATGCGTGGGCGGGCGATCAAACGTGTAAATTTTCCGACAAAAAAAACTGTCGATCGGCACGGCTGAAAATTTGCATGCGTATCGAGGAGTATGAGAAAAAGCAGGGAAAAAATTGTCAGAAGAGTAAGTAGAAGCTAAAGGGTTGTCAGAAGCTGCCAAAGTTGCGAAAAATTCGGAAAATTTACATATTAAGAAGAACTTCTGACAATTTGCATTTGTATTGCTTACGTATAGAATAAACTAAGTGCAAAGTGTCAGAAGGCAAAGTGGAAGCGATCGGGAGAAAATCGGGTGCAAAGTGCGAGAGCGTCTTTCGGCGCGCGGCGCAGTGCGATCGCTTTTCTCTTGATTTTCACACCGTACATATTTCATAGCACTTCTGACAATTTATCTCAATATTCATAAAGGACTAAAGGAACTATTATTAAAATGTCAGAAGTCAATTGAGAAGATATACATTTTTATAAGACATTTAAAAAAATAAATTTTATTTGTAACAAAGTACATTTTGAAAAAATCAATCGGTTTCATATTCCGTATCTTGCACACTCTCTTCAAATTCAGGGTCTTCATCGCTATCATATTCGGACTCCTCGTCATCAACTGAAAATAATAAATAGTTAAATAAATTAAATAAATCATGTATACAATCAAGAGTCGCGAATTGAAAATTACCTTCCGAATCCTCATTATCCAAAATGATATCTTTTACTGATGGTGGCAACTGTAGGCCTTCAAACCATAGAAAGTCATATTTATTTTCAGTGTATGTCCATCCTGAAGTATCGAGCTCGAATTCGATTGGATCCGATAATGTTGCATTATTCCACAAGTGTGCAATATAGTGTGCTCTTCTCATTTGCTGTAGAAGCTCGGTGTAGCAAGGTGGCAAGCAGGAAGCGTCGAAGTTTTTAAATTTTTTTTTAAAAAAGTTTCGTCAGTATTTTTAATTTTTAGTCCAGTCGAGATAGACAGAAAAAGTCGCTGAAATGGAAAAAAGTCCTGGACGCAATTTTCTTTTTTTGTATGTTTCGGAGGGTCATGGGTAGTCTAAATTCGGATTTTCGGAATTCTAACCCTGTAGCGTTAGCCGCCATTTTGATTAGAAGGGTGATTTTGTTTTTATTAAATATCTCGTTTATTTTCAACTTTACAGTGAAAGTGGTAATAACCAAACTTGTAGAAAATTAAATTCTCTACAATTTTGATCTTTATCTTTTTTCACCTAGGGTCAATATTTTCGAACTTAAACGCAAAAGTGGGGGGTGAAATTTTTTTATTGCATTATTTCGTTTATTTTCAACTTTAGCGCATAAACTATAATAAACAAAGTTGTAGGGAATGAAATTCTGTACAAAGTTGGTCCTTATCCTTTTTTCCCTAGGGTTGATATTTTCGAACTTAATCGCAAAAGCGGGGGGAAATTTTAGTTCTTTTACAATATATCTCGATTATTTTAAACTTAAATTTACTTGGTATAATGAAAAACATCTTTTAAAAACTGCATAATTCCGATTTACAACTTTAAGCCAAGGATTCATGCGTGGTATTGTAAAAAAACTAAAATTTCCCCCCGCTTTTGCGATTAAGTTCGAAAATATCAACCCTAGGGAAAAAAGGATAAGGACCAACTTTGTACAGAATTTCATTCCCTACAACTTTGTTTATTATAGTTTATGCGCTAAAGTTGAAAATAAACAAAATAATGCAATAAAAAAATTTTACCCCCCACTTTTGCGTTTAAGTTCGAAAATATTGACCCTAGGTGAAAAAAGATAAGGATCAAAATTGTAGAGAATTTAATTTTCTACAAGTTTGGTTATTACCACTTTCACTGTAAAGTTGAAAATAAACGAGATATTAATAAAAACAAAATCACCCTTCTAATCAAAATGGCGGCTAACGCTACAGGGTTAGAATTCCGAAAATCCGAATTTAGACTACCCATGACCCTCCGAAACATACAAAAAAAGAAAATTGCGTCCAGGACTTTTTTCCATTTCAGCGACTTTTTCTGTCTATCTCGACTGGACTAAAAATTAAAAATACTGACGAAACTTTTTTAAAAAAAAATTTAAAAACTTCGACGCTTCCTGCTTGCCACCTTGCTACACCGAGCTTCTACAGCAAATGAGAAGAGCACACTATATTGCACACTTGTGGAATAATGCAACATTATCGGATCCAATCGAATTCGAGCTCGATACTTCAGGATGGACATACACTGAAAATAAATATGACTTTCTATGGTTTGAAGGCCTACAGTTGCCACCATCAGTAAAAGATATAATTTTGGATAATGAGGATTCGGAAGGTAATTTTCAATTCGCGACTCTTGATTGTATACATGATTTATTTAATTTATTTAACTATTTATTATTTTCAGTTGATGACGAGGAGTCCGAATATGATAGCGATGAAGACCCTGAATTGAAGAGAGTGTGCAAGATACGGAATATGAAACCGATTGATTTTTTCAAAATGTACTTTGTTACAAATAAAATTTATTTTTTTAAATGTCTTATAAAAATGTATATCTTCTCAATTGACTTCTGACATTTTAATAATAGTTCCTTTAGTCCTTTATGAATATTGAGATAAATTGTCAGAAGTGCTATGAAATATGTACGGTGTGAAAATCAAGAGAAAAGCGATCGCACTGCGCCGCGCGCCGAAAGACGCTCTCGCACTTTGCACCCGATTTTCTCCCGATCGCTTCCACTTTGCCTTCTGACACTTTGCACTTAGTTTATTCTATACGTAAGCAATACAAATGCAAATTGTCAGAAGTTCTTCTTAATATGTAAATTTTCCGAAATTTTTCGCAACTTTGGCAGCTTCTGACAACCCTTTAGCTTCTACTTACTCTTCTGACAATTTTTTCCCTGCTTTTTCTCATACTCCTCGATACGTATGCAAATTTTCAGCCGTGCCGATCGACAGTTTTTTTTGTCGGAAAATTTACACGTTTGATCGCCCGCCCACGCATATAGCTTCCAGCGCGCCTTCTGACGGTCGGGCTTTCGCTTTGCCGGTAGCAATCGAACCTTTTCCAGGTAAGATATTTCGTGGACCGAGGCATCTCGAATTTTATGTCGCCAGAAGCGTTCTTGGAAGCCATTTCCCAGCCAGAACGCTGATGTCGATTCGACATCTAATCGACGTCGAAGAAATCTAGATTACGTCTAATCTAAATGAATGTCTAGAAATATGGCAATTTAGACGTCTCTTGCTCTGAGTATTTTAGCAATCTATTTGTGATATATAAACCATCGAAAGTTTTTCATAAAATTTCGAGATTTTACTTTGTGGACTGCTTGCTTCGGTCTAGACAGACGTCTATTCGATGTTTAGTCGACGTCTAATGTGTGCCTTTTAAAAACGTTACTCTGGTGAAAATAATTTTACAACAATTTACGTATTTCTACGAAAAATTACAATCTTATACAACAAATCACAAATTTCTACAAATTTGTGAAAATTTTAGAAATTTATGGTAAATTGTAGTAAATTGTAGTAAGTTGTAAAAAGTAATATAAAATTTTTACAAGTTTTAACAACTTTTTACAAACATTTTTATGAGAACGTAGTAAATTGTAGAAGTTGTAGATTATTGTAAAAATCACAACTATTTACAACTATCTACAACATTCTACGAAGTTTTTATGAGAATGTAGTAAATTGTAGAAGTTGTAGATTCTTGTAAAAATTACAACTTTCTACAACGTTCTAAGAAAATTCCTGATGAAAATTGTAGTAATTTGTAGTTGTAAATTATTGTAAAAATTACAACCATTTACAACTTTCTACAACATTCTAAGAATATTTTTATGATTAAATATAAGATATAAACAAAGTATAGGAGAGACCGGAGCTGGATGTTATAGGGGTAAAACGTTACAGCTATAAAAAGTAGTTTATTAAACGGTCTAAAGAAACGCTAAATGACGAAATAAATCTGAGATATTTCAAATTTTTTCATAATATTTTTAATTATAAAATATGAAATATGAAAAACTTAATTTTGAAAAATTACAAATATAAAAATTAATATTATTATTCAATTTCTTTGATTATTCTATGTATAAAAGTATTAAGGTAGTCATCAAAAAGTGAATACTTTACGAGATATTTTATATTTTATATTATAAATATCATGACAAAATTTGCTATAATGCAACTCTCTTTTGTTAAGAATTTTCTGTGATATTTTCAGAAAGATGCACGGTAGCGCATCTTTCCGTGCTAGTTTGCAATGACACCGATAGGTAGCGCATAATGGTGAGATTAACTCGTAAGTAAATTTCAGTTGAGTGTGAATCCAGGTCCAGGCGAAGCAGAATCATGACATCCACGAGATATATCTTTGCTGGCAACATTGCTGTGATGATATAAATATATAAAACTATATTTTCCAAAGTAAGATATATGTTTTTCAAATATTATAAAATTTTTTCAAATGTGAAACAATATTATTTCTTCAAATCTTAAATTAAAATTATCCTATTTGAGCGCATGTAACTAACATCGATAACATGTCAATAAGACGTCGGTAAGACATCGAAATCTTAGATCGATTAGACATCTAAATATGGACCGTTTTTAGGTCTATATAGATCTTAATTTAGATTAGACGTAGATGGTAGATAGATGTTAGCTCTAGACGTCTATTTGACGTCGGATCGACGTGACTATTCTGGCTGGGTTGGTAAACATTTTTATTTATCTTTGCGTTCGTATTTGGTATCAGCATTATGTAGGATAACAATATGTGCGCGCGCGCGCACGTGTACCTACATATGTCAGAGCGCTTTAATATGTTAATTTAATGAAAATTAGCTGATGTCAGAGAAAATATAAAGAATATTCTAACATTCAATTTTTATTTTATTAAGAACTGTTAGGAACTGGGTAAAAACGAAGGGACAGCTAAAGCAGCAAAACAAAAACAGCAGTCAAATCTATTGCAAGTGTAGAAGGGTAAGTTGAACCATTCGGGCAAGTTAAACCATCATGATATCTAAATTGTTGAGGGCCAGTTTTTCAATAGTCGCTTAATTTTAATCTTAGGTTAACTCACTCTTTGTCTCTTTCCAACTGTCACTTTCAGAAAAAAATGAGTGAATTTAGCTAAACTTCAGTTAACGACTATTGAAAAACTGGCCCTAAGTGTTACAATCTAGCGGACAGTGGAATTACTAGCTGCTGGCCGCCTAATCTGACGTACAAATATGTGTATCGTTTACTGAGTAAGGTTAGTATATATAAAGTTTATTTTGTAGTCAATCTACTTCACAGATTCTTAGTCGCTTTTTGTTGCATGTACAACAAACAATAAGATAGAACTTTAATGTAGTCTACTTAACAAGTGTCATACCTAAGGTGTACATTTCTATTGTATAGTGTATACAATAAAAAGGTAAAAATGGTGATGTCGTACAAGGCGAGAGAGTTTGTAACCTGCCATTTTTTAGTATTTTAAGTATTGTATTTTATACTGTATTTTTTCTTTCTTTTAGGAGTAATATTGTATTATTACGAGTATATATTATTGAGTATGAGTATATGAGTAAGTTTTAAACGTGTTACATACATATTTGTGTGACATTGTTACAAAAAGCACAAAAATTAGAGTTTGTAATATATTATAATATAATAAATATATAATATAATAATTATTATAGAATATTTTATTATTACAATATACATATGTTAAGACCGTTAAGATATAAATCAATACAAAGGAAATAGCCATACGGTCCAAGCTTGGATCTTAGGCAGCTCAATAAAATTATTTTCAATATATATTTAATACGCGTATTTTCCAACATATTAAACTGCGCGCCGATTATTTTATTATTAATATGCCTTAAAATACGATAAAAATAATTTTTTGCCAGATTAATAAAGTGGTTCACCTTGCCCGACATAGTTTTTTTCAACTTACCCGACAAAAATCTAATTCGAAAATTTTGCAAGAACAACTCACTATAAATAAACGAAATTTGTTAGGAACACGTTGTAACATTTGGCATTACAACTCGGCGAAAACCAAGTTCAGTTATCTTTAATAATTTTCAAGTTATCCCCTGAAAAAGGCTTAGGGTGGTTCAAATTACCCCAACTTCCTCTAAATCTTTAGGGGATTCACGACTTTTATTTTATAATAAGTTTGGTGTAGATCTTATACAGGTGGTCTATGAAGTCAGTCCCTACCCCCTATATTTCGGAAAGGGCTCAAAATTCTATTCCAAAAAATTTCGAAATACGTTCGATTATTTCGAGGGGCTACTTATTTAAGGGGTAAGGCCACCTTGCGCGTCAAAAAGAAAAGGTCAATTTCGGGATTTTTTTTAAAGAGTATAATAAATGTTATCGAATTTTCGTCAAAAGTACTTTATAAAACTTGCCTTGAGGTACAAAAATAAATTTTTTCAAAAAATTTTTATTAAAAAATGGCGGCTCCAGAACCAGGCTCCGACGACGCCTGTATATAAACGGGCGGACAGATATCTCCTTCAGATTTGCACTTGAAACAAAAACCCAAAATTTTTCTTTTAATAGATACCCTAAACTAGTGAACCACGTAGGGAAATTTGAAAATACCGTTTTTTCGGAAAATGGTGAGCATATAAACCCAAAATTTATTTTTTCACGTAAAAATTTTGTCATTAATTGTTTATAAAAAACAAAGTTTATAAGATATCGAAAAATCCCTACGTGGTTCACTAGTTTAGGGTATCTATTAAAAGAAAAATTTTGGGTTTTTGTTCCAGGTGCAAATCTGAAGGAGATATCTGTCCGCCCGTTTATATACAGGCGTCGTCGGAGCCTGGTTCTGGAGCCGCCATTTTTTAATAAAAATTTTTGAAAAAATTTATTTTTGTACCTCAAGGCAAGTTTTATAAAGTACTTTTGACGAAAATTTGATAACATTTACTATACTCTTTAAAAGAATCCCGAAATTGACCTTTTCTTTTTGACGCGCAAGGTGGCCTTACCCCTTAAGGAGGTTGGGGAAGTTGTCGCCTCAAGGGGATGCTCCAAGGGGGTGCCCAGAAGGAGAAGCCTTCACTTGCGCACAGTACAATTGGACACGTTGCAATTGCACACCGTGCTATTAGACACAAAAAATTGCGCACCGTTCGATTAGACACAGTTCAATTGCGCACAGTTCTATTGCGCACAGCTCTTTTGCGCACAGTTCTTTTGCGCACATGTTCAATTGCGCACATGTTCAATTGCGCACAGTTCTATTGCGCACAGTTCTATTACGCACATGGTGTACACACACACACACACACACACACACACACACACACACACACACACACACACACACACACACACACACACACACACACACACACACACACACATACACACACACACGGGGGGGAGGGGGTTCAAGGGGGGCCTTCGGCCCCCCTCCCGCACCCCCTCCGCCGGTAGGCTAGGTGGACCTCGCTTTATGAGAACTGTGTGCGAAATAATTGTGCGCAATTGAACATGTGCGCAATTGAACGTGCGCAATTGATCATGTGCACAATTGAACATGTGCGCAATTGAACATGTGTGCAAAAGAACTGTGCGCAATAGAACTGTGCGCAATTAAACCGTGTCCAATCGAACAGTGCGCAACTTTATGTGTGTAATAGCACGGTGTGCAATTACAACGTGTCCAATTGTACTGTGCGCAAGTGAGCCTCTCCCCCCAGAAGAACTGCAACTCAAGAATTTCAAAATTTCAAATAAAACCCCCTATATTGTAGTATATCGAAAGGTATATTTGAAAGGGCATAGAATAAAAAAAATTTCGGCGCAAACCAGAGGTCGTTACGTTGACCCGTTCGGAAGTTATTTAGGGTCAAAAATTAGCATTTTCGAACTTTGACCCTAAATAACTAACGAACGGATGAACGTATCGACCTCTGGTTTGCACCAAAAAAAAATTTTTTTTAATACCCTTTTATACGATATACTACAATATGGGGAATTGCACTTAAAATTTTTCAGTGTCCAAGGGGGACTTTAACTCAAAAATTCTGAATAAAACCCCCCATATTGTAGTATATTGTTTAAAAGGGCATAAAAAAATAAATTTTTTGGCGCAAACAAAAGGTCGATACGTTAATCCGTTCGAGAGTTATTTAGGGTCAAAGTTCAAAAAGTCAATTTTTGGCCCTAAATAACTCCCGAACGGGTCAACGTATCGACCTCTGGTTTGCGCCCAAATTTTTCTTACTTTATGCCCTTTTAAGGATGTATCGGACGTACAATCCCTGCTAAAAGTTAAACTTTCAATAAAAGAAGATTTTGCATGTATATCAAACTAAACATTTTTTATATGTTAGAAGGGATTACCGTTAACAGTTTGAGTATGATTTTTTGTCATTTAAATAATTAGTATTGTTTAAACAATTAAAAAAAATTATTTTAGCAAAAAATGTTGAAACTTAAAATACAATATCAATAATGTATGTTTTACACATAGAAAAAGTTTAAGAAATATCTTAATGTTTTATTTATACTTTATTTATATTTACAGCAAAAATGTCGATTCTCCATAAGTGATAATGTTAATTTTATCAACTTTAAACTTAAGTAACTCTTAAATTACTTTAAAATTTTACAGAGTATTTGTAATTTAATTTAGAAACATCTCACAGCCATTTCTGAATATATTTGAAATACCTTCAATACATCCTTAATTACAATAACTTTTAAACCAATAAGAGAATGGTGCTAAAATTTTACATAGATACTCAGACGTAATAATAGAAGAATCTACGAAATTTTTAGATTTTTGGTAATGCTTTGAGATGTCACCCATACATCCTTAAACGATATACTACAATATAGGGGGTTCCATTTAAACTTTTTGAGTTGGGGTCTCCCTGGGGCACCCCCTTTGGGGGGGGGGGGGAAACTCCTTTCACCCCCTTAAATAAGTAGCCCCTCGAAATGATCGAACACGTATTTCGCGATTTTTCATAATTTTGAGCCGTTTCCGAAATATAAGAGGTTAGACTGACTTATATATATATAAATATATATATGTCACAGTCAGTGTGTTAATTCAGTAAATGTATACGCTTACTAGTCAATGTATGCACCTGCATAATTGATAAGTAAATGTATTCACAAGCAATCAGATTTGAACTTTTACTAGTAGATGCATAGGGGAGACCGGGGCTAAACCGTGAGTTTTTCTTCGGTGCCGATTTTTAACAACAAAATAAATAATTTTAGTTAAATGTGGTATACCATTGTAAAGAGTGAACCTTTAGCTACAAAATTTATATAGGAAATTTTTGTCTACGTCGCTTTGTTTAACCGGTATAGAGCAAAAACGACAACGGTGGAAAAATCGAAATCTCAAAAATGCCGGGGTAAAGTCGTCACTCCATAAATACATAATTCCGATTATGAAAACTGATAGGATACATTTTAATAATTATTTGGTAATAAAAAAATGTAAACATTTATTAATTAGTGTTAAAAAATTTCATTATTTTGTGTTTTTGTGTGTGTGTACGGATTCTATAACTCAAGAACAAATCAACCAAATATTAAAGAATAATATATGAAATAGGGGTAAAAAAGACTAAAAAATATTATAAAATTATAAAATTTGCCAATATTATAAAAGTCCACCCCGGGTGCTTACTGATGGATTAGCCGCAAACACAAGTTTCAGGTTTGATCGCCCACGAAATATTAGACATCAACGATAATGAAAAAACTACACTGGATTTGTGTTCAGCATGCATTACTCTTTATAATCACGTACCTCGAGATTTGGAGAGCAAATATTATTGCAGATATTACAAAATTTCCACGCGCAGAAAATTTCACTTTCACCTTCCGAAAACAGGTTTGCCCTCGTAAAAATCATAACACGGCAGGTAACCTGCCCAAACTCCGTTGGTCACATGGGTACCATAAGCAGCGTTTACAATGTTAATAGCGAGTTCGCACAATATACAGGTTCCGAGATATTTGATTTGACGGTTTTACCCCGTAGACAGTTTAGCCCCGGTTTCCCCTACATTTTCACACCTAACTTACAATTAGTAAAAGTATGCACAAACAAAAATTGGGTACCTAATACTGAAAGAGAGGGGCTTCCTCACCGATTTACAAAGTAAGTATATGCGTGAGCGGGGGGCTCCATACAGGTCGGGTGGGGTGCGTGGGGCTTTGCCCCCTCCCGCAACCCCCCTGTACGGGGTGGACCTCGCTTCAACTTACAAAGCATACGCGTGCTCCCCTCTGCACCTCCCTTCCATGTATGTGCTTTGCAAATTGAAGCGAGGTCCACCCTGTACAGGGAGGTGTGGGGGGCAATCGGCCCCCCACCCGCACCCCCCGACTTGTGTGGAACCCGCTCCTCTGTCCACGCATGTACTTTGTATGTTGAAGCGTTATGCTTTCTAACACATAAAATTGTATAATATAGGATAGAAGCACGTAATATCGTATACCTAATTTTAAACCCTTGTAGAAGAATAAATATGTCGCATTTTCTTTGAAATTTATTTAAGAAACAATATATAAAACTGCGATATTGATATACTAAGATGTGTTATAGTTACATCGTAGTTAAAAAACCAGAAAAAAAATCACGATTCTAAAAAATGCCTTAATATCGTATATGTAGAAAAAAATTTGAAATAAGCAGATAAAATCGTGGTATTTTATGATATATGAAGTAAACATAAAAAATTATAGTGGTTATTTATTAATGTTGTTACTTATTACCATTAAAAGTTAATTATTTCTTGCGCAGTTTGCACACGTGAAAATTTCTTCAATAATCCCACGTTCTACGTAGGCCCAACGATGACAAACGATGCATTGCATCCATTCTTCACCACGTGTATCATTTTTATATCTTCCCCCGCATAATATGCATACGGCATCGTCCTCATCACAATCAGAATCAGTCGTATACGGTTTTAAGTACCCATGCTCCATGACATAAAATCATCCATCGAGACTTGTATACCGTTCAAATAAATAAACTAACCGTTATACTTTATTGTTTATACTGTTTTAATGACTACTTATATAATACATACATCGTCCACTTACCTTACTTCATTATAGAGGGTGTCCCGAAATTCGAGGATAATAAGATTGCAGCGTAAAAGTTCGTGAAAAATTAAGTAATAAAAGTGCATGCCATTTTTTTCCCCGTAAACGTTTAAGGAGATTCTGCGGCCGAATGTTTTATCGACAAAATTACCATTTTCTATCATTTTCTATGTTACTGACCTATATCTGTCCTTGTATAGACAAGGAGATAGACAAGGATAGCACCTATATTGCACGCACACATACGCACGGACACACACCGACACTACGTTTTTGTTAGACTTCTAATCCTGATTTGGAGGTTGAATAATGTTGTGTCGTGTCTTGCGATTCGGGGAGACTTGTTTTCACGTTCGTACAAACGGTACATTTTTCATATGAAGCACATCTTGTGATGAATTGACAGGCCGTCTGCAACTCGAGACGCCATATTTAGATAAAAGTAGATAACAAAATCTAAATAAATCTGTAATTCCGTAATTTTTTCTCGTTTTCCATATAAAATCTGAGTACCCCCGAATCATTGATATATGTACTGCAATCGTGGAGAAACGTTTTCAATTTTGTCGAATTAATGCGATGAAAAATGACGGTGGCCGAAAATGTATACGTCGGTAATTTTGTCGGTAATACAAATGGGTGCAGGATCCCCTTAAGGTATAACCAATCGTAACCATTGGTTAAAAATAAGTCATCTATCCGTATGTCGTACCCTTCAGTGGTATTAGATGTCGATGACTTCACGATCACCGACACTAAACAAAACGTTGCCGCTGTACGCATACTACCGCACAATCATACGTGTGTAGATAAATGAAAATATCGAGTTGACTTACCGCTGAATGTTATAGTAAATGCATGTAGCAAAGAAAGTAAATTCTAATAAATCATATTAAATTATTGAAGTGAAACTTCTACGGGCGCGATTCGAAACGGAAGCGTTACGGAGGTCGCGTTACGGAAGTCCGTCACGAAAAGTTAAAACTTCTACGGGAGTGATTCGGTGCGTCGCGTTACGCATTCGCGTTATGGAAGTCCGTCACGAAAAGTCGAAACTTCTACGGGAGTGATTCGGTGCGTCGCGTTACGCGTTCGCGTTATGGAAGTCCGTCACAAAAAGTCGAAACTTCTACGGGAGTGATTCGGTGCGTCGCGTTACGCGTTCGCGTTATGGAAGTCCGTCACAAAAAGTCGAAACTTCTACGGGAGTGATTCGGTGCGTCGCGTTACGCGTTCGCGTTATGGAAGTCCGTCACGAAAAGTCGAAACTTCTACGGGAGTGATTCGGTGCGTCGCGTTACGCGTTCGCGTTATGGAAGTCCGTCACAAAAAGTCGAAACTTCTACGGGAGTGATTCGCTGTGTCGCGTTATGGAAGTCCGTCACGAAAAATCGAAACTTCTACGGGAGTGATTCGGTGCGTCGCGTTACGCGTTCGCGTTATGAAATTCCGTCACGAAAAGTCGAAACTTCTACGGGAGTGATTTGGTGCGTCGCGTTACGCATTCGCGTTATGAAAGTCCATCACGAAAAGTCGAAACTTCCAGGGGCGTGATTCGGCGCGGGAGCGTTACGGCCGACCGTCAGATCCGAGCGTCACAAAAATGTGTTCTTCTATTAATTATAACATACAAAGAAATTTGCGTGTGGCCTCTACACGCGGCAGAAATAAAACTTCCTAGCTGTGAGGAATAGGATAGTATCTCGTTTATAGTATCTGAATTAAAGCCTGTGTAATTAACAAATTAAATTTTAACTATAAATTAAAGCCGATGCAATTCACAAATAAAAATTGATTTGTGAATTAAAGCCAGCATAATTCACAAATCAAATAATTATAAATTAAAACCGATGCAATTTACAAACAAATTAAAAATTGATTTGTGAATTAAAGCCTGTGTAATTCACGAATCAAATTTTAATTAATTATAAATTAAAGCCGATGCAATTCACAAATAAAAATTGATTTGTGAATTAAAGCTTACTGTGTAATTTACAAATAAAAAATATATGCGTGTGGCCTCCACGCGCGACAGAAGTGAAACTTCCTGGCTGTGAGGAATAGGATAGTATCTCGTTTATAGTATCTGAATTAAAGCCTATGTAATTCAGAAATCAAATTTTAATTATAAATTAAAGCCGATGCAATTCACAAACAAAAATTGATTTGTGAATTAAAGCCTGTATAATTCACAAATCAAATTTTAATTATTTAATGCCAATGCAATTCACAAATAAAAATTGATTTGTGATTTAAAGCCCGTATAATTCACAAATCCAATTTTAATTATTTAAAGCCGATGCAATTCACAAATAAAAATTGATTTGTGAATTATACAGGTTTTAATTCACAGATCAATTTTTATTGCATTTATTGCAATACTTGTAATTGCAGTGAATAAAATTAAATAGAATATAGTTTTTAAAAATGTAACAAAATAATTTTTGACATTGAATTTTGTGTTACGGAAGTTTCACTTCTGCCGCGCGTGGAGGCCACACGCATATTTTTTTTTATTAATTAATTAAAATTACGAAATTAATTATAAGATTAGTATAATAATTCACCTAACCTAATAATAAATAATATTATCAATTTTGCTCAAACTTTTATATCTAATCATATGTAGTACACTGAGAAAAATGTCTAGTTGCATTATTAGAAGTTCTGGTAGATTCAACCAGTATGTCTGTTGGAAAATGGACGAATCAAATTCTTGTAGGAATTACCAGATAATCATGATTAATTTCTTCCTGTTAAATATACCAGAATTTCTTGTTAATGATACTAAAATTTTTTTAGGTTAACATAACTTTTTAGTGAAAGGAACGAGCTTCTTTTGTTTCCCCTATACCACAATTTCTTGTTAATAATACTAAATTTATTTTGTTAGGTAAAATTCCACATATAATATCGCAAATTACTTTTATGCTTTTTCAGATATTAAATAACAAAGTTAGAAAACTTAATAATGAGGGATGACACACACACACACACACTCAATAAGATACAACACAAAGTCCAAAATCAGGACATAAGACGTCTTATGTTCCGATTTTGAACTTTGTGTTGTCCGAGATATTGAAAAAAACTGATTTAATAAAGGCCATGGCGCCCATAGCACACAGAAAAACGTAAGAGTAAGAACGTGGTATATCACAATATATAATATATATCACTTTATTTCACTATAACTTTAACTTTCCATCACACGCACTTCTTTCCACGGCCAGATTTCTTTTAGGTGAAATAGAATGTACAAGTCGAACTGTCGAAGTCGTACCTACAACACGCACTGACTCGAACGACGCACAACACAACTACTAGAGTTCGCTGCGGTAACGTTAACCAGAATTTTGGTTGCACGTTCCTTTGTTCTTATGTGACGTGTATGTCTAGTGAATATAACTAGAAGTTTTGTAAATTCAACTGGAAAATACTAATCAAATCCTTATAGTTAAGTCTATCAAACATTCTAGTTACAACATATCGAGTCCTGTCGTTATAACTAGAAAGCCTGCTTGGTTTTACCAAAATGTATTCTATCATATACGTCTTGTTGGTACAATCAGACCATTTTTTTCAGTGTACACATTTGCAAGTAAGTGCGTTCAATCGTTTAATTTTATTAGGACTGTTTCAGTTACAATAAATGTTCAAAATTCTGGCCATTTGCTTCGATACAAGCGGCAGCAAATGTGTACTACGTATGATTAGATTTGAAAGTTCGAGTAAAATTGATATTATTTATTATTAGTTTACGTGAATTATTATACTAATCTTATAATTAATTTCGTAATTTTAATTAATTAATAAAATAATTTAATATGATTTATTAGAATTTACTTTCTTTGCTACATGCTTTACTATAACATTCAGCGGTAATTCAACTCGATATTTTCATTTATCTACACACGTATGACTGTGCGGTAGTATGCGTATAGCGGCAACGTTTTGTTTAGTGTCGGTGATCGTGAAGTCATCGACATCTAATACCACTGCACGCACGACACACGGATAGATGACTTTTCAACCAATGCTTACGATTGGTTATACCTTAAACCTTTATATTTAAACAACTACATTACGGGAAAAAAATGGCATGCACTTTCATTATTTAACCCTAGGTACCCTCTCCAGGGTCCAACGTACCCTATGCGTTTTTAAGTAGTGCTGTAACTTTTTTATAATGCGATTTAAACTCATGGCATAAGGGGGTAAAAAAACTAGATATTTGTGGACACAATAGGTCTGGAGAGAGAATTTTTTGTACACTAGTATTGAGCTGAGATTGGCACGAAGTTGGAACAGGGTTCGTAGGACCCTGATGTGGCTAAATTGTAATTTTTCGTCACGTCCAGGGTGCTCTTTTTTACACTTTAAATTCTTTTTTTCCTTTATTTGGGTACAGACGACCTCCTGTATGTTCACGTAATTTGGTTACAAACAGATTTTTCAAGTACTTGAGTTGATTTAAAGAAATAGGATTCGCGCGTCCAAACAAAGGACGCGCGCACAACGCGTCTAAATACGCAAAATATAAATGTTTATTATTCAAAACCCGAGTCAAAACCTTTTCTAACCATTTATTAAAATTTAATTAGTAGAATTTTACCCGTTACTACTAAACGCGCGATTCATCAACATTTTGAAATGTACAATTTTCGTAGTTTCAAATAAATATACTTTTTAGAGCAAACCACATCATACCATTTTTTTTTTGTTAGTTCAAAGTGGCATTTAAAAGAATCCACCGGTCGTTTTGTTTAAATTTTAATTTAAAAAATTTCACGATTTTTAATAAAAACCATCATATTTTAACTCTTTTTCGCGATATGATTTATTCTGCAGTTTATAATTTCTAAACAAATAATTTTTTCGCTTAATTTCTTTGCTATACGTCTTTTTCGGAATTCGGGGTATCGATTTCACTATAAATAAGCTTAAAAATATGCATTTAGTCGAGAGTTACAGGTCAGTAAAGTTCTAGGGTTCCACAGACCCTGGTGAGGCGAGAATGGTAACCAAAAATAGGTGAGAGTACCTAGGGTTAATTTTTCACGAACTTTCATGCTGCAATCTTATTATCCTTGAATTTCGGGACATCCTGTATATAGATTTCTTGTAACACTACAAATGTTGACGAGGTTAAATTCGAAACAGACGCTTCTCGTGCTACACGTGCTTGATGAATATCACCGAAAGTACAATACGTCTCTCCCCAAACATCAGGGAACTATTTCTGTCGGTTTCCAATAGAGTGCAACACTTCGGTGACAAAATATGCCCTATACAATATTACGTGCTATACGATATTAGGTGCTTCTGCCCCATACTTTTCTATACCAACTATTCTCTGCTTTAACAAAAAGCCTGCTCAATATATTAACGATTCACTGCTTTAAATGACATATTTTTCTAAAGAACGTTACCTACTTTAAGGGGAGGTTACCGTTCAGAGGCCCAAAAAATGCATAAATTTTAGGAATTTTTTTTTTAATATAAAGTAAACACATTTGAAAAAAACTTTTTGCGGCTTTTATTTGAATACAAATGAAGAGTAGTTCATATTTTTTTCAAACAAAAATAATTTAAAATGGCGGCTCCAGCTCCCATGACACGAAGCCGCGAGTTTATGCGCGCGGAGCGCTCTACAGCTTCAACGGATGAACCGATTTTAATAAATAACGGTGCAAAAGAAAGGAAATTTAATTTAGGGGGCCTTCACGAAGCGTTTTTTTCAAAAAATTGATTGCAAATAATTCTTTTCGAACGTTGAAGCAAAAAGAAAACAGGGAAAAAAAAGGTTTTTTTTTCAAACGGCCACCATTTTGTTATGCGGGGGTTTTTTAAAAATCGGAAAACGATAAGGCCCCCCAAATTTAATCTATTTTAATAATTCTTATGTTTTTTTTGTTTCACATCAACTGGAAAGGCTGTGGAATGCTCCGCGCACATAGAACCACGCCGTGTGCGGCTTCGTGGACTGAGAGCTGGAGCCGCCATTTTTAATTATTTTCTTCCAAAAAAATTCTAAATTAGTCTTTATTTGTGTACAAACAAAAGCCGCAAAAAGTTTTTTCCAAATGTATTTATTTTATATCAAAAAAAAATTCCTGAAATTGAGGCATTTTTTGGGCCTCTGAACGGTAACCTCCCCTTAAGGGGTTACATGGGTCTTGAAGGCAAAAAAGAAAGCTTATTTTCTCGAATTTTTTTTAAAGATACGACATGAGTTACACAATTTATTTTTTTTTATACAAAAGTACAACATGTAAACAATATTTCCTCAAAATTTCAAAGGAAAATATTAAAAATTCAGCCGTTGGCAATTGCTTCCAGTAGACCATCCAGAAGAAACGGTAGTCAGCATAACTTTTTAAATTTTTATCTGAAATGAAAAACCCAAAGTTTTTCTTATAGTAGGTGAGTATAGCTTGTCCTTGAACGAAGGATTTATTTTATCTTCGATTACAAACCATTTTACAAGCCAATACATGGCCTAATTTTATGCCAAAAATGACATCTTTTGCAAGAAACGCTACAAAAAATTCAATTTTCAATTTTTTTTTAAATCCTTCGTTCAAGGACAAGCTATACTCACCTACTATAAGAAAAACTTTGGGTTTTTCATTTCAGATAAAAATTTAAAAAGTTATGCTGACTACCGTTTCTTCTGGATGGTCTACTGGAAGCAATTGCCAACGGCTGAATTTTTAATATTTTCCTTTAAAATTTTGAGGAAATATTGTTTACATGTTGTACTTTTACATAAAAAAAAAATAAATTGTGTAACTCATGTCGTATCTTTAAAAAAAATTCGAGAAAATAAGCTTTCTTTTTTGCCTTCAAGACCCATGTAACCCCTTAATGAAAAAGATTTATTTTAAACACGTATTTATTTTACTTTATGTAACTAAATGTTAGTAACTAAACTTACTGTAGCTAAATGGTCGTAAACCTGACTCATCAACGCCCAGCCCAAACCTCTAAACCTAGAAACATGAAATTCGGGGAGTATATTCCTCCCATGACATCCACTAAGAAGGGTTTTTTAGAAACTCGACCTTTAAGGGTTAAAAAGGGTAAAATGTGTTTTCACGGGCAGTTGTTCTAAATTCAAATTGTTTATTGCAATCAAAGAAAAGTTTATTGGAGTCAAAATGGATTTAAAGTAGTTAAATACCGTAGTAAAGCACAGGTAAGTATCAATCGAGTTAGTATTGTATAAGTTATTAAATAGGAGTTCCTCTCTCTATCTCTCTCTTTCTCGCTCTCTCTCTCAGCTTCTCTTGCTAAGAATTGCACGAGATAGGAAACATGCTCTAACTTACAACGTTGTAATCAGTAGAAAAGTAGTCCTTAGTCGGAAAGTTAACCGAAAAATGCTGCTTGGGAATGTAGATGAATTTCTTAGAATAATGGAGGAAAGAATTGAGCAAGGTCAAGGGCTAGATGTAAATACAAGGGCTGAGAGGTTTGTTAATACTATAGTAAATGTATTGGATACTGTAACGCCTAAAAAAAAGTTTAAAATTCCGAAATTATAGGAAGGGAAAAAATGGTTTTTAGATGAAATAAGAATGGCAGCGGTAAGAAGGGATGAGGCCTACAGCAGAGCGATAAGCACAGGCATGGAACAGGACTGGGCGTATTTCAAAAGTGAAAGAAATGCAGTAATAAAACTTACGAAGACAAAAATCTACATTGATAATGTAGATTTTGAAATATTAGATGGCATAGAAGAATGTAATATAATTGATAAATTTAATGTATATTATGTAAAAAGTATTAGTAATATTGTGAAATCTATTGATAACGGGGATGAAGAGAGTAGGTAGGAGACCTATATATGTAATTGAGAATAAAGGAATCACGGAAAATTTTGAGCCAATTGATGCAAGTGATTTGGAAAAAATTGTTAGGAAACTACCACAAAAGAACGGAACAGAGGAAGGGATAACTAGTAATATACTAAAAATGATGTTACATGAGATAAAAGACGAATTTGTAGAGGTGATAAATAATTCGCTTAGTACAGGTAAATGTCCAGAGGGATGGAAAACATCCACGATAATTCCAATACCAAAGGTAAATAAGCCAAAAAAGCGAGCGAATATAGGCCGATTAATATGTTACCGATGTATGAAAAAGTTTTAGAGTTAGTTGTTAAAAAACAGTTGAAAAAATTTATAAAAGATAATGAAATAATAACCGAACATAAATCAGGATTTAGAAAACAACAGTCGTGTGAAACAATAATTCAAAGTATTATCGAGGACTGGAAGCGGTTAGTTGAGGAGAAAAAAATGGTAGGAGTGATATTCCTGGATCTCAAAAGAGCGTTCGAGACAGTAGATAAAGTAAGATTATTGGAAAAATTATATCACTATGGAATAAGAAGAGTTGTATTGGAATAGATAAAATCGTACTTAAGTAATAGAAAGCAGCAAGTTAGATTCAATGATATATGTTCTGAAATAATTGAAACTGTATATGGCGTGCCTCAGGGATCTGTATTAGGACCTTTATTGTTTATTCTGTATATAAACGATATAGTTAAAGTCTGTCAAAAGGGAAGTAGATTTGAGTTATTTGCAGATGACATGACCGTAAGTGTAACAGGAGAAAGCTGTGAAGAATTAAAAATAAAATTAAATATGGTGTTCGGTATAGTTGAAGAATGGATGAATGTAAATACGTTGAAATTGAATGCAGATAAGACCAAATATATGATAGAAGTATAAGAAAAGAATTGAAAACAAACATAATAATGAAATGCTTGAATGGAACTGTAATAGAGCGTGTGGAGAAAACAAAATATTTGGGTGTTATGATTGATAGTAGACTCCGTTGGGAGGATCACTGTGATTATATGTTAAAGAAAATCGGAAAAAAGTAAGCTTTTTGAATAGAATAGGGAATGATATATCGGTGTACACTAGATGTACTGTGTATAAGTCAATCATAGCACCTCATTTTGAGTATTGTGCAACGTTGTTAGTAGGCATGGGAGAAACGCAGTTGAATTGACTGCAAGTAGCACAAAACCGAGCCATAAGGGTCATTTTACAATGTTCGCGATATATTAAAGTAGAATTAATGCTGCACACCCTTAGGTTTATGAATGTAAGACAGAGGCTAAGGTACAATGTGTGCATTTTTATTTTTAAGATAGTAAAAGGTATGTTGCCAAAAGTATTGAGTAGGATAGAAATAGTAGGGGATGTGAGTGGAAGGCAAACGAGACAGACCGGGAGTATTGCAATACAATTTCGTAGAACGAAAAGCGGATAAAAGAGTTTGTTTTATGAAGGCTTGAATATGTATAACGCCTCACTGACCGAATTAAAGCAATGTGAAAAATTAGAACAATTTAAACGTATGTTAAAAGAATATATTGTACCTCATGTAGAAGAATTGTAAAGAAATTTGATGTAAATAATAGCCGAGAAGGCTAATAAAGCTCAATCAATCAATCTCTCTCTCTCTCTCTCTCTCTCTCTCTCTCTCTCTCTCTCTCTCTCTCTCTCTCTCTACGGGATATCTAGTAATATATTGAAAATGGTGCTACCTGTGATAAAATATAAGTTTATAGAAGTGATAAATGATTTACTTCGTACAGGAGTATGTTCAGAGCTGGAAACTATTCACTATAGTACCGATACTAAAGATAAAGAAACCAAGAAAAGCGAGCGAATATAGACCGGTTAATATGCTTCCGATATATGAAAAGGTTCTAGAGTTAGTTATAAAAAGTCAGAAGCGTTACTAGAAAAGAATAAGATATTAACTGAACATCAATCAGGATTTAGGAAACACCATTCATGCGAGATAGCGTTACAAGACATAATCGAGGATTGGAAGATGATAATTGAGGGGAAAAAAATGGTTGGGGTTATTTTTTTAGATCTTAAGAGAGCGTTTGAGACGATGGATAGAGAAAAATTATTAAAAAAATTGTATAACTATGGAATAAGAGGAGCGGTATTAGATTTGTTAAAATCGTATTTAAGTAATAGAAAGCAACAAGTTAAATTAGGCGATAAGTTTTCTAGCATAATTGATATTATATATGGAGTACCACAAGGTTCCGTGCTGGGTGCTCTGTTATTTATTGTGCATATGAACGATATAGTTAAAGTATGTACGAAGGGTAGTAAAATAAAATTATATGCAGATGATACGACAGTATATGTGGAGGGAGAAAGCTGTGAGGAGCTTGAGATGAATATGAATAAGGTGTTTGGTGTTGTCGAAGAGTGGTTGAGTATGAATTTGCTAAAATTGAATGTGGATAAAACAAAATTTATGATTGTTATAAGTATAAGAAAAGAATTAAGGGCAAACATTGTACTGAAATGTTTGAATGGTACTGTGATAGAACGTGTAGAGATCATGAAATATTTGGGTGTAATTATCGATAGCAAGTTACGATGGGAAGTGTACTGTGATTATATGCTTAAGAAAATAGGGGAAAAAATCAGTTTTTTGAATAGAATAGGTAATGATTTATCAATATATGCCAGATGTAATGTTTATAAGTCAATCATTGCACCAAATTTTGATTATTGTTCGATGATTTTAGTTGGTATGGGCGTAACACAGCTGGGCAGGCTACAAGTGGCACAGAATCGGGCTATGCGAGTTATACTCTAGTGCGATCGCCGTACCAGGATTGAACAGATGTTGCAAGCATTACAATTTATGTCGATAAATCAAAGGGTGGTTTACAATGTATGCATCTTTATATTTAAAATAGTATTAGCTAGGTATGTTGCCTAGTCAATTTAATAAAATACAAATAGTAGGTAATATAAGTGATAGGCAAACAAGGCAAGCGTCCAGATCTCAAAATATTAGAATTTAGTATCGCAGGACGAGAAACGCACAGAAAAGTCTATTTATTCTCTCTGAGATAATGGACTCTTTATATATAATCATAGACATTAATAAGTACATCTAAAGTTTTGTAAAGATTCAGCACATGCTTTAAAAACAAATTCGGAAAAATACGTTTAATTTTAAGCAGAAGCAATTATATGTACTTTGTTCTTTCCATTTAGCTTTTAATATTGAAAACTATTTTCAATTCTCCCACATCACCATCACCTATTAAATATTTTAATTTATATTTCACGATTATATACAGTGTACATACGTTTTACATTTATACATTTATTTTTTCATGTATGTATCTATTTTTAATTTTTGAAAAGCTTTTCTGTTTCATGGACCCCCTTACTAATATCCATACGATATACCTATAATAAAAAACTAACGCAGAGACCATTTCGCAAAAGCGTTGCGTGACAATAACGCAGTATCTCAAAAAGGAAAACGCGTCGCAGATTAATAACGACGACCAACGACATCAAACAGTGCGCTCTCACAAACCGAAACTCGGCGCACGTACGAAAATAATGCCCGGAGCTGTTAACTTTTGCAACTGGCACAAAGCCCGGCCGTAATTAATGCCTTTAAACGTTTGCCGCGCAATGAGCTCCTTTTGTCAGTCGGATGCATTGTGTTGCACAAAAGTTTACAAACAGGTCCGAGCAGCAGCGCAGTGTGGCAAAGCGCGACGCGACGCAACGCTTTGCGACATGCTGTGCCACGCCGCGCCGTCAGGCTGAAACGAGAGATTTTCATTCATGTTGTGTGTCGCGCACATCGAACGGAAACGGCAAATCTCGATGTCATCTGGAGCGTCCTTTTTAATCACTTAATTGCGTTAACACCCCATTTCTGTCGCAAACTTTCCGGCCCACCGCGAAAACGCGTTGCCTGTTTACTTCTTCAGCCGCGTCTTCGTGCGACCATGACGCGATAGGGAGTTTGCATGATTTTTAAAAAAATTTTTATTTAATAATTTGTATATACTTTTAATTGTAATTATTTTTTTCGTAATTTTTTGACGCAAATTAAGCGAGAAAATAAATACTGAATTATTGCATTAATTTAAATTGCCGAAAACGGCCCGGAAACGACCGAGTCTTCCCAAACGTTGTGTGACGTCACACTGCAGTAAACGAACCTATACTTCTATCGGCCATCCATTGAACAAGCATTTATTTTGTAAAGTGAGCAAACGAAGTACATATAAAACGTGTTTTGTACCTATGTGTAAAAGTACTGTTATTAAAACATCTACTAAACTGTTTAATATTAAAAATCAAAATAATATTACAGTGTTTAATATTACAGTGTAATGTTTATTTTGTCTAAGGCTGCGTCTACATCTATCGTAACGCTGCGATCGTGGTCGTATGCAAAGAAGCTGTCGTAAACAATATATCTATGTTAATATATCTATGTTAAACACACTTTTCTTCGCGCGTCGAGAAGGCTGACAGATTAGATTTCTGTTGTAACGCTAAATAAGCGTCGTAATAATCGTCAGAGTTCAAGTTGAGTCATCGATGAGGTTACGATAGCTATCACGACGAGCATTACGATCGTCGTAAGGAGCTTATACGATAATCATTGCGATAGATGTAGACGCAGCCTAACTCAGGCTACGTTCCGATATTTACTGCTAGTACTGAAAATCTATATAGTAATACGTAGGCAAATTCTTTCACTATAGGTACAAATCTGTCAGATAGAATCTTCCCGTTTGATCGCTGACATAACCTACAGCGGAGTCTCCGGCACGGTCGGTATACACGACCGTTCACCGTGGTCTCCGGCCGTAGTATCGCATGCGCAATGATAAAACACAGCAGACGACTACTGCAATGTGACGTCATGCACTCGTCAGCCAATCGAAATCGTTTCTTCACAGCACAGAAAATTTCAAATATTATTAAAATTTAATTCAATTTTTTATAACTTACCTATTGATAAAAATTACAAATTTTGTTGTAAATAAATTTATAAGAGGCTGTGAGATACCACGCGGCTTTCGTAATTCAACTCTTGCGCATAAGTGCACTTCAGTTAGGCACTATCTCCTCTATCTTGTCGCATTTAATATTTATACTAGTTTGAATGGCTTCATTCACTTCTGTCTCTTTCTTAAACTATATGATTGTCCAGAAGTTGAGGGTTTTCGACATTTACATGTACATGAAGTCTGGCCTCGTATTTTCGTGCAATCTTGATTTCGTCCCTCTCATAGTTGAAATTCTCAAGTCTCTGTGGATGTCAATATTTCTAACATACCATCTATAATCCTCCGCAAAGTATAATATTACGAGGGTGAGTTAATAATTATCCGAACTCTATTTCTAGAGGAAAGTCCCCTATTATGAGATAGGTTCCTAATATGCAATAGCGAGGTTTCTGCTAAACTAATAGGCCCTATCAGTTGGTCCCACCATAAACTTATTGCCTTTGGGGTAAAATCTATAATATTTAGTGTAAAATTCATTGTTTGATCACAGTATAACTAGTATGTGCACTCTCTGTCGGCGCCTTTGATCTATCGGTTCCCGATTCGCCGCCATTATTATGGCTGCGGCCAACGGCGTATCAACATGGTATCAACTGTTGCTCAACATTGCTCAACAAATCCTCTGATTGGTCGCAACCAAGATACAGAACAATTGACGGAGTGAACATACTGGTTATACTGTGGTTTGATCGTGCGTGTAGTCGTTGCAGAGAAATAAATTTAGAAATTGGATGTTGTCAAGTGCCGTGGATATGAGACTCTAAACCTTGTTTATTATATAATTAATAAATATTTGGCAATGAGTTCTGCATGCAGCGATAGAGTAAGGTCTTATTAATAGGAAAATACGGGATATGTTGAGTTGCTCAATTGTAGAGATTAGATTTGGTGATCGCAAAACCGCAAGGCGTAGGGCTCGTAACATGAGATACTCAGGGTACTCCTGGGTTGCTGGAGTATGAAAGTTATTGTACAGTAATAAAATAAGAGAAAATACTATATTAACGTTAAGGAAAGGTTTATACAAAATTATAAGTGCTGACCTTGATTTGAGGGGGAAGGGTGGAGAGTATAATATTGGGTATAAGTGTGTTTACGATTGTTGCAAATGTGCTTCTCCATTACATTTGTCTTTCAGAAACTTTAAATAAAGTTTTCTAATTACAATATGATGTATTTTGCACTTTATTAGCGATTTCCCGGGGTCTCTCATATTAAGAGCACACTTTTTCGATTTTGCCGAAAGTTCATTTTTAAAATTTTTCTAATTTTCTGAAAAATCAATATTTAAATTAAATTTTACATTTCAGCATCTTAAAGCTTATTAAATTTCCTTCAAAATGACCTACTATATTTTTCAATTCTGCCCATAGACTTCCAGCAATCACACAAAATAGATGTGGTATCTCATAATCGGGGACTTTCCTCTATATGTATATAATTTATTAGAACTACAGTAGAGAAGGTACAATTACATCATTTTTCAACATAGTCCCCTTGTTTTTCAACGCACTTATTCCAGTTCAAGTTTGCATATGCCCTCAAAAACAAATGTTTTTTGTTTGTCCCTTAGCCATGTGTGCACCGCTTCTTGCACATGTTGGTCGGTGAAAAATCGATGACCTTTTTAAGAGATCTTTAAGTGGACCAAACAAATGGTAATCCGAGGGAGCGATATCTAGACTATATGTAGCGCTTGAGCAGTGTGGACAATAATATTTGGGTGAGCATTGCCATACAACAACAACAACAAACATATGCAAGAAGCGGTGCATATGGCAAGCTTATGAGAAACGCTAAAACAAGTGCATTGAAAAATCAAGGGGACTATATGTTGAAAAATGATGTAATTCGGTTCTTAACTAAATTTTTTTCATTAAGCGGTATCCATAATTTGGGTAGAGAATCTAAGTCGATTTTTAATACTTTTTGAATTTAAAAAAAAAACGTAAATTTGAGAAAGTTATAGATTGCTAAAGTTTCTTTGATGGCGTCAACTTCAAAAGATGCCGCAACAACACTGTGACGTCACACACATTTTCGTGTTGCTATATTTTCTCCAATTTTGAAGATATTGCAAAAATTCAAAAAGTTTACAAAGAAAGTATGCCATGATCTATCAGAATATACTGTTAGGTAAAATCCGTTAAAAACCGAATTGTATGTTCTCTAATGTTGTTCTAATAAATTATAGAAATAGAGTGCGGATAATTATTGACTCACCCTCGTAGTTTTACTGGCACAACCACAAAATTGAATACTGTATGCGGCTTTCGTAATGCCATACTTTTTTGAAAAGATTTGCGACGATAATCGTCGAATATTTGATGCTAACAATTAAAAGCTCAGTGTCAGACTTGCGCGAACCTCAATGTCTTTGTTGAACAGCTTAACAAGAGATTTTAGATTTGATGATGCCATGCACAATCGATCATTATGTGAGCATGAATTCGCTCGCGTGAATTTTCTGATATCACAACTCGATAAGAATAAAAATCATTTGTTTCGTCGATGAGTATAAGGCTGGTCGAATTGATTTTCTTGATGCCGGCTTTCTCGATTCCGCCATGAAGCTGCGTTCGCCTGACCCTTCTGGGTATCACAGATATTCTGCGTATCGGAAACATTCGTACTTATGTATGACGGGATCGCGTTGTGGCCGGCGATAAAAGGCTAGTTTTACCTGATATTCGTGGCCGCGTATCATCGCACTTTCCTTGTCGCGAACTCACGCGGCACACAACGAGATAATAGAAATTCCACCAAAGGCATAATCTCCAAAGCCACTGTGCCGCGCCGACAGCGCGTTTTCTAACGGAATAGGGAGGGCTTTAATGGTTGGCAAAAAGGAAAACGGCTGAGGGAGAGAATAAAGCGCGCGGTGAGCTTATCTTATTTTTAATGCGCGGCATGCGAAGTCTCGTTCGCGATAAAATTGACAATTATCCCTCTCTTTACGCCCTACCGCTTATTCGAGCTATTTCGATTCGGGCATAACACACGGAACAGCCGGTATGCCGCGAATTCTATTTAACGTCGATAGCCGTAAAGTCATAAAACTGCCCCGCGGCCCGTCGTTCCGCGATGCCGAAGATAACTAATTGAAAAGCGTGGAAATAACGCTGGCAGCAGTGGGCGAAACAGCAAGCTGTTTTTTCATCGTTTCCGTCGCGGGATCAACAATTACTGCTGTAGAATAATTGTTAGCCGCGAGTGCAAAAAAAAAGAATACATGCGTGTTTTGTCACACACAATTTATGTAGATTATATTTTTTCGCCTCCTATCTCTCCATGTGTCGCGAAAGAAACATCGCACGCGCGATTCCGCGTTATGCAACGATGCACTTTGCATTCGGCCGCGCGTTTGCTGACTTTACCTGGAGGATGAGTATAGGTTCATCGACACGCACCACATCGCGTCCGACGCTCCGCACTTGACTCCTGCAAGAAATCTGCAGCGTTGTCGAGTCGACATCACACGAGCGCCGTTCTACACGAGCCAGATATATGTAGATACGTTCATGTGCAAGGTGAATTAAAAAGGAATCGATAGGAATGTATTTTGCTAAGTTATGAATTCATAAGTTTTTCTCGGCTTTACATTCGTCGATTTCCTGTTTCCTTCTATTTCTACCTATCTATTTTAATCCTCAACAGTAGTAATTCGAAATAAAAACGAAGAGATAAGTTTCTCTTTCTGTTTTCACACCCGAGGTATAGTCGCTAAGTAATTTTACTTGTTTTTTTTTATATATTAGAGACGAAAAGAGATAGAAGGACACCCAAAGATTTTTAAACAAATCTTCAAGTTTAGAATTTAAAATTTACTGAAATTAATTTGATCAAATTTTTTTACCTTTTAGAAAACATTTTTAAATAGAAGTAAGTTTTATTCTATTTGCGTAACAAGCAATTTGTGGATTACAAGAGGAAGCTGTGTATAGCGTTTCTATCACATAAAAATGCAATTTGAAGGAACCAACGACGTATCATCTCGGGCTAGATATATTTATCGTGCGTGTATTATTCGGAGTTGCATTGTCTGATACGGAAGACAGTTCATTCTAGTCCGCGTCTAAATTCATGACGTCACAATGCTTAGATTGGACATCGCGTTAGCCAGAGCAGCTCAGAATTATAACCGTAGAGTCACACTCAAGATCATAAGCGTGCACGATGCTCTTGTTTCGCAATGTCACAGAAAGCGTCGACGTCGCAACTAATACATTCACAAACTACGCATTTTGAACGTTGATCTTATGTACAATAGAAAGTTTGAGACATAATTCCTAAGACAACAATTTTCGATCGTTACACAAAAAACATGAGATTATTTGTATTTTAGAAAAAACCATTGTAAAGAATATAAAATATAAATGAGGCATATATTATCATTTGCGGAGGCTATTAAAACATTATATTTAATAAAATAGGATGCAAATTATACGATATATAGGTACAGTAGCGCTCAAAAGTATTTTGTAGAGAATATTTCAGTTCGTAACATTGGCAAGCGGTAAACGACTTCAGATCAAAGTTGCGCGCCATTATTGTATAGTGTAACATTTTATTGTGTAACATTAGAAAGGTAATTCATATACAATAATAACGCGCAACTTTGATCTAAAGTCGCTTATCGCTTACCAATGTTACAAACTAAAATATTCTACTCTACAAAATACTTTTAAGCGCTATTGTAAATTATTATAATTATTTGCGATCGTGTTTAGTTTTCTGCAAAATATTCAATTTGGAATCACTGAAAATTAAATGCGAATTTAACAATGCACACAAAGTTATAATGCACGCTGTATTGTGTATTGTTAGTGCAAATTTTTGACGGAAAATTTCTCATCACATTTTTCGACAATATTCCAAAGACGACGTCATTTTATTGTCAGTTTTGCGACACGGCGCTTTTCCTCTATCGGCGTTGCTTTTATTTAAAAAGGGAAATAAAAAAAAGGAGAGAGAAAAGGAAGAAGGGTGAAGGCTTTAGGTCCGCCCCATACCAGGACTTTGCGTCGCCCTCATAAACTTCGAAAACATTTCTTATAAACGGCGGATGTTCCGCGGGGGTGAAATTCCTGACGGTTCTTATCATGGCAGAGATTTACTCGCAAGGACGGTGAGGTATAAAGTATTAAAATATCACGCGAATGGCGCATTCGGAAATTCCTGCTGCACCTAAAAGCAGAGACGCTGCTCGCGCAATTTGAAGATTTTTTCCTTTAGACGGAATCGCCTCGCGGTAAGCGACTCTAAATTATTCGTTTCCTTATTTCCTACCAACTTTTATCATACGCCGATTCTTACCCTCCTTTCCTCTTACTTTTTCTTTATATAAATTTAATTTATGATTTTATTTACTATTACGACGCGCAAACATACAGAATTAATTTTATATGATGTAATTGGCGGAAACAAAGTCAGGGACAAGTAACAATCAAAATATAAGATGCTGTTACGTAATTTTCAACCTACAAATTCTTCAATAATTCTAAAAATAATTCTCTTTAATACGAAATAATTATGTAATTATTATACAACCATTATTTGTAATGTTAGTTCTTCAATTTTTATTTTTGTTATTTTCCATGAATCCTAACATCAGATTTTACGATTGTTAAAATGTCGGCATTACTGGAATTAAGCATAGAACCATTTGAAAATTAATTCCAAAAGAAACATTACGAGAAAGAATTTCTCGTTGAAAAGAATATCGGCTCCGTATGATAACAAAAATTTGTAAGTCGAAAGAATGGTAAAGTCTCTGATGTTTCACTCCTTTATCCCTTCGATCGAGATTTTACACACAAGGGTAGTAGTCCCGAACAACGCAGTCTTCGGAGGCGCAAGAACGTTTGCGTCTACTCTTATTGTATCCGATCGTGTGCAAACGAGGACAAAGCAACGACGGAAGAAGACGCGCCGGAGACGCGACGAAGTAAGGCGGGTATGAAAGGGGTCAAAAGGGGCGAAAAGCGGCAGGAAGCTCCCGAAGGGGAGGAGGGCGAAAGGAGAAGGGAGGTGAGCGCGTACCTCACCTGGCATACCGGGAGAGTATCGCGACACATTTTGATCGAATTCTTCTCGAGGTCGGGGAATGCCGGTATCTCCCGTAGATATTATTACATATTTAGGCGGTACGCCCCCCCTCTCCCTCTCTCTCTGTCTCCCTTTCACCCTGGAGAGATAATACACTTAGAGACGTATATTCTCTCTCTCTCTCTCTCTCTCTCTCTCTTTCTCTCTCTCCTGGCGCGGCGCCGCAGGGCATACATATCTGGCTCACTATACTTGCGCCACTGCTGTATCCTCATAGCTCTCTCGCTCTCCTCGCACAGACCTCGAAGGATCGCAGTTCTGCGCGATATCCTGCATATCTCGGCATACCGTCCCCGTCGTTTCCGACATTGTTCCCTCGGCCCGCCCCCGCACGGCTCCCCGGCCCCGAACCCGGACGCGGAATAATCCCACTCGTTCGACGTCTACCGGGCCCGGCTTCCCGGCCGGATTCCAGTCGATTCTGGTACCGAGCTTGTGCAGGGTGAGAAGCCCCGGCATCGGGCATGATAATTGGATGCTTTTCCACTCGCCCATCCTTCCACCCCGCGCCACCATTCCCGAAAAAGCGCGACGAAGAAACGCGCGTAAGGGCTCGTTGACAGAAACCTTGAAAAAGCGCGTTACGCGGGTACAAGATACTACTAGGAGAACCAATGCCGAAAGAACGATCCGTATTCTATAAGAATTCGCGAATACAAATACTAGGAACATATTTACCGTACAATAAAATAATTTTATTTTAAATCGTACGATTAAGTAAAAAATATTTTTGTCACGTCTGTAATCACTAATTATTACATGGAATATTTTATTGACAGCTTATATCTATATTAAATAATTAGTAATTAAAAAATACACATAAAATAATAATTAAAATGCTTAAAAGTGTAACACAACTATAAATATTACAGCGATAGTTGAACAAAATATTTGTACAAAAAAAACTGTTTTTAAATAAGTTTTTCAAGAGTGTGAATGTTCTTCAGACTTTTTTTCTTTTTGAAACTGGAAAGCAAATCGCGGCAAGTCGTCTAACAATAAGACGCACAGTTCATAAAAATATCTCGTAACGCAAAAATAGCGCAATCGCTCGCAACAAACGAGTCATCGTAATGGACCGTGTGTGCATCACACGTTCACGTCGCTAGCCCCGGTAACGTTGAAATGCGTTTGTTGAATATTCAATGTCCAGTATCCGACTCCCGGAGGACAACGATCATAAGCACTGGATTCTATTAGCAAACAGCCACGAGAACAATGGTGCATCGTCGATGCGATTCCGTCGATATACAAGCGGCGAGTCGATGATCGACCCCGATAAATGCCGGCCACCTTCCTTCGGCACATTTCACGGCAAACGTCCATCCAGAGATACTATTCGCATATCTAAATCCCGTAGAACGTCCCTGTCCGTACAATTCCCAGAATTGTTACCAATCCGCAGGACCACTTGCCGCTACACTCCTTCGTGTATGACCGGCCCTTAATTCGTCAAGAACGCCGTTTCGCATCGTCGTACGTGAGCGAACAATGCCAAACCCAAAACATTCGAAATGCGTCCTGTGTTCTTTAACCCTCATCAGGCATTACGTACCCAATTCTGACCTGAATATCTCGAGAGGTTTATTAAAAAGGACGCGCTATTACTAATCAGTTTATTAATAATTTCTTTTCAAAATAAAAAAATTACATGTCTGTTTTTTTCACGAGCTATACTTCTGGTTTTTACAAATTATATTTTAACCTACCGCGGCATTAATTGAAAATATATCAATGCTGTCTTGGTCTTCGAATTTTGTCTAGAATAATCTTTTAGAGAAATCTCCTGCTTAATAAAATGTAAAATTCTGTGAAACATTTAGAAGTGTTGCCACAAGATAGAATACGGATGTCTAAAAGGCGTTCTACGTTTGAAAATCAAACAAAATCCGAAGATACCAGCCTCGAAAGAATGTACGAGTGCATCATGTCCGACATCGACGAGGATCTCTTCGACGCATTAACGCTGTTGCATTCGACCGAGCAAGACAGTGCGGAGAAACTTCGTCGGATGTTGGACGCCTGCATCGAAAGGAAGCACGGCCTCCAAAAAACTTTGGCCGCCAGAATGCCGAAGCAATTTTTGCAAAACGTCGACGAATTCGCTCTTCCGATGCAAACCTCGAAGAGACACGACCACGTAACGCTAGGATATAGCGTGGTAAAAACCAAGATTTGGAACGGTGATCCTGAGATCATTTCTCTTCTCGAAGTTGATGAACCGGAGAACATCGGGAATCATCGGACGTCTGACATAAAAGTGTTTGAGGTCAATTACGAGGATTGCTGCGAGGACGGGAAAGACATTCCCAGAATTTCGATTCCCGACGAAGGATTCGCCGACGGGACTGTGTGCAAGGTTTTCTTCAATTAAGTAAGCCTGGTCAGTTTATAATTTGTAGCTCAAACGCAAAATCGCGAGATTGATGTGATTGTGTGATCTATTGCCCTCGAGAGTCGCTGCGCTGTTGACTTAAATGAATTATGACATTTGTGGTGTGTAAAATCAAAGATCTGTAATGGCGCGAAAGTGGGACCTCTGATCTTGCTCGAGTGCCAATAGTGTCAAGAAGCTTATCATCCGCTGTGTCATCAGCACCTGATCATCAACGTTGACATTTACGACCCTAAATTCGTGTGGCGGTACAGATGGTGTGTCGAAACCCCGTCGGTAGCTCCTACGAAGATTAAATTTATGAAAAAGGGACCCGTGGGGAAGTTCAACGAAATAGTGATACGGTCAAAGAGAATGCAAACATTTCGAGATTGAGAATGCTTGATGGGAATAGGGACTGTTTGTTTGGGAAGAACGGTAAGGTTTGGGAAGAACGCCGACAAATATTGACTTTAAGATTTTTTTCTCGCTTTCTTACATTAATCACGTGTCTTGATGTAATATTTCTAAATCAGATATCAGATATCACATACCTACCTTTTGTCGACCACAGAAACTAAAATGCTGTTTGTTACAGAGTTTTGAAGTAACAATGATCCTTAAATTATAATCAATTTCGAATTAAAAAGTCATTCAATAAGTAAAAAGAGTTATTTTTCATTTAATTTCAAGTACATAATTTTTATGCTTTAAAGCTACCAAAAAAGATGTTCAATATTTTTGCACTAATAATGTTGACTCCGAATCAATAAACAATTTATAGTCGAGAAGAACTGTGAAATTCGAAAAAATACGAAAACCTATAGTTGAACATAGTGTTGGAAACGAAATATTCTAAGATTTTACATTTACTAAATGCGTTTGAGCAACTCAATTTCAGTATCAAAATCTCGAAAAACGTAACATAAAAATCATCTTGTCATTGATAAGCGATCTTTAAAAGCAGACCAGCCTGTTTAGTTCAGTGACATTAAGTACTATGGATAAACGTTTGAACCTGCCTGTCCAGTTCGGCCGAACTTTTCGACGTAAAAAGATCAACGTATTAAAAAACTATACAGGGTGTTCCTTAAAGACCGACCACTAACTATAACATAGCTCTATTCCTTATCAAAAATTGAGTCGAAAAGTTATGAGCCTTTTTTTCTGTAATAAAGCAGTAATTATTGAGTAAAATCAATCTACTCAAAATCAGTGCTGTTCTTTAGCCGGCCGTACGTCAGTGAGCCGCGCACCGCGCATCTGGTAACAGGTAAAGTGTGAGCGCACACTACCAGGCGAGCGGCTCATTGACATATGCCCGGCTAAAAAATAGTACTGATTAGATTGACTTTACTCAATAATTATTGCTTTATTGAGCGTTATAGAAAAAATGGCTCAGGACTTTTCGACTCAATTTTTGATAAGGAATAGCGCAATGTAGTTAGCGGGCGGTCTATAAAAAACATGACACCCTCTATACAGGGTGTCAGTGAAGTCAGTCCCTACCCCCTATATTTCGGAAACGGCTCAAAATTATGAAAAATTGCGCTCGATCATTTCGAAGGGCTACTCATTTAAGGGGGTTGGGGGAGTTGTCTATTTAAGGAGGTGCCCCAGGGCGACCCCAACTCAAAAATGTTAAATGGAACCCCCCATATTGTGTAGTAGTATATTGTTTGAAAAGGCATAAAAAAAAGAAATTTTTTTTGCGCAAACCAGAGGTTGATACGTGGACCCATTTGAAAGTTATTTAGAGTAAAATTTCGAAAAGGCCAATTTTTAACCTTAAATAACTCCCGAACGGGTCAACATATCAACTTCTGGCTTGCGCCTAAAATTTTCTTTTTTTACGCCCATTCAAACGATATACTACAATATGAGGGATTCCATTTGAAATTTTTGAGTTGGTGTTCCTCTGGGGCACCCTCTTGGGGGACAACTACTTCAACCCCCTTAAATAAGTAGTTCCTCGAATATTATCGAATACGTATTTCGCAACTTTTCATAATTTTGAGTCGTTTCCGTAATGTAGGGGGTGGGGATTGATTTTACGGACACTCTGTATATACAGATTTGTCGATAAAAAACAAAAGCACAGAATTATGCGACTCTCCATTATTTGCGAAGAACTTGGCGTTCGTAGAGAAATGGAAGTTTATCGCTCTTCATTCACATGCTCGCGAAAAAGAATTGGATCTATTGTAAGCTGAAGCCTTCTTTTACCCATATCTCGATTAAATGAGATAGTTCGATGATTCTCTATCTTACTTGATTATTTCTTTTCTATATAAAAATAATATAACGCGCGTAAAAAATAAAAGATGATAAAATAACACTGTATATAGAATAGTTAGATAAAAATGAGAAATAAAATGGATATCTATTATATTGAAAATAATAACCCAAAATAAAATTAAAAAAATGTATATTATATTAGTTATTGCGTTTACATTGTCGCTATTGTCGCTAATACATATAAAGATTGTTTAAATACGTCAAATATTTGAAACTATAAAAATTATATTTTTAATTCTTAAAAAATATATATGTAGATTGTTTATTTAACGATCGAGATTAATATAAGAGCAGATTGTGCTGGTTGTATACGATAGTTTTATTTGACAATCTCATTCGTTTCAAATAGAAATCATTCTTGCCCTGATCGACATCAGTGTTGATATCTGTTACAAGTCATCACATACACATAAATACACTTTTAATCACAGTATAGGGCAACCGCTCTAAACCGATTACAAGAAATATACACTATATTACAAAGTGGTCGTATGCTCATCGGAAATTAATTACATCGGATGATAGCTCGACCAATTGTGTTTATGTGCGTGTGTGTATGTATGCATGTGTAGGAAAATACAGCTATTTCATAAAGTGACATAAAATCAGTAGCCACTTGAACAGAATGTTCGAGTCTTTGCCCATCTTAAGCACGGCCGAAGGACTTGTTAAATTTGGTCACGCGAGAGGACGACGAAAGTTCTCGTTCGTGTCACTAATCACACGATAGCCATTTAATCGCGCTCGTTTATTCCCTTACATTAAGGTCAACAGAGTTCAATTACCTTCGGCAATGCTGCAGGTTACAGCTGGATTCGAGGCTCGATTGCTCTCACTCTGATTTATTGTACACGGGACTGTGGCAGAGATGAAGGAGATATCAGAAACACACTGGGCGCAAGCTTGTTTTCGACACTGCGGAAATTTTCAAATTGGATCTCGAAATTTGTCGCAGGTACAACGTACACATATGCGAAGAAATTGAAATAATTAATAATAATAATGTGGCGCAAACTATATTCAATAAAGTCTCTTGATAAAATTTCACAAAATCAGATTAGGGGGATTAAGGATAGATCATAAAACTTATCAAACTAATTAACTAGAGATAGTAAATAATATAATTCATAATATAGAAATTCACACTATTCGGTTTAAATATAAGAATAGAAAAAATGAATTGTGATAATATACAGTTAAAAATTTTGGCATGCTTAAATACGAGCACAGTATATAGTTTGGAGGAGAATAGAGTAATAGTATTCAGGATAAATTTATTTAAGGCTCCTGGATACTCACCGCGGCCATATTGAATTCCTGCTCTCGAGGCGAGGAAAACAATGTCGTCACACGGAGACAGAGAGCGTCTCTGTGTGCGTAAACTGCTGAAATGTTACCGACATGTCATTCATGTTGACAACCCTATTTTGTCGCCCGTGCAATTTCCTCATTATTCGCTCTGTACTTGTGCTCTAACGTTTAACGTATTCGTGAAACTCATAAAATTGACCTAGGAGTAAGATTTGCAAGGAATACATATGCAGAAGGAACGTTTTCCACTCCTTTCGATAGTCGTCAAACGGCTTGTTTACGCTATGTTTAGGCTTCGTTTTATGACTGTTTGTTTATTGTGAAGGGAAAAGGATAGTTTTCGGTCAATTTTGGAAGTGTTATGAAACGATCTATAGTGATTTTTTATTGAAATGTCTTTTTATTTCGAAATGGCACGGACGACAAAATAGGTTGTTTTCCTCGCTTCTAAAGAAGGAATTCAATATGGCCGCGGTGAGTATCCAGGAGCCTTAAGAAATAAGCAAAACTTCACAAGCTAACTTGTGAAATGGAATATAGCAACACACTGCTTTGTGCTTATTATCAAAGAATTATCAATTACGCAAATAATATATCGGGAACTAGCAGCTCCTTCGTGAGATCATAGCACTTTATCAATATAATTTCGATATACAGTACCCCGTGCAAAAGTTTGCGTACTTTGGATTTTTTTGACTTAACTTGGTTTTACGCCATCTGACGTATTTTTGTGAAGAATAATCGCGGAGCGATGTTTAAAAAAGTGTTTTAAAGCTTAAACTCTCAGCTTTCAAATGTTTCAAGGCTCAGGTGCATTTCAAGGTCTTTTTTCTAAAAAACTGTATTCTGCCGCCGGTATTAGCATTATCTAAATGAGCCTTAAAGCATTCGAAAGCTGAGAGTTAAGCTTTATAACACTTTTTTAAACATCGCTCTGCGATCATTCTTCACAAAGATATGTCAGATGGCGTAAAACCAATAAGTTAAGTCAAAAAAATCAAAAGTACGCAAACTTTTGCACGGTAGTACGGTACTGTATATTGTAAAAATGAGAAAAAAATGTTTTAGTAGCAAAATTATTTCAAAAAATACGAGTCGCAGAAAAAAATGGCTGCAACTCCATAGTGAGTATTTGTGTAAAGATTTCTTTGCAAGCTTGTATGTTTAAATTGAATCAACGAAGGGTGAATCATACTGTTTTCTTTAATATGTCGTTGACATACACACTGTCGTTTGTACAAGATAACTATCGTGCTAGAATTATTTACAGCGAAATAAGAGAACTTCAAGTACGATAGAAATTCTTGACAGATATGTTTAGTCATTATCGCCAATATAAAAATTCATATGACGAAATTTTTTAATGTTTCCAGACCTTTCACCCTTAAACGCCTGTACCGTAAGTGCGTGTTCATCTTACGGAAAAGAAAAAATATTTCCAGAGGAGATAACGACGAATAATTTTCCCTTACACTAGACAGCGTTTAATCTCATTAGTTTCCCTCAAATCACTCTGAGGATGTGTTGATACCTTAACGATAAATTCATGAGTATCAATAAATCGCAGAACAATTACGCAATCACAACAAACAGATAGTTGCTAAATAATTGTTTAGAATAGTTTTCTTTAAAAGTATCATTTTATAAAGTATAAACGTATAATTTTATTATTAACGCTTTTAAAATTAATATTAGTGGGATTGTACCCTTTTCGCGTTTTGTAACACATAACTTTTAAATTTTTCGCTAAACGAAAAATTAACGCAAGCAACACTCGATTACCAAAATTTTTCGTTTTGTAGTAATTTTAGAACTTATTTCTGCAAGTTAACGCTATATTTCTAAAACCTCTTTTATATACATACTATTAATCTCTACTTATATGTACATATACGAGTATATAAGAGAAGTTCGCTATTCCCTCATACAATACTCTCACAATATAACTTGCGTCGTTCGTTATTCAACTAAAACATATACAGGATGCTTCATCAATTGTGTTTTTTTTTTAATAATAGATTCTCTGAGGAATTCGCAGATAATTTTTTAAGGAGAATAAATTAATGCGTAATTGTAGAATTTCTCATTTAAATCAATAAAATTTTAAAGATGGAAATAGTAAGTATAGAGCTACAGCTTGGTTCACGTTTAATTCCACAATTTTCTTATTTTTACTGAAAAGTAAAAATTTACTTTAAATTTCTTCATAAATTTATAAGAAAATGCGCAATTTTTTATGTATATCTTTATATGTACATACTACATACTCCGAGAATGTACTAACATAAGTCCATGATCTGTTAGAATGACCACGTTCCGCTATAATCGATCTAGTCATATTAATGCTTTACAATTCTCTCTCTCATTTCTTTGCGAGAACGGAAGATGTAATACAGAAAAAATTCCGAATTATTGCTGCAAATGTATTTGAAGAGCAAAGCAATTGCCAGCAGAGCCTAAGACGCAAGTAATTCATTAAAAATTCCTAAAGATCATTAACGTACATAGCGTTACTGGCAATAAGATTCTATGATATATCTTTAGTGCATCACTTGGCACAAGCTTTGATAACGATATTGGTAAATTAAACATGATTGCCGAGTGCATTTTTTTAACATAATAGGGGAGAACGGGGGAATGGGGGCCACGGGGTAATGGAAGTAATGTCGTTATACGCCTATCCGAACGAGTTCGAGCGTGTTTAACGCTCGGTTAGATAGACGCGAGAAGGGAACGGCTAAAGCCCATATCAGACTAGCGGCTCGCGGCCGCGACTGCGATTTCGTCTCTTGACCAATGAGAAATGCCCGAATTGCTAGCAGCTTCTTTCTCATTGGTCTAGAGACGAAATCGCAATCGCAGTCGCGGCCGCGAGCCGCTAGTCTGACATAGGCTTAATGCGTTGCATCGCCGCTCAGTTGTCGTTTTGCGTCTAAAAAGGCCTAAAGTAGTTTTTGCGCTCCTTCCTTGTAATTTTCGTCGATCATTGGTGATGAAATGTGGGTATTGAAAATACATACTACTACAATTCATTACATTTTATCATTAAAGTAAACTTCAGTAATATATGTAAAACAACTGTTTGCCTTGAAACGATTACCCGTTTTCTAATTAATTAATTCAAATTAAAAATAGTCCGTTTGGGGTAATGATAGTCAAGTGGCTCAAATAAAAGTAACGATGATAATAAAGAAAATACCAGCATTTTTTGTGCTGAAACAGGGAAATCAAACGAATTATGGTATTGGGCTCACGCTGAATAGTCTGGATGCGATTCAGTTAAAGAATGTGTGCGAGTTTTGTCGTCTGCATTAAAATGGGCGATTTTATTGAGATTTTGCATGTTCCTATACTAATTAAAGTTCCTATTGGTAAAAGTATATTGTTTTGCGTCGTAATATGGCAAAAAATAATACATTGTTTATTTTAGATTTATTAAGTAATGTTTCTAATTACCCTGTGTACCGACTCTCATTACCCCGTACCCTGGGTAATAGAAGCCAAAGCTACTTTTTTTCAAATTAAAAAAAAATTCTATGCGATTATGTTTTACAGTTATCATAAATATTATCAGAAAGCTAATTAGTTGTAGTTTAAGACTTACTTAAGTTCAAATAAATATATAATGTTTTTAATATGTTTTTTGTGACTTTATCCTTAAGTGGCTCCCATGACCGTTCTCCCCTAATATATAAAAGTGAGATTCCAATTATAATAGGAACTGAGATGTCACATTCGAGTGATCGCATTCGCCGTGTGTGCAGAACAAAGCGCTACTTTTTCGTGATAATTACAAAAATCATCTAAAGTTACTAGTAGCACATCTTTCGCATGATTACCCACGACAAATATACTTGCGAAAAAACTAGCGATAAATACGCACCGACTATTAACCGTTTTCCCTTTTTTCAATAATAATGGTATACGAGGAATCTTAACAAAAAGTCGTTATATCAAAATATGCTACAATAACAATGTTCGTGTGTAAAAATGTGCAAAAATGATATCGTTTAATTGCGAGTGCTATCTAGGATCACACTGACACTATCGGCCTTCTACAACAAAATCCTAAGAGACACATTGCGATAACGTACCATCTGCTTATTACAATAAACATTACTTTGTTTATTAGTGCAATATCAAGAGATATTCCACGTAGATACTGCATGCAGTCTCGGTTGTCGTTCCTTACCAGTCTATTCCCACACGTATGCAATTTCGTCTCGATTTTTTGATCATAAAACTTTCTTAACAGAAAAACATGTACAAGATTTCCGGAAAACACTTATAAAAATCTCACCGTATAATTTCTAACAATACTTGAAATAAAACATGTGTTTATAAAATCTTACCGGCCGCTTTGCTTTGGCAAAGATTGCTATTAAAATTCAACCTATCTCCAACTCGTGTTTATATTACATTTCAAAATAGCCACATCAAAAATATAATTTTTAATAAACCAAAGTATCAATATTTAACAACATTTAGCTAAAAACAATTTAAAATATATTGTTAGAGATAAAAGTTTCGGTAAAAATGCACAATAACGGATCCAGCCCCAATAACCTTGACCTTGACATATGTTATCAAGGTCATGACCCTGAACAACATTCAAAAGGTTTTAGCCGTTGCTCGTTGTTTGTTAAAAAGTTATTAACAAAAAATTTTGACAAATATAGCAGTTATTTTGAGTACTAAAAGACAAACGACTAATATGTATTATGTGGAAATAGTACATGTATGAACAAAGGAGTCATTTAAAGCAGTGAATCGTTGACATATTGAACAGTCTTTTTGTTACCACACCTGGCAAAATTATGAACTAAAAGGCGTAAAAAATGACGTTAAAAATCTAAATTACTCTTGCGATTTACAACGTTATTTTTCGTTTTAGTGCAGTGTTTTTATATTTTAAACAATTGTTGTAGTGTTAAAATATACCGAAGATTCCCATTTGGTTATAATTTAATATGTAAAAACAAATATTTATTTCAATTCGGCAGCTGTCAAACGGTTAGTTTTCGTCCTTGATTAGCACAATTCAATTTGACATATGTGGATTAAAGGAATGTTTTCTGTATATTTTAAAACTCTATTCTATCGATTACAAATGCTATCTTATTGAAAAACAATTTTATTTGAATGTACGTCGCAAGAATTTTTATGATATTTTTCTCGCTTCTGACGTCATCAATCCAAGATGGCTGCAGCGAGTGAACAGGAGCCTTAAAGCAGAGAATAGTTGGTATAGAAAAGTATGTATATATACAATTTTATGTGTTAGAAAGAATAAATATAAAGTAATCTCTGCTTTAACCATAATTGTACGATTATAAGTGTAAAATATCTTTAATTGTACAATTATAATCATACAATTATGGTTAAAGCAGAGAATACTATATACTTTTCTATACCAACTATTCTCTGCTTTAACAAAAAGACTGTTCAATATATCAACGATTCACTGCTTTAAATAACTTTCCTTCGTTCATCCATGTACTATTTCCACGTACATATTAGTTGTTTATGCCTTTCAATACTCAAAATAACTGCTATATTTTTCAAACTTTCTTTGTTAATAACTTTTTCATGAAGAACGAGCAACGGCTAAAACCTTCTGAAGGTCACTCAGGAGGGTGACCTTGACAACATAGGTCAAAGTCAAGGTCATTGGGGCTGGGTCCATTTTTACCAAAATTTCATACAAATCTCGATGTCATGTTTTTCCATGAGATATATTAATTCTGCTTCTGTTAAATAATCCGGTGATTGTGCACGACATTCGTCTAATTTTGCCTGTTCTCTAAAAACCGTGTACATGTCATCTATTTGTCAAACAAGAAATTAATGGGGAGATTTCAGTCATGAAACTTGATAGAAACTCTTTTAACATTTGTCTTATAAATTCGCGTGGGGTATTCAGATATTGATCTTACCTTGAACGCACGCTGGTCCAAATGCAATCCTCGTTTACACGTTTTCTTGTGTAATACGATTATTATGACTGCTTTATTCGTCAGTGTCTCGATAATTGTTATATTATTAAATTATCGTATACTACATACAAACATAGGAGCGATTATCCTACGTTTGTAGTTACAGTAATGCCGAATAGAGCGGCTCGTGAATATTAGCTGAATTTATTATCTCAAAATCTATACAAGATTTTAATCCCTTACAAGGTGAATAAGTATTAACATATACATATACGATTTTCATTGTAAGATTTGTCAACAAGACGCAACAATATCTTTGCAATAATCCAAAATTGTATACGTTCATTTAATGAACTAATATCTCAATGTCCACTTGACATAAATGTATCTTATAGTCTAATTTCAACTTCTGAGATAAAATAGGAGTAAAGCGAATAAAAGATCGCGACTAGAAATAAAGTATTCGACTAGAATTCTCACCTTGCAAAAATCTCTATAAAAGAAGATTCAAAAGTCTTCACAAGTAATCTCATACAATGCGAGTAATAATATTCAATTTACGTTTAACGATAAATACTGTTTGTATGTAGGATACTTTTTTCAACTATCGTTTACTACGATTATACTCTATTACTAAACGATATTAAAAGGCCGTTACATATTTCATCGCTTTGAAAGTAACCAGTGCCACACTTTGGAAGCGTTAAATATTCCATCTTCATTTTTCTTGAATCATATATCCTTTTACATTCGGAATTATTGGTCGAATCTCATAGTCAATATAAAAATAAAGATAAAAATGGTGTCGATCTCTTAAAAACCGCGGGAAGCAAATGATATTAATCTCAAAAGATGAAAACAATGTAATATCGTAAATATCATAAAACTGAGACAATAGTGAAATTGTGTATCATGTGCCGTGCCAAACTTTTACCTCTTAAAAACCACGATTTGTAGCACTTCCATGCAGAGGCAATAGGCACTTTAATATGATGATGAGAATGACGAGTTATCCTAAAAGGTTAATCTATTTTCACGGTAGGTAAACCGTGACCTACGACCAGTTGCTCTTTTGGAAAGTCCAAAACCACAGTGATGTGAAAGCCCATATTTGCAAAAGCTATCACGTACTCACATAGCGAAAACCAACTAAATGCTGCTCAAAATAATAAATATTATTTTTTATTACGTTTATTTTTAAGCTGTAATGAATATAACGCTTGTAATCGTGTTTCTTACCCAAGTCGTGACACAGCAGTCGATGTTTCAAGAAGAAAATAATAAGACCGATGGTACTGACGAGACTTGTCATAAAGAGCGCTTGTTTGTACTGAAGACTTTGTGCATTTGGAGTTATTAGACGACCGAGTCTCACAGCGGTCAGCATGTACGTGAGCGAGCTAATCATGAACGCTATGAAAATTTTTTCGTGCCACGCTAAAATATTTTTTACATCGTTTACCAAATGTTTCGTTCTGCAATTGTACATTAATGGCAGATATGTGAAATTATGAGTTACTTACAATAATTTTCTCTGTTAGAAATATATGTTACACCACTCAAAGCTGCTACCTCGGCAATGTTTAGCCAGAAGCATAAGTTTAGGAGCCTGCTCCCCGTAATTTTTAGAGGCACATCTTCAATGTTCTTAAGTATCTTGTAATAATATGAGTGATAAACACTGGCGATAACCAGTCTAGGACCAATATGTAACGCTATGCTGACACGCCATAGATACCTCTGTGGTGACACTCCAGTTATGGCTGAGATCGATGGAAGAATATTATAGACCTTCAACAGACAGGCATGATTTATGACACAAATCTTATTTATTGTAACAATGAATAATATGCAGCTTTCGCTTACCCTACAATGAGTTTCGTGAATATCGTCCTGTTGAAATATGTATGCTGTGATGAAGCAGAACAACAGCGATACAAGTGGTAAGCCAACTGTCGCCAGGCACAGCTTTCGGAATGACAGCGCAAGATATATAAAACTTTTGTTGCTTCCAACATTATTTAGTTCCATATTGGCAGCGTCGCTCAACATTTTGGCATTTGTGCGCTAAGCCAACAGAGACGATAACTCAAAGAGTAGATCCCAGTCAGACAATTGTGCGGTATAGATTCATGTTGCTCTCCAACCGTGCAGACTCATTCGATGATCCTCGGCACTCCACATGCCACGACATCCCTATGAGACAGAGAAGATCACGGATTATTACTCGTCGACGTCCTTGAATCGTTCATTCGGCAAGATCACATGGTGATCGAGGTGCTCGTTGTCGCAGGTACTGGCACCCGTATCGAGGCATCGAGCGAAAACACGGGATCTAATTGCAAGCGAGGGACGACACGCTCGTTCCGCGGGCACTGCAAAACCTCCCTCGATAGAGATAAATCCGCGCAACGAGCGAGTTGATAGCTACGCATCACCTCCGGTTTATCATGCGAATTGCTCGATAAGAGCTGTGGGATCTACATCGCGCGAATCGCAAGTCAAGGGAAACCGCACGGCGTTCCAGACTATGGAATCGCGTTACATGTAACGTTGTGGATATTACACGTCAAATACCACAAGCCAATTTAATGTTAATCCCGCGTCGCTTGTCGCACCGTACCGTTCCGGCATCGCTCGTCTCGCATCTCATCTGTGCGATTGATTTCGCAAATAACCTACTCGCTCTATAAATAGCGGACGAAGAGGCGAAATCGTGATCGGTTCACCATATTCCTGGCCTGGTCGCCTTGAGTGAGTACCCGCTACCCGCTCCGAGTACCGCGTACCGCGGCGGGGCCCAATCGCCCAATCGCCCAATCGCCCAATGCCCAATGTAAGGCTTGTAAGCGAGCGACAGCAGGGATTGGGGAATCAAATATCAACGTGCGTGACAATCCCTGAATCCTCAACGAATGCGCAATGCCGAGATTGCCGAGGCACTGCGGACCGAGGCACTGACGCCCCGCTAATAACTTGCGACGACTCGGAATACTCGGATATTCGTGAATTCGATTGCGGACGTCCGGCGACAGGCGGACTCGTCGAGGAAGTTTTCTCCCGATTTTCGGCGACGGACAACCGCCGACCGCGGCAAGCGGCGATTCGCCTCTCCTCTCTCGTTCGTTACGATTGGATTATAATCGTATCCATAGTTCTTCTTACATCATGATCGTATCATCGTCTGGCGTAGTGGCGTCTGCTACGGACGTTCGGGACGTTCCGTGTGGTTCCGTTTTCCGTGTTCCATCCATAGATAAATTCCATCCCGCATCCGTTCCGACTTCCGATTCCCCCGAGACCAAAGAGGATTAGATAGAGTGGAAGCGGCATAGGAGACTTCAATACAATTTTTCGTATACAAGTTTCAGCGCACCCTTGAGGACTGAAACCCTATTAAATCCCCCCACCACGAATTACGCGGCATAATTCAAGCGTATTATAAGATAATTTTTTTTTTCAGGTGTATTATAAGATAATTTATATGATTATTGCAATTATTTTTAAATCTTTGAAAGAAAACACTGGAGAATTGTACTGGAATAAAAATAAGTATATTGCACATTTATGTATACAATATTTATTTTTACATTAAAATGAGTAAATTACATTAGGCACTTAAAATTACTAACTCGTACTATTTATTTGAGGAGTGATATATTTAACTGGATTCCTGTTTTTTTTTTGGAGCAACGGGTTTTGTGAATTGGTGTTCTTTATAATTACGCCTCAAAAATCGTGCTTCCCAATGACATCGGCTTTTAATAAAGATATCCATAAAAGCTATAGATTTGTCAGGACAGCACAAATTTAGGAAAAGACACGAATTATGTAATAGATTTACAATAACTTTCGATATTTTCTTCTCGTAAAAAATATTTTTGAAATTTTTTTTAAACAGATGTTTCCATGCCAATACTGTTTGAAAAGTTGTCTCGGATACAAAATTGAATTTGTTTGAATCTGATAACGGGTGTAGGAATAAACAGTATTCGGTTTTACTGAACACAGAAGTGAGTCTTTAATTGCACACGCAAGTTACAAGCGTCAGTGACGTCAGCGTATTTTCTAGAAGAGAGCGGGAAGCTCAGAGAGAACAAAAACTATACAAAACTAAAGACGAACCTGAATAAACTAAAAGTGAATTGGCTACAGCGCCATCTATAGAGACCTTATATTAACTGCAATAAATTGTCTCTTTAAGGGGATCCTGCAGTCGTATGATTTACCGACATTATCGTTTTTCGATGGATCTTTTAATTGGCTTTATAAAATTGCAAAAATCTTTTACAGAATTAAAGTACGCACAAAAATCTGTGTTAGACAACTGCGATTTTATATCAAAAACACCAAAAAATTAAAAATATTACTTATTTGGGCACATACAGCTGTCACCTGACGACAATATTTGCTTAAAACAAAAATTCTGCAGTTTATACATACATAATGTTTATCATGTAACTTTGGGAAAACATGTAGGAATAATATCGTGCAAGTAGAAGTAAGATTCAATGCGTACAAAAAAAGATCCATCGAAAATTTATTTTAGTAATGCAAATACGAATGCAGAATGACAAAAAGAGCAGTGTTGCGTGCAACAGTAGTGGCCGGATCTTGTCAGAGATGGCGCTGCTGTAATCTGACAAGGACAGATATATCGTATAGGTATCCGTTAGACAAGGACAGGTATAGTTCGGTAACACAGAAAACATAGAAAACGATCGAAATTATCGATTATTTTTAGTTCCGCGCTAGATGATGGCGCTTTCACGTTGGAGTTCGCCTGTCACTGCAGGATCCCCAACACTCCCTCGCAATTTTAGCAACTTTACATATTTAGAAATAAGAACTAAAGCGTACAAACTCCAATACGTGAGCGCAATTTAACAAACCGTTCACCTGTCAAACTTTTGGTTAACATGTGTGCAGTTTGATCTTCACTAGAAATATATACTACCTCTAACTGTCTATTACTGCACAGTTCTTTTACAAAATTGTATTTGAAATCTATATGTTTAAGTCTACGATGTTCCCATTTACTTAGTAAGTAAATGCAAGATGTCACAATTGATCCCTAAATTACTCAGTAATTTCTTGAACCATATGATATCAGTTGCAGCTGTGGCCAACGCTACATACTCCGATTCTGTTGACGATAGGGCTATTGTTGCTTGCTTCCTAGTCACCCATGCCACCGTAGCTCCATAAACTTGAATCAAATATCCAGTGATAGATTTTCGATTACTATCGTTGGCCCAGTCAGCGTCTACGTACGCAAGTAGGGGTTTATTGCTCTTCTTTCTCGGAAAAAACAGTCCATAGTCTAGAGTTCTTTTGATATAGCGCAGAATTCGCTTTAGACCTTTCCAATGACTTTCAGTACCACAGTTTTGATATCTACTGTAGTAGTTGGTCGCTGCACTTAAATCTGGTCGAGTATAGAGCATCAAGTACATCAGGCATCCGATCAATTCCCGATAATGCTTCGTTTTGATGATACTTTCTGCTCCTTCTTCATTTGTTGAATTGACTCGTGTTTCCATTGGTGTTTTGAATGGTTTGCATTCAGTCATATTGAAACGTTCCAGGAGGCGTTCCATGAAGGCACGTTGACTTAGAAACACTCCATCCGGTCGAATCTTGATCTTCATTCCAAGAAAATCATGTGGTATTTCCATATCTGTAATTGGAAACTCGTGCATCAATAAGTCTCTTAGTTCAAGTAGCTCATGTTTATCATCACCTGCGATGATGATGTCATCTACATAAAGTAAAAGATATGACTTGCTGCTTTTCGTAATTCGAATATAGAGACACCTGTGACTTTCAGACCTTTTAAAGTTATGACGTTTTATAAATTCGTCAAACCTTTCATTCCAGGCACGAGGCGCTTGTTTTAGGCCGTAGAGAGACTTATTTAGCTTACATACCAGTTTATTATCTGCAGATTGTTCCTCGATACTTTGAGGGATTTTTATGTATATGTCCTCTTCTATTCTTCCATGCAAGAATGCATTCTTCACATCCAGCCTTGTAAACAAGTTTTCGTGGTTGATAACAGAGAAAAGTGTTCTAACTGTCGTAATGTGCGCTACAGGGGCATACGTTTCTGTGTAATCAAATCCTCTTCTTTGAGCGCACCCTTTCACTACCAGACGAGCCTTGTACCGCTGAACATTATTATCTTGATCTCGTTTGATTTTAAATATCCATTTAGTGTCGATAGCCTTCTTGCCTTCCGGTAATTCTGTAATCATCCATGTGTTGTTCTTCAATATGTTATTTCTTCTTGAACTGCATTGTACCATTTTTCCTTATCTTCTCTTTGTTTAATATCATTGTAGTCTTCTGGAACATCATCAACAAATGCTTCAGCGTTTAGCGCTATTCCAATGTAGTCCTCTAAGTACTTCGGTTTGGTTCTGACTCTAGTACTGCTTCTAGGTATAGTAGTCTTCTTCAGGTCATGCATTCCTGACTTGTTCGAGTTTCCATCTTGATCCACTTCTTCCTCTTCAGCACTCGCAAAAGTTTCGCTTCCTTCTGTGCTGCTTGAGTTCCTATCTCTACTTGAGATCTGTCTTGATTCGGCTGCAGATGTATCCTTCTCTTGAAGTTCTGTGGGTATTCCCTTATAGAAGTCTTCATTAAAGCTATACCTTGATTCGTTGAAAACTATGTCGCGACCAAGAATAATCTTCTTTTCTTCCGGAAACCATAGGCGGTAGCCGTTTGTACAGTATCCAACCATTAGGCACTTCTTGGAGCGTGAGTCAAATTTTCCTCCTATCAGTTCCTTAGGTAGTCGTAAGTAGGCAACGCATCCAAATACTTTTAGCTTCTGAACGTCTGGCTTTTCTCCGTACCAAAGTTCTACCAGAACTTTCGCTTTTATCGCTTCTGCCTGAAATTGCTTGAAATATTTGAAAACCTCACCTTTTTCGCTTAATGTGTATGCTGCTGTAAAGTGAGTATAGTCATCAATAAATGTCAGCAAATATTTCTTCTTGTCGTGAGATTCTGTACCCATAGGACCACATACGTCGCTATCATACTTATTGTAGTTGTCTCTTCGCACGTATACGAGTTTGTGAATGAGGCAATTTTGTCTGCTTACCTGTTATACACACTTCACAACGTTCAGCCTTGTTGGTGTGTTCATTCCACTTGATTCCGCATACCATAGTTGGCAATTTCCGTAGCGCATCATAACTTAGATGGCCAAACCGTTTGTGCCGAACTTCACTGTCGGTCTCGGTGTTACATAAGTTCGCAATCACAGGTTCGGTACAAAATTCAAGCTCGTAAAGTCTGCTCTTCCGATAAGCAATTGCTACAATGGAATCTTCTTTCTGTATGATACCTTTCCCATCGCTAAATTGTATCTTGTATCCATTCATTTCTAACTTTCGAACAGATAACAAATTAAATTGAAGGTGTGGTACAAGCAACACTTCTTTTATTATTATTGATCGTGTATGTCCATTTACTTGTGTACGCACCTTAAGTTCTCCGCATTCCGTCGCTGTCAGTTTATGACCAGATTTCGCTACATGTATCTATATTGATTTCTTCAAGGTCTTGAGGTTCACAAGCTTCTCACTCGGACGAGCCAGATGTTCTGTTGCGCCTGAATCTAAAAACCAGGTTGAAGTTCCTTCGTCAGTTTCGGTTTCCACATTGAATGCGTACTCCTCTTCTGCACCTTGTTTCTTCCCGTGATTCTCCGTGGTTAGATTCGCACTTCCAGATTCTCCCTTATCCTTCGGTGGTTTCCTGCAGTCGGCTCTCTTATGACCATACTTTCCACAGTTATGACATTGAAACGTGAACTTTTTCTGAAACTTGTCTTTTGATTTTGCACTGCTACCTTTCTTGATCAATTAGTTCTTGCTTGTTGCAAACGCCACATGTTTATCATCTTTTGCTTCAGAACCGCAGCGCTTCGCTTCTTCATCTAGTAACCGTTTTTTAACAAAACTAATCTTGAGCTGTTCGGTCAATAACGTTTCCAAAGCAGTTACCACCGCATCATATTCCGATAGTAATATCAACAGTAGATGGCACACTACATCCGTTTCTTCAATCATGGCTCCCGTGGATTTCAACTCGCGAATTAGCCTATCAAATTTCAGGAAGTGTGCATTCATTGTCTCTGATGAATCATACTTCATGGTCAACAGCTTCTTCTGTATCCTGAGTTGGCTTGCAATATGCCTTTCCTTTCAAATGTATTTTTAAGGATAGTCCATATTCCGTGCGATGTTTCTTCATCCTTTATGTATTCCAGATGGCTGTCAGCGATCCGTTGCACGATCAACGATTTACATTTCCGATCGCTCTTCAGTATCCGTAACTGCGCTTCCTTCTGTGCTCGCTGATCTGCGGTGTCCGTGGCATTTATCTCGACCATCTGAGTTACTGATCTCTCGATGAATTCCGTTAGATCATGTTCCTCGAGCAACGTTTCCATACGGAACTTCCAGTTGCTGAAGTTACTTCCATCGAATAAAGGAACCTTGTATCTGTCTTTATCCGCCATGATGCACGTTACACAGAGACAGATTTTTCCGAGAACGTATGAAGGTTTCCCTTATTTCCAATCGCGTTAACTTACTGTTTGCTGGGCGTATCCTGGGCCCATAACCTGATGACGGGTGTAGGAATAAACAGTATTCGGTTTTATTGAACACAGAAGAACAACATGCTGCCTGGGTTTAATTGCACACGCAAGTTACAAGCGTCAGTGACGTCAGCGTATTTTCTAGAAGAGAGCGGGAAGCTCAAAGAGAACAAAAACTATACAAAACTAAAGACGAACCTGAATAAACTAAAAGTGAATTGGCTACAGCGCCATCTGTAGAGACCTTGTAATAACTGTAATAAATTGTCTCTTTAACAGAATCGCTATTTTTAAAAGAAGTAAATAATTTTTTATCAGAGTATGTAACGTTATCAAAGTGGAGTAATATAATTTGTTCGCATGCATTACATTTATGAAATTTAAAGAATTTCTTCGATAAATATCCACTCACATAATATATCGCATTTGATTCCGTGAATGACCTGGAATCAGAAAAATTTGAAATAAAATTTTCGTCATTGTCCAAAAGTGTAATTAATGTTTCAGACGGTGCTGACGACGTTTTTTTAAGTTTTTCTGACGATAGCATATTACTCAATTTAGCAAAGAGGTTGTTATCATCTATTTCGCAATTTGGGCTTTCGTAACTCTTGTCATTTGTGATATCATTAAATGACGCAAGCCAAAATCAAATTGTTTAGGAGATGGATTGATATAGCAACCATTTTGTTCCCTGATTTTTGCAAAGAAATTTTCTAACGGATCCTGATTAAGGCGCCGAGTTCTCAATACTCCGACTCCATAATTTTCACGAAGGTCTTCAGCTAATTTCAAAACACCATTTATTGTTAGCATAAATCCTCGTATACACGGTGGTCGAGAAGTATTCAAAAATTTGCAATTTGCAAGCACATCATACATTTTGCTCAGAAAATTTGCATGTTCAGAGCCCGATGAAATTGCATAATTCAATTTATGAGGAAGGCTTTTTTTGGCCAAAGTGGAATTTCATGAGTCAAAAAGTTTGTCCATGTCAGTTAAAAATGTTGCTGTCATGTCACTGTCTTTTTGAAATTTTTCGGGAAACATGGTTTTGTAAACAAGAAGGGCTGTATACATGGAATTGGAAAATACCTGTGTTGCGTACGATACTTTCATTTTTGAAAAATGAGTTAGCTTAAAATGCTGATTTGTTATTTTAGGTAAAAGATTCAAAGGACATTTGCTGGTTAAATTATAAGTCGTCTTAATGTCGTACCAGCTCACTAATCCATTGCGATATTTCATGTACTTATGTTTTTGTAAATTATTTTGAATTGATTTGATCAAATGAGGTGTGTCAAACAAAAAGAAAATTTTGTGAGAATTATCGGGCATATAAAAGAAAGGTTTTTCAGGGGTAACGTCAAACTTTTTTAATAACCCCAAGTTTTTCGGGCCTTGATCGCAAATAATGGATTTAACAATTAAGCCGGTTTCATTAATTTTTTTAATTGTATCATACACAATTTTTTAGGTTTTTTCCGTACTTCCCTTCTGACCTAAAAACTAATATCCCACGGTTTGTTTTAATCTAATATTAGGCCACGTAATCATTGCAACTAAGGCAGTTCTCGCCTCAACTGGCTCGCGCGTGACTCCGTCGTCCACAACCCCTTTGAATTCATCTGTTGCTTTATCATAATGCATTTCAGGATTGAGACTAATCTCATCAAACAACACTGAGACAACTTTATTTGAAACAGGAGCATTTTTAAATAACTCTTGAATCAAGGACAAAATCTGCTCGTTAAAACCTGGATTAACAGGGCATCTTTTCTGATATTCCCTAAGAGTTCTTTCAGTTGGCAAATATAGGATTTTTCTCAAGTATCGATATGCCTTTGGCGAAAGGTAGCAAATTGATAGTGCGATATCTTTTACAGTATCGTCGTATTTCCTTTGAAATTTCCCTATATTTGCCAACTTTAACTGAGTTGCAAATAGAGCATGAGCCTCTTTCGACAGAACTGGTTGAGATTTCTTAATTAAAGATTCTATTATTATCCTGTTCTTGATAGTTTTTATGGGTTTTTTCTTTCTACTGTCTTTACCCAGCGGATATCTTATTCATAATTTCAGGACATATAGGTACTATAAAGATATGAAGATCCTGAAAGTTTCAGACCGCTAACTCAATTGGTTTTCCAATAATAAAAAAATAACTGAAAAATAAATAGTATTTTTTTTCTTAGAAATGGCTCAATCGATCTGGCTGAAAATTTAATATGTTTTGTAGGCACATAATTACTTTTTAAAAACATAATATCAGCTTGGTCGCTTTATCAAATCCTTTAAAAAAAAATTATTTTTCCTTAAATTATTTTTTTTTACTGTGATACTATTCGAGTAAAATTATGAAACTATTTTTTTTAGAAGCCTTATATAACCACTAATAACGTAATTTTATTTCAAATTTTTCCTTGAGGTACGCCATACTTAAAAAAAAATTTCTTTAGCATAAATAACACTGGTTTACAAAATAAAAAAATTTTTTTGTAAATTCAATGCCACTATTTTTTTTCTATGTATTTTGGCCCGCTAAACTCGGAAATCACATAGAAAAATTTTTTTATGGATTGGTTTTTTGATTTTTTGTACCTTCACTTAATTGCTCATAACTCCGGTATTTATCCATAGATTTTCTTCCTCAATAGCTTGTTTTCTTCGTAAAAGTACGACCTATACGTAAACAATAAGAAACTGGACATAATTTGACGTTTTCTATTTTTGCATGGTAATAGAGTGAATTTTCTATTTTTATAATTTATAAATAAAAATAGAAAATTCACTCTATCGCCATGCAAAAATAGAAAACGTCAAATTATGTCCAGTTTCTTATTGTTCACGTATAGGTCGTACTTTTACAAAGAAAACAAGCTATTGAGGAAGAAAATCTAATACCGGATAAATACCGGAGTTATGAGCAATTGAGTGAAGGTACAAAAAATCAAAAAACCAAAAAAACCAATCCATAAAAAAATTTTTCTATGTGATTTCCGAGTTTAGCGGGCCAAAATACATAGGAAAAAAATAGTGGCATTGAATGTACATTTTGGCTGTAAACCAATGTAATTTGTTTAATTTAATATTTCTCGCCAAATTTCTCTAAAATCAACGTATACTTGTTGAATTTATGTTCAAAAAAATCATAATTTTGTAAAAACAACAAAAAAATTTTTTCTTTAAATTAAAAAAAATAAAATAAATTATAAGTTATATTTACACATAAATAATCGTCATATAATAACCGTGTTTAATTAATTTTTAATTACAAATAATATTATAATAAACTAAATTCAAATATTTGATGCTTTTAATATGAATATTATAGCGTACACGGTTTATTACTAAAAGCTGCGCGGAGCAGCATCGAATATGACCGAATATCTGCTAAGAATTCCGAATAATTTAAAAAGTAGTATTTCGTTTCTATTCTTCCACGATTACACACAAATACATTTTTTATTTTATTTAGAATAAAAGACTTATCAACTTTTAACTTGTTATTATATTACATTTTATTCGGAACTATTCGTAAACATTCGGTAATATAAAGCATCAAATAATTGAATTTAGTTTATCATAATATTATTTGTGATTAAAAATTACTTAATTAAACACGGTTATTATATGACAATTATTTATGTTTAAATATAACTTAGAATTTTTTTCTTTTTTTTTTAATTTAAAGAAAAAAATTTTTTGTTGTTTTTACAAAATTATGATTTCTTTGAACATAAATTTAAAAAGTATACGTTGATTTTAGAGAAATCTGGCGAGAAATATTAAATTAAACAAATTATTGTTAGGACGTGCAGGTCAGGGATGACGAAAGTTAACCGGTTAGGCTTAATGAACTGGATTTTTTATTATAACGCGTGTACATTCGAGAATGTTTGAGACGGAGGAAGAAGAAGCTAACGTACGTGGCAACGAACATATTAGTCGTTTATGTTTTTCAATACTCAAAATAACTGCTATATTTTTCAAACTTCTTTTGTTGATAACTTTTTAATAAAAAAACGAGCGACAGCTAAAACATTCTGAAGGTCACTCAGGAGGATGACCTTGATAACATATGTCATGGTCAAGGTCATTTCGCCTGGGTCCGTTATATTATGCATTTTTATCAAAGAATGCTATTTTTGTGAATTTTTTTGCGAGAAATAATAAATTTAATGAAATTGGTTTTTTATTACTTCAAAGTACATACATATATTAAATATATTTTAAAAAAGATTGTTGAAAAATATTAATATTTTTCAAAAAAACGCGGGGTTCATGCTCCGTCAGAACGGGATGCCTGAAATAAAAAAATTTAGTGTTATTTTAAACTATATGTGTAGTTTCAGTTAAGGGTACGATTTTTTTTATTGGACAATTAGTTTCTGAAAAACAATTTAAAAAGTGACAAAATTTTCGGCTAAATTTTGAACTTTTTTTAGAACTGCGCCATTTTGTTAAAAATTAATATTTCAAAAAATCCGTACGTTTATCTGAAACTATATTTGTATAGTTTAAATTACACCAAATCTTTTTATTTTAGACATCCCGTTCTGACGGAGCATGAGCGCCCGTGTTTTTTTGCGGAGGTGCACGGTATCACATGCTGAAGGCGCAAATATTAATATTTTTTAACGATTTTTTTTACAATATATTCAATATATGTACTTCAAAAAAATAAAAAACTAATTTTATTAAATTCATTATTTTTTGCAAAAAAATTCACAAAAATAGCATTCTTTTTCCGGCCGTCAATTTTGTCGAACTAATGCGATAAAAAATAATGGGGTCCAAAAATGTTATTTGTCGGTAAAACAGACGGTTTTTTTCTTAGAGAAAATCTTTTAATTGGCTTTATAGAAATGCAAAATTCTTGTATAGAATTAAAGTACGCATCAAAATCTAGGTCATGGTGGTCGAATTTATATCGAAAACAAAAAAAAAATTAATATTTTTTGTTAATTTTTGGTACACATGACGACAATATTTGTTTTGTACAAAAATTCCACAATAAATATCCACAAAATTAGACCGGCATGACCTAGGGACAACATGTGAGAACAATATTGTGTAATTGGAACTAAGAATAAAAGCCTACAAAAAAAGATTAATTGTAATGAATGCAATATAACCTATAACCTTGTCTATCCTTGTCTATTATCATTGTCTATACAAGGACAGATATAGAATTTGGTCGGTAATACAGAAGGCTTTAGGATCCCCTTAAGGGGATCCTAAAGCGAAGGCCGAACTCCGACGATGTCGCTGTTTTACCGACAAAATTACCGACAACCCTACAAATTTTCGCACAGCTCCAGCTTTTTAGAATAGATACACCGCCAAGGTTAAAGTTGACAAGTCGTGAAAACATCAGCTTTATACACAAATTTGGTAGCTTTCATGCACAATGCAACAACAGAGCAGCGTCTGTTGGAGTGTCTACTTTAATTCTGCAAAAGGAATTATAATTCTATACAGCCAATAAAAAGTTGGAGCTCTGCGAAATCATGGAAATCTCGGGCGTATACAGACCGAAAATTTTCTGGAAGCTCCAGATTTTTATTGGCTGTATAGAATTATAATTCCTTTTGCAGAATTAAAGTAGACACTCCAACGGATGCGGGGTGTTGTTTGCATTGTGCATGAAAACTACCAAATTTGTGTATAAAGTTGATGTCTTCACGACTTGTCAACTCTAACCTTGGCGGTGTATCCACCCTAAACGTAAATATAAATGTCATTATACTTTCTTTCTTCCTCTGCGTAAAATCGATCACACCCGTATCCGTTTGCGTTTATACTTTAATTCTGGAGAAGGATTTATCATTCCATGCAGTCAAAAAAAACCTGGAGCTTCCAGAAAATTTGTCAATTTGTCGGTAATTTTGACGGTAAAACAGCGACATCGTCGGAGCTTTAGGATCCCCTTAAGGGAATCCTGCAGTGACAGGCGAACTCCAGCGTGAAAGCGCCATCATCTAGCACGGAACTAAAAATGTCGATAATTTATAACAGTTTTCTATGTTTACTATGTTACCGATCTATACCTTTCCTTGTCTAACGGATACATCTGTCCTTGTCAGATTGCATCGCCATGCATGCATGTGCGCCTCTGCATTTATAAAACTTTGGGCGGAAAATTTTTTTTTCCACGCTTTTAATCTTACAATTAGTTCTACTTGCATGATGTTGTTCCTACATGTTGTCCCTAAAGCGCTCTTGGACCCTTTTGCATGAATTAACTGTACAATTTTTGTATTCATCGAATATTGTCGTTAGGTGACAGCTGTGTACGTGCAAAAAATAAGTGATTTTTAATTTTTTTTCGATTTTGATAAATACTCGTCAAGAGCGCCCTTCATTTTTATGCGTACTTTAATTGTGTAAAAACGTTTTTCGATTCTGTAAAGCCAATTCAAAGATTTATCCGCCAAAAAAAATGTCGGTAAAACAGACGGGTGCAGGATCCCTTTAAGGTGGTTCATGCATTTAGGTCATATGTAGTTAGCCCGGAAAATGTGATATGAAATGAAAGGTTAACGTTCCTAGTGTGTCTGTAAAATTTCGGATTTTTTAACCGATTGGTTCCGGAGATATATGTCCGTAAACTTTGCCAATTTAACGCGGTGGGGGTAGACCTAGAGTCCTATATTATAAGAGAAGCGAAATCGATACCCCCTCCATGGTTCCCATAGACTGCTATAGACCCCGCAGCTGATCGCTTGTAAACATGTGTATTGCACACGGACACCACACGGACACCACACGGATGCACACGGATCAGCTGCGGGGTCTATATTCTCGGTTTTGATTGGTGCCGCGGTCAGCCAATCAGCAAGCGTGCCGTCAATTTCGCTTCTCTTATAATATAGGACTCTAGGTAGACCCCATGCGAAAAACGAGGCAAAAGCGCTTATGCTGCAAAAATTGCAATACTTCAAATGTACTTGAACGAACCAAAAACTGACGAAACGATGCAATAAACATTTTGTAAGATACTGGACGAAAGCCCGAGTTCATTGACCGAACCATATAATAATAAAACGTAATTTTCGATTGACTAAATCGACAACACGGAACTGATGGCTGGACTCGAGCGGCACTAGCGGCAGCTTCACAACGTCGCACGTGTCAGCTGATGCGTAAGGCGCATACTTATCTCAAAACTTTCAACGTTTACCACGTTTGTGCACGTTTGTCTCGAAACTTCCCTTACGTCGAGGCTGCTCGCTCATATTTGACAATTGTACGTAAAGGTTATATAGATCGCGGCGACGAAGACTGCTTACCACGCGTGCTGCTGACTGGTCGTGTATACCGACCGTGCTCACAACTCTAGTAAAAGAAGTGACTTTTGTCTCAATATTTTAATTACGTAGAGGTCGTATAACATTAAAGATGTCATAAATAATAAATCTAATTATATGCTGATTTTTACGGACAAAAATCACACTTATTTATCACTAATAAAAATAGTTGCCTATTTGACTTGCAAGTACTGCACATGAACCACCTTAAGAAAATAAAGACGGTTGATACCTAATTATACCCTGTTGATCTTTTTTTCTATTTTTGATGCAAAGTATTGATGGTTTAAAATATTACCAGATGTAATCACATTGTGATTATTTTGTCAACTGAAATATTGGATAACAACGTATGAAGTGTTTTGTAATTTTATTATAAAGATAATTATATTTATATAGTACATTTTGCTATATTTGCAATATACGCGCCCGTTTATTCTGTTGACTTTCCTCTTCCACTTCGTATTCGATTTCCACTCTCGCTCGCGGTTTCTTTCCTTTTCTGACAACTTTCGGTCCCTGCGTCTTCTTGCTTGTAGATGGCTTGATTAAATCCTAATAAAACACAAGAAATTTATATCACGAGTTATAAAATAATAGGCCTACTTTGAGCTAAAAAATTATTACCTCAATATCGCTAGCTTCAGATTCAAAACTGTCTGATAATTCAATTTCTTCCTTCTGTCCAGAGTCACTATCTTCATCCTACACAATATTTATAAATTACAAATACCTATTATTAAAATAAAAAAGTTATACTTTAATGAATAATTGTCTTATTATTCACCACAGAAAGCTCTTCAATGTCGTCTTCATCATCCTCAAAGTCATCATTGTCGCTATCAGCTTCAACGTATTCCGGACCATCTTGCTCAGTTTCTCTCTCGTCCGCTTCTAATTCCATCTCCACCTCCTTCTCGAGTTCTTTCTCCTGCTCTTCTTCCTGCTCGCTTTCTGCCTCACTTTCTCCTTCAATTTCAACAGCCTCTACAGCCTTATCAAACACTTTTTGCGGGAAATTGTAAATACCCTCATACTGAAATATCAAGAAAATTAATATGTCTAAAAACATAATTAACTTAACTTTTACAGAAATGAATATGAAATTCAATGTTACCATCCCCTTCTTCAGCCTCTCCATAAGCTGTTTTTCAATTGCATTTTCTAATTTTGCAGCAATCAGAGCCTTTTCTTCCCTACGCCTTTCTCTTCTTTCGATTTTCCTTTGAAGTGGTACAATTTTCTTCTGACGTCTAAACTTAAACTTTCTCATACGAATAAGATACTGCGTGATTTTGAGAAATCTTTGCTTACATTTTGCCTTTATAAAACCAGGCCAATAAAGTAGATTTTCATTAATTTGATGTATCGCCTTTTCAAAATTCCTAGACAGTTTGACTTTCTCCCAACTATTTTTAGGTGTATGTATCCTAAAAAAAAGTTTATTACCATTTAAATCAATAAATGTATATTAACATACAGGGTGTTTTAAAACATGTGGGATGCACTTCAAGGGCAGATGCAGGACTACAAACAATAAAAAAGTTCATATGAACATATGTTTGCAATTGCCTCGTTTACAAGTTACACGCGTTTTTATCTTTTGTCATTACTTTGCTGATTTTAAAGAAAATGTTTAAAACGACTTCCTTGTGTCTCGATAGAAGCTCGGCAGTAACGTTTTCTAATGAAGTTTCTCGTCCTTTTAAATATGCCTTTCATAATGTAGCAAATATCAATGCTACATTAGTAAATGCCAGGGTTGGGAAGTAACTCGTTACTTGTAACGAAGTTACAGTTATAGTTATTTTTTTTGGTAACTATAACTTAACTTCGCTCCTTTTTCTCCATCTATAACTTTAACTTAACTTAGTTACATTTTTTTGGTAACTAGTAACTAATTTAATAGTTACTCTAATAGTTACTTTATATTTTTATTTTATACTTTATATTTTTTTGCTTTTAATCAACAAATAAGAGAAGTCGAGTCCGCACAAAAAGAATTGTATCAATTCTTACAATCAAATAATTGCCACGTAAACTTTTTATTAAAAGTTTTATTAATTTAAAAAAAATTTAATTATACTATGTTTTATATTATACAGGGTGTTCCCGGGTTAAACGACCAAACTTAAAATATGAGTATATAGGATCTCAAAACAAGAAAATTTTTCCTCTAGAGGTATGCTCGCAAACGCTTCGTTCAAGAGATATTAACTTCTAAAGTTACAAAATTAGGAATAAATAATTTCGAAATAATGTAGGTTATCCTCTTTACTGCTAAACGGTAATCAAAATTAAAACAATTATCCTCTTTACTATGCTTAACAGTAATCAAAATTAAAATAAATATCCTTTTTACTGTTTTACAGTAACCAAAATTTAAGTATTAAATATTTTGTTCAGAATGATAGCTTCTAGCCCGGAGACAAGCATTGCACCTATCAGTAAAAGAACAAGTGGCTAATTGACATTGTGCGTTTGTTATTCCTTCGCACGCTTGCACTATCTTCCGTTTTTGTTATGATTAAAGGTCATTTCATACATTTTTCATACAGGCATTTTATACACTTTTTGCTTGAGAACATTCCATTCAAAAAATCTATTGGTGTTAAATCATTTTGAACAAGATATTTATTACTTAAATTTTGATTACTATAAAGCAGTAAAGAGGATAATTATTTTAATTTTGATTACTGTTAAGCAGTAAAAAGAATAATTATTATAATTTTAATTAATGTTTAGCAATAAAGAAGATTAGAAGATAACGATTATAATTTTGATTACTGTACATTTTGATTACTGTTGAGGATAAACCTACTTTATTTTGAAATTATTTATTTATAATAGTTCTGCAACTTCAAAAGTAAATATCTCTTGAACGAAGTGTTTGCGAGCATACCTCCAGAAGAAAGTTTTTCTTGTTTTGAGATCCTAAACTCATATGTCAAGTTTGGCCGTTTAACCCGGGAACATCCTGTATAAAGTGATATAATTAAGTATGTAGTACATAATAAATTATTAATTAAGTAAAGTTTGAAATATAAGATTCTTATATTTAAAATGATAGTACACATTTATTGCAAGAAAGTAACTGAAAAGTAACGACTCGTTACTTTTTGAGTTATTGTAACTGTAACATGTTACTTTTCAAAGTCGGTAACTTGTAACTGTAACTACTTTTTCAGTGAAAAAAACTGTAACTGTAACTAGATACTTCTACAAAGTAACTTTCCCAACCCTGGTAAATACAAATCATATGTATAACCTACCTCTCTGCTGTTCTCATGTACAGATAAATAATACCATTTTCCTCTCGAATCGTAGCATATTGACTGTTTGCAAGAGGACATGCAGCTCTACTGCATAAACCAGTAAGATTAAACTCGTTTCTGCAGAACCGCTGTGTCTTTGTACTACGAAAAAAACATTACAATTACAGGAATAAGATTAAAGTTGTCACAATTCTTCTGCATGTTTGTTTATGTTTTCATTTCTTAAGGATGCACTTACTTGACTTTGAAGGAACAGAATGATTTATTGATAACACTCCACACAACCTGTAAGATAATTATGATTAAAAATCATGATGATAATAAATAGTTAAAATAGAAATTGTGCTTTGGGATTTACATCGTCGTGCTGCATTTTGTTTTACTATGATCCAACTGTGAGGATGAATATTATTGCAATTATAAATATAAACGTTATAAACACAATAACACGTGCGAACCAGTTTTTTTTTGTTTGCCTGGAGGTAGGCTCTCCCACTGGGTCGGGAGCGTACACGTCTTCAGCCCACGTGCGAACCAGTGAACATATTAGGTTATATCAGAGAGAAACCTGAGAGCGGCCATCCCTTTGTTCTTGCGGTGGACGTATTTTCCGACGCGCCGCCTGAAGAAGTGCGTCTAAACTACGCTCGTCACGGTCGGTAGCGCTACATGGGTGTGTGTCCGTGCTATGGTTGGTGTCCAAACTACCGAAAATCGATAAGGTGAATGAGTCAGACAAGGACCGACAAACAATCGCTCCGTCCTTGTCTCATGTATTACGTTACGGTAGGCGAGCTAGCAGCGGCGAAGCCGAAATTTTCTTTTACCCGTCTCGCTCATTGTCAGTCTTGCTTCTCTTACGCGCTGCGTTCCGTTCAACTTCAAAAATTAATATCTCTGGTCATATTTGTCGTAGAGAAATCTTTAAAAAAGCATTTTAAAGCTAAGGAAACAATCTTTTTGAAAACAATTAGTTTAAGTTACAAGAAATTGCAAATTCCAATTATTATAAGCAATTGAAATGTTTAATTAATTTCTTCACTAAAAAGTGCATTTTTAAAAATATTTTAAATAATGCTATCTTATTCTCTACTTTATTCTGAAAGTACACGTATTTATTTTATGAAGAAACGATGGATTCTATCTTTTTATATTATTTTAATGACTGAGATGCCGCGCCGTGCTTGCGTCTACTCTGGCTCGACGAAGTGGCACGGCACATCGATTTCTTCGGAAATCTCTTGTAGGTATGTACAATGTATGTACATACATACAGTATGAATAACATAATATATAATGTTGAATATAATCAAAATTATACAAATCAAATTTTTGTTATGAATATTACATTTTAACAATTGTGTAGTATTCTGGTAAAGTAAATTGTTTTGTTTTACTGTACTGTATAATTTAATCGTTAAGTTTCTTTTCTGTTTTGAATTACCGGGATTTTCTGTAATGAATGTTATGCTCCAAATTTTCTTATCGGGAAATTTATGAAGTTATAAAATACAGTATAAATTGCAATTTTGTTGAACTCCACGCAGAAGATGAAAAAATATAATGGCGTGGTCACTCACAGACTTGTAGAGCGCCAAAAGTCTGGGTCTAATAGGAATTTTTCGATAAGAAAATTTAGAGCACAATATCTTGCAGAAAATCCCGGCAGTTCAAAACGGAAAAGAAAATTAACGGTCAAATTATAGGTACACTGCAGTAACGAAATTTACTTTATCGTCAGAAATAATGCACAATTTTTAAAATTTTATTCATAACAAAAATGTAATTTGTATAATTTTAATTATATTCAATTAATAATTATGTTATTACATTATATATATATATTATGTCATTCATACTGTACATTTTTTCTACAAGAGATTTCCGAAGAAATAGTCCAGTCAAAATACGATTAGACCTAGAAAAAATTGCAACAGAAGGTTTTATTACGTCATTGTGTTCAGAAAAATATACTGAACAACATACCCAAATTCCGCCATTTTCCGCTATCCCTAAGTATGTTTTTTATTAACAATTTATAAACAAATTTGTTTTTCTCCACAAATACAATAAATTTCGAAATTTTTGTAGAGATCAAAGTTGTAGAACAGACAAATATCTACAAAAAATGTTCTATAAGTTTTTTTCGTACAAGCAATACTTTTCACGTAATAAATTTTGCAAGATATACGCTGCACGGAGCGCGCTGACAGACGTCAAATAAATTGAAGCGTCGCACGCGCGCACAAAAAATGTCATATCTTTTGAACGAATTATCGTACAAAAATGATCAAAGAATCGTTGAAAAGCTGAAACTTTCAGCTTTTTAATGCGATTTGGTTCGTTATTCTACGACAATTTTTGAAAATTCTACGATGGTTTAAACAAATTGTTACATGCATTTTTGCATTTTTCATAAAATCAGCCACAAGTAGGTTCCAAATTGTTAAAAAAAAAAAACGCCAGCAGGATATTACAGTATATACTTCATACTTTGACCCTACCAGAGGAAAAAAATTATAAAAATTTTTTTCTTTAAAATCAAGCTATTGACATGTCCAGTCAAAATACGAAAAAAAGGGGGGGTACCTAGAAAAAATTGCAACAAAAGGTTTTATTACGTCATTGTGTTAAGAAAAATATACTGAACAACATATCCAAATTCCGCCCTTTTCCGCTATCCTTAAGTATGTTTTTTATTAACAATTTATAAACAAATTCGTTTTTCTCCACAAATACGATAAATTTCGAAATTTTTGTAGAGATCAAAGTTGTAGAACAGACAAATATCTACAAAAAATGTTCTTATGAATTTTTTGAAATATCTCATATTATTTGAGATATTTGCAATAAGAGCTACTAGGCTACGTGCGGAGCGGAGAGTTCTAACAAGCACACGGCATCGGCAGTCTTAGAATTCGCCGCTCCGCTCCGCGCGTAGCCTAGTAGCTTTTGTTGCAAATATCTCAAATAATATAAAATATTTCAAAAAATTCATAAGAACATTTTTTGTAGATATTTGTCTGTTCTACAACTTTGATCTCTACAAAAATTTCGAAATTTATCGTATTTGTGGAGAAAAACGAATTTGTTTATAAATTGTTAATAAAAAACATACTTAGGGATAGCGGAAAATGGCGGAATTTGAATATGTTGTTCAGTATATTTTTCTGAACACAATGACGTAATGAAACCTTGTGTGGCAATTTTTTCTAGGTACCCCCCCTTTTTTCCGTATTTTGACTGGACATGTCAATAGCTTGATTTTAAAGAAAAAAATTTTTGTAATTTTTTTCCTCTGGTAGGGTCAAAGTATGAAGTATATACTGTAATATCCTGCTGGCGTTTTTTTTTTAAACAATTTGGAACCTACTTGTGGCTGATTTTATGAAAAATGCAAAAATGCATGTAACAATTTGTTTAAACCATCGTAGAATTTTCAAAAATTGTTGTAGAATAACGAACCAAATCGCATTAAAAAGCTGAAAGTTTCAGCTTTTCAGCGATTCTTTGATCATTTCTGTACGATGATTCGTTCAAAAGATATGACATTTTTTGTGCGCGCGTGCGACGCTTCAATTTATTTGACGTCTGTCAGCGCGCTCCGTGCAGCGTATATCTTGCAAAATTTATTACGTGAAAAGTATTGCTTGTACAAAAAAAACTTATAGAACATTTTTTGCAGATATTTGTCTGTTCTACAACTTTGATCTCTACAAAAATTTCGAAATTTATCGTATTTGTGGAGAAAAACAAATTTGTTTATAAATTGTTAATAAAAAACATACTTAGGGATAGCGGAAAATGGCGGAATTTGGATATGTTGTTCAGTATATTTTTCTAAACACAATGACGTAATAAAACCTTCTGTTGCAATTTTTTCTAGGTACTCCCCTTTTTTTCCGTATTTTGACTGGACTAAAATCGATGAGCCCTGCTATACTTGATTGAGCCAGAGCCACGAGCACAGTGCGGTACAATAACGCGGTGCCTCAATCATTAAAATTATATAAAAAATAGAATCTATCATTTCTTCATAAAATAAAAAATATATACATACTATTAGAATAAAATAAAGAATAAGATAGCATTATTTAAAAAAATTTTTTAATGTATTTTTTAATGAAAAAATTAATTAAACATTTTAATTGCTTATAACAATTGAAATTTGCCATTTTTTGTAACAAACTTTTTTCAAAAAAATTGTCTGCTTAGCTTTAAATCCTTAGCCTAATTTTTTAAAGATCTCTCTACGACAAATATAACCAGATACCTATATTAATTTTTGAAGTTGACGACTTCTTCATTTTTCACGAAAATTGTGTTGCTTATAACTTTTGCAAAAAAAAATATTTTGGACGAACAAAAAATATGTATCTGCTTATTTTGTGTATATTTCATGTAAATAAAGTTTCACAATCACTTTAAAAAATACGAGGTCATTTCTCGTTCGATTTGTCGTGGAATGAGGTTGCTCGCTGCCTTTTGCTCCCGCACAAAGGCTGTGTTTCGCTATTCACTCGCAGTACTGGCAGCACTGTAAATCCGTTCCAATATACGCGGCAGTAAGCTGTCAAAACGTTTTCGTGTGCATGTGACGTCATATATTTTGTCGTCACTTCCTACTTTCATTACATGCGGCTCGCGAGGTGAGGCATTCGCAGTAAGAACATGGCGGCTATGGCGGTACCTTTGGAAGAATTGATCCTTGTGGACCTGGAAGGCAACAATGAGGAATATAGAGTGATTATTAGTCACGAAGATGCGGAAAAAGCCCGAAAAGGTTACTAAATTAATATAATTAATATAATAATGAACAATTTCGATATTTTCATAAATCTTACTTTGATAATAATCTTTCTTTATGAATGTGTCTATTTTTATTTCAATTCAATGGTGTTTATTTGCTTATCCCCTATAGGGTTTATAAAGGCGTTTTGTAGGGACGTTCCCAACCCTTTACATTTATTACTTCCCCTGCCTGGTCATTGGGCGACCTTACAATCCTTCTATTTCCCTCTCCTCCCTTTTCCATGGTTATCCCTATCAGCCTCCTCCATTGTGCTCCCTTCATCCGTCATTCCTTTTGCTCCCCTTCTGTGGTCTCCTGGCTCTCCTCCCCACCGACTCTCTCCTTCCTATTAATTGTGGTCTTCCCTCCTTCCTATCGTACCTTCTATTCTGTAGTACCTTCTTTCTGCCGCCTCCTCGTTCTCCGTTACATCCACTCTCTCCATTCTAATCTTCGGTGCCTTCCTTCCCTCCTGTCATACCTTCTTTCTCGTCTTCTCATTTTTCATCTATTCTCCCTTTTGCTGCATCTCTTCCTCTCTTCGGCTCCCTTTTCGTCCCTCCTCTCTCTCGTCCCTTCTTCCCTGTCTCTCTCTCTCTATCTCTATCTTCTCTCCCTCCTCTTTCCTGCTTCTCCGCTTTCCATCCTTCCATCCTTCTCGCAGCCTCGTCCTCCGCCGTCCTACTTGTCCACCCGCTTTCCTCCTCTCTCCCTTCTTTTCTCCTTTCTTTCTCCTCTATTTCTCTTACCTCTGTCCTCTGTCTCCCCCGAATTCCACTTCTCGGCCCACACTCCTCTGGCTCCCTTTCTCCTTTCTTTCTCCTCCCTTTTTCTTACCCTTACCCTCGTCTCCGCCGGTTTGTCCTCTTTACTCACATTCCTTCCAACATTCCATCCGAAATTCCCCTCCCATTTCTCATCTCCTCTATTGCTTTCATCCAAACCTCTCCCTCACCCTTCTCTCCCAACATCCTTTCTACTATCCCCTGCCATCCAACGCCCTCCCAGTTCTCCCATCTCGTACATCTCTCCCACACATGTTCCCATGATTCCTCCTCCCTTCCACACATCCTGCATGCCCTCTTTTCCTCCTCCTCCAAATATAAACCTTTCCTAACCTCATTACCGAGTCTAAACCTTATCACCCTACTCCATCTTTCTTCCGTCCATCCCTTCTTTAAATAACCCGGAATTCCCTCCACCCTTATTTCCTTATACCATTTATTATATTTGGAGTCCGCAATTCTTTCCATTCTTTCTTGCCGTTGTCTCATCCTCTCTTTCTCCATAAGTTTCTCATACTCCAGACCTACCTCCTCACCTATCCCCACACACATCTCTTCCAAATATTTTTTTCTTTCCTGTTCCCATCTTCCCATTATTTTTCCTTTCTTCCATCTCTCTTTCATCTCCTCGAGACATTTTCTCGCGATTCCCCCTCCTCTTCCTTCCTCCAATTTCCTCTCATAATTCCAGGCCCTCTTATTCGCTCTGCCTCTCATCATTTCTCTCTCTACTTCATCTCTCACCATATAACCTGGCGTCCTCCAGTTCAATCCAAACGTCCACCTTAGATATCTCTCGTGTACACCTTCTACTTCTTTCCTTTCCTTCCATTCCCAGATTTCCACTCCATATCCAACCACTGTCCATACGAGAGTATCGTATAGCCAGATCCTTCTCCTCCAGTCCTTTCCCCACATTCTTTTCCCTATCCCCCAGACCTCCCTTATTGCCATCGCCGCCTTCCTTCTCCTCTCTCTTATATGCGCCTCCTGTCCCCCATTCGCCTTAACCATATACCCTAAATACTTAAATTCCTTAACCTCTTCTATCTTCTCTCCTTTCTATCTCCATTCACTGCTTTTCTTCCTTCCTCCTCCTTTCCTGAACCTTACTATCTTAGTTTTCTCCGTACTCAACACTAATCCTTTCGCATCCAAATACCCCTCCAGCCTACTTATCATCGATCTCATGTCTTGTTCCTCTTCCGCCAATAGTGCTACATCATCCGCATACATCAGCGTATAAACTTTCTCCCCTTTCAGCTTTACCCCGCCCCAACCCCCTTTCTTCATGTAATCCTCCATATCTGCAATCAGCAGGGTAAAGAGGAGCGGACTCAGCGGGCATCCCTGCCTCACGCCCTTTGCCATCCAAAAAACCTCCCCACACTGCCCACTCACCTTCACCCTGCTTTTTGTCTCTCTTAAAACCTCTTCAACCCTGTTTATCAGCCCTTCTCTCACTCCTCTTTCTCTCATCGCCCCTATCAGCACATCCTTGTTCACCGAATCAAACGCCGCCTTGAGATCTATAAATAGTGCAGTCATTTTTCCTTTATCCTTTCCCAACTGTCTATTGATTAAGTAGTTCAGGGCATATATCTGGTCCATCGTACCCGTTCCTTTTCTAAAACCCGCCTGGTTGTCTGGTATCAGGTTCTTTGCCTCAACATCCAACCTCAGTCTTTCTGCCAGTATCGCCGTATATATTTTGTACATCGACGCCATAATTGTTATCCCTCTGTAATCTCTCGCTTCATGCCCTTCTCCTTTCTTTAATATCGGAACTATCTCCCCTTCCTTCCATTGCTCCGGCCACCCCTCTCCCTTCCAGACTCTCTTACATATCTCCCAAGTCCATCTCTCCATATCTTCACCTCCATATTTCCAAACCTCATTCGGGATCCCATCACTACCTATTGCCTTTCCCCATTTTAGCTTCCCTATTACACTTCTTATTTCTTCCAGCCCTATCTCCTCTTCTACTTGTCTTTCACTTCCCCCATCTCCTCTTGTCACCTTGCTCTCAACCTCTCCCATCAGCTCCATAAAGTACTCCTTCCACTCTTTCATCTTTATCTCTTCATTTATTCTCTTCCTCTTCTTTCTTACTCTACTAATCAACTCCCATACTTTTCCTTCCGTTCTTGCTTCTTCTATCTCTCTGATCATGCTGTCCTTTTCTTCCTTCCTCTTCTCCTCACACATCTCCCGATATTCCCTCTTTCTTCTTCTATAGCACTCCGCACTTCCCCTCCCTTTCCTCCATCTTCTCAACTCCATCTTTACCTTCCGTTTTGTCACCCTGCATTCCGTGTCCCACCACCCCCTTCTGCTCTTAACTTCCCCCTTTCTCCCCTCTTCAATTTCCTCCATTATCTTTCTTATTTTTGTCGTTCCTATCTCCAATTCTTCCTGTATGCTCCCTCCTGCTCCAACACCCCCAGTTTCTCCTTGAACTCTTTTCTTCCTTTTTCATTCCATATTTCTCTCCTCCTTACTCCGTCTCCTCTTTTCTTCTCTCCCTTCTTTAGCTTACCTCTTATCCACACGATTATCGGATGATGATCTGAATCCACTCTTTCACCTACCTCCATTCTCACAACTCTTTTTCTCACATTTTCTTCCCCTAATACGTAGTCTATCACCGTTTCCCCTTTCCCCCCGGTATACGTAAATTCACCTTCCTCGTCTCCTTTCGTGTTCCCATTTAAAATCGTCCATCCCCTATCTTCTATAAATTCTAACATCTTCCTCCCGTCTCCATTTATATTCTTATCCTTTGAACTTCTTCTCCCCTCCCTCTTTTGATCATCCTCGTCAGTCCTTCCGCCTTCTTCTCCTGTCCTCGCGTTGAAGTCTCCCCCAATCATTGTCCTTATACCTTCATCCCCTTCTTCCATCCAATTTTTTAAACCTTCTAACTTCTTATCCATATCATTATTTACATATATCCCAACTATTCTTCATCTTTCCTCTTCTACTTTTATCTCGCATACTATCCTGCCTTCTTCTGCATCCACATTCCTCTCCTCATTTTCTTCCACTATCCCTCTCCCCATTAACATTCCTCCGCTCGCTCTACCTTTCTTATTTTTCCTTGTCGCCATCTGTACCATTCATTCGGTATCCTCTCTTTCAACTTCACCCAACCCTTCTCATCTAGCCATGTCTCCATCATTACCACAACATCCCAATCTTTTATCCCCTCCCAAAACTCATTATCTTTGTTTAATACCCCTGCAACGTTCCAAAAAGACACCCTCCACGTTCTCTCCCCTTCTGTTATTTTCCTCTCCCCCTCTATTCCTCTTCCTTCTTCCTTCTCACCCCCTTCACAGTTCACTTCCTCGCCCTCTCTCCTTTCCTCTTCTAACTTATTTGTCTCTCCCCTCAACAAATCTCTCATCACGTCTACTCCTTCCCTATCCCCCCTCTTCTCCCTTCTATTTCCGAAAGTCACTCCTCTCTTCCAACCTACCTCCTTCCAGCATTCCTCACTTTTTCTCCTTAATCCCGCTATGTTCCCTAAGCCTACGGCCATGCTGCTCACATTTTTCTCCTTTCTCTCGCCTCCTTTTTGCCCTCCTTCTCTCCCCTCCCTTCCTTTTCTCTCGCTTATTACGTCTATATTTTCCCTCTCTCCCCTCTGTGTCTATTTTTATTATTTATTACTATTACTTATGTTTATTTATAATAATAATTATTTTTTTATTACACATTTTTTATCACACCTATTTTATTATTACTATTTTTTATTTACTTACCGAAAGTGCATTTTTAATTCTTTATAGTATATAAAGGCACAACGTTTTTAACGTAATTTTGGCAACGAAAATGTGGCATTATATGTGGCTTAGCTATCATTAGTAGTAACTCGTTTTCCTCATCTGATGAGTCACTGTCTGAGGATTCCATCAAAAATCTCGCGAACTCACATAGGAGCACAATATTTTAATCCATTTCGGAGATAAGGTCCCACTAAGAGGATCCTGCAGTGACAGGCGAACTCCAACGATGTTGATAATTTCGATCGTTTAAGTTACCGACCGATATAGATCTGTCCTTGTCTAACAAGTATCTATACGATATATCTATCTTCTTCAGATTGGTTATAGGTTATATAATCTTTTAAGCAGCATATCTTTTTTGTTACGTGTCTGAGTTTAATTCTAACTACGGTATGTTATTTCTTCATGTTATTAGTTGTCAAGGCTGGTCTCATTTTGTAACAACAAATTGTAGAATGTTTATATGAAGAAAATGTTGTCATGACTTGACGTGAGAGTAGGTAACGAAAATCTGCATTTCTGAAATTATTTTTGTTCTCGGCATAAAATAGACCAGCGTTGACATCATTAGTGCATATAATTTAACTTCTGAAAAGGATTTTTCATTCTGTAAAGCCAATAAAAAGATATGTTACTTCAAAAGAAGACTCGCAAAGACTCGCGTCCTATTGGTAATACAGACGGGTGCAGGATTCCCTTAACTCACGATTAAAGTGCAAGATTCTTTTTTATATATTTAGAATAGGTGCTCCTATCGTCGTGTCACGCCGTGTCTAAGATAGATTAAGATAGGTTATATTTCTTTCTACATAACAACAGTCGCAGTACTGCGGCGCGTTCCGTTATTGCAGCGTTAATATGCGGTAAAAGCAACAGAAGTAATTACGGAACGATCTTGCAGTTCTGCTCAATGACGTCACGGTCACAGTACACATCATCAGTACAGTACTTACAGTGAATACCGAAACGCAGCCAAAGGAACCACTGTGCCTGGTAGTTAGTGGCGCAAATTTCAAAGCAGCGAAAGAATTTTGATAATAATGAGTGGCGAAAAATACGCAAAGTGGTCTGTGGAGAAATTAAAAAAAGAGCTCCGTTCTCGGGGAGCAAAAGTAACGGGGAAAAAAAAGGATTTACAAGATCGGTAAGGTAAAATGTCATAAAAAATGAGGTTATTAATTCAATTTTAGGTTTACAACACGTATACAGTGATTTATTATAATGGTGTATGAAGACCAAATAAATGTAATAATTTTCAGATTAATTTTTTATGATCGGAATATTAATTTTGTACGGAAAGCGCAGATGTCTCCGATAATTCATTATTCAACACACCGGATCCTGCAGCATACAGAGATATTAGTAGTAAGTGCATATTACCACAAATAACAGAGCAGCATATACGGCTATTTTTGGAGAGATATAGCGTGAACGGAGACTTGGGCAAGAAATGTACCAGAATGAATTTTTACTGAATGCTCGCATAGCGGTACGTGATAACGAAACCTATCTTAGAGGACAGTGTAAGTCACAAATGAGGAAACATACTCAATATACTGTTAATGTAAAACTTTCGGAGTATGGAGAAGTAGAGCAAACTCATTGTGAATGTGCGGTAGGCAGTGGGGCAACGGCGCATTGCAAACACGTACTCGTAATACTATGGGCAGCAGAATAATTTGTGAGGGAGAAAATTTTGATTTTACACAAGGTAGGAACACAAAAACTGCAGACATACCACAAACCGCGTCAGAGTTATCGTGGTTCTCCTTTGAAAGCAGAGCAGTTGCATCGCAAGAACCACGATTGAGCAACGACTCATTACTCATTTCTCATTTGTGCGACTTACCCGTATATTTGTTTGTTTTAGAGAAATCATCTTCCTTAAAATGTGCAGAAAATAATCTCATTGCACTTGTAACCTTAAAGTCCGAGTGCCGATTTTGTGGTAGTGCATTCTCCCAAAGTTTTCTTTTCTTGTTATCCTTCGGAAATCTGTGCACTCCTTTATTTATGCAGTTATCAATACACTATCATTTCTTTTCTAGATATTGAATAACCGCTATCAATCAACACGCACAATCAATATACTTGCACAAGCCGCACAGTGACAAATATATCCAAACGTCAATATAGATTATTATGTCTAATATACTCTTTACCTGGCGAATTAAATTGTAACAGAGTTATTTCAGTTAATGAATGCGAACAAACATTATCGATTGACATACAGTGATAATATTTTTATTACAATACTGATTTTTCCTATATGTTAACAATTGGTGTTTGAAACTCGCGCGGAATACTACCAATCCTGATATGGTGCTGCACTCTATGCTAGCTTTCACCGAGCAACCTCATTGCCCATATGCAGTATAATAAATTAATAATAAAAGATGTCTTTTTTTAAGGGTATAGCAAGATAAGGGGGAATTAATCTAGCGACACCCAAACAAAATTAATTTGAATTAGGGGCAATTTGAAGGTTTAATAAAATTGATAACATTATCTGTGGATAATTCAATATATCTAGCTCTTTCTCGCCCCATTGCATTGCCGGAATATCATTAAAAAACGTGTTTTTCACATTTTATTTTTCTTTCTCTGCCCCTATTATATGTAGATATCAAGTATCATAAATCATTTAAGGCATTATGAAACACGTTTTTCTTTAGAATTTTCCACGCCAAAACTCGACTTACAGAATCGTTTAAAATATTCAAGAAATTTTTTTGCACGCTTCTGAGGTGGGGGCTCTTAAAGCATTCAATTTTAAACCCTTCTGCGGACTCGGCCAGGCGACGGTCAAGTTGCCTGGAAGTGACTGCGGAGAGCGCCGAGTAAGAAGGCGGATAAAGCGGGTACTGCTTAGAAATGGCGGACTCGGGTATCCCCTTCATACAAATTAACTTGCATTACAGCAAAAGCGCCTCGGCAGTACTGGCCAAGTGCGCAGCTGAGATGCACACAAAGCACTTATTTCTTATCCAAAAACCATGGCTCATCAAAGGCCACATTAAGGGCCTAGGTGGCTGTGGTAAGTTGTTTAAAGCCGACAATGCGGACCGACCAAGGGCTTGCATTGTGGTAAAAGGATTAGACGCTTGTCTACTACCACAATTCAGTGACGGCGACCTAGTCGCTGTAAAACTGAAACTAAAGATGACCGATGGTGGGGTTATAGGGATCTGATAGTGGGGTCTGTTTACATGCCCTACGATTCGGAAGAACCGCCCCCCCAGAGGAACATGATAGAATTAGTGGCTTATGCAAGAGAGAGAGGGCTAGAAAGCCTACTCAATTTCGTTATGAACACTGATTTGCAAATCCTAAATAAAGGAACGAAACCAAACTTCCTGGACTCTAGAAGACAGGAAGTGATAGACATCACCTTATGCACAAAGGGCATGGTGGATCTGGTGGCGGGATGGAGGGTCTTAAATAAATCTTCAGGATCCGACCACAGGCAGATCCGTTTTGACCTTGTGCAAGTACAAAAGGAAGATAAGTGGGGAAGAAACCCTAGGAAAACAAATTGGGAGGGCTTTAGGGCTGACCTGGCAAGTCGGCTAAAAAATGCTCCGACCAGATTTCACACAAAGGAGGACCTGAAATTGGTGTCGGACTTTATGAATGATGCCATCAGGGAATCCTTCGAGATGAATTATCCATTGGAGCTAAAAAACGCCTTAACCAAGATTTCATAGTGGAATAAAGAGCTATCAAAGCTCAGGGCTGAGGGGAAAAGGCTCTTCAATAGGGCTAAAAAAGTGGACACGCCGGGAGCCTGGAAAAAGTACAGGGACCCTCAGCGTGTCTACAAAAAGGCGATAGTTAGCGCAAAGAAAATAGGGCGGAGGAATTTCTGCGCAAGTAGAGAGTCGAGAGTGCTCCAGAAGCATCCAGACTGTGCAGAATCCTCTGCAAAGAGAACAACCCACAGTGGAGCTGTCTCAAGCTACCTAGTGGGGAGTTCACCGAATCAACCGGGAAGACTCTGAACCATCTCATGGAGGTCAATTTCCCGGGATTTCAGAAGTTCTCCTCGGACACAGGAAGCCAAAGACAGCCTAGGGCTACATACAAGCCCACAGCATGGAATTTGGCGGCAAAGGTGGTTTTCCCACAGGCAGTGAAGTGGGCGGTCGATTTCTTTGAGCCTTATAAGGCTCCGGGACCGGACGGTATACACTCCATACTTCTTCAGAAGGGACTAGGAGTAATGATAGGCCCATTGACCAAAATTTTTAGGGCAAGCATTGCTTTGAGACATGTCCCTCAGACATGGAAAGCCACCAAGGTGGTTTTTATACCCAAGCACGGTAGGAATGGACATATCAGGGCTAAGGATTACAGACCTGTCAGCCTAACATCCTTTCTTCTGAAGACCCTAGAAAGATTGGTTGATAGGTTTCTCAAGAATGGACCTTTAAGGGATCATCCCTTAGCTAATGCTCAGTATGCCTACAGGGAGGGCAGGTCTACTGAGACCGCTCTACACCACCTGACGGGCAAAATAGAGACACAGCTAGAGGCGAAAGGATACGCTATTGGAACCTTTTTGGATATTCAAGGAGCTTTTGATAGCACCTCGACCATAGCTACCAAAAAAGCACTGATCAGACATAGGGTCCCGGAACAGCTGGTGGACTGGATAGAGGACATGTTGGCGGAGAGGAACCTAATGGTCATGCACGACGACACTGTTATAAGTGGCAAACCAGGCAAAGGATGCCCACAGGGAGAAGTCTTATCCCCCCTACTTTGGTGCCTTGTCGTTAACGACCTCCTAATGGCCCTTGTAACCATCTCCGATAGAAAACAATAAAAAATTTCTTATCGTTTTTAATACGGTTAGTGAATCGTTTATTTACGGTACTCTATCAGAAACTCACGTTACAAAATACTTGGGATCCTATCGTAAATGTCTTATTAGCTATACATCAGTTTTTATCGTTTTTAATATGGTTAGTGAATCGTTTATTTACGGTACTCTATCAGAAACTCACGTTACAAAATACTTTGAATCTTATCGTAAATGTCTTATCAGCTGCACATCAGTCATCAGTTTCTATCGTTTTTAATATGGTTAGTGAATCGTCCCTTACAGAAAAAAAGCACTAAAAGTACTCAGTAATAAATTATTGTAAATACTGGCAGTAATATTTTGGCCAGTACTTCAGAAATACTGGGCAGTACTGGATTACTGGGAGTAATTTATTACACAGAACTACTGATGCTTAGTATTGAATTACTGGATATTGAGTACTGGTAAAAAATTACTGAAACTACTTGCTGTGAAAGTACTGAATTACAGGATACATATTAAATAGTCATGAAACTTTACAGAACATGATATTATTTATAATCGGTTTTAATGCAGGTATGAACGGAGGCCGCAAGAAAGCACACTCCTCAAAAGGTTACATCACTTATCAGAGGCCCGGAGAGTGAGCACGCTCTGACTGGCGATCCTGCAAACGCTGAAGAATTTCGCTTTTTTTTTTTTTTTCCAATGAGAACTGCTGCAGTACCCAGGACAAGCCAAACCTGCATATAACATGTGAGATAATATACCGAGAAAACATAAAAAGATTTAAAATTGGAAATACGCTTAGTTCCAAAATATAAGATATGGGAAAATTTGCAAAAAACCCATAGACATGAGAGTCAGTGAAAAGGCGAAAGCAAAAGCAGAAGTGAAGCGGAAAAGAAAACATAAAAAGAATATAAGAATAAATAATTGAAGAGTATAAAGATTAAAAATATTATATTAAATAAATAATAAATAAATAAGTAATAAAATGACGTGTAAAGGGCGCCTGAAAAAATGCAGTAAGATGATAAACATGGTCAACAGATAAAATAAATAAATAAGGAAATAAATAAGTAAATAAATATATAATAGATATATATAAATAAAGCTTAATTTAACCCATAAAAGTAATAAACTCCCACCATGATTAGCACTCACCATTTCAGGCTGACCTGTAAACCATTCAATTATTTATAAAAATTAAACGGATGAGAACATTACGAGGAAAAGTGTTTAGGCAAACGACATCTGATACGCATTGGGATATCATCTATGTTATAATTTCCGATAGATCTAATCAACGGATTTTCATGTTCTGGTTTATAAACATTTTTGAGCATCCTTGCAATCACATCCTCAATATATTCTATGTTACTATTTTCATGTAACACGCGTATAGGCGTATCAGGTGGCGAGCCGAGGATTATACGAAGGAATTTATTTTGAACTATTTGAAGTCGATTAAGATGTGTACGAGCAGCAGCGGCCCAGACTGGTGCAGCATAGAGCATTGCAGAACGGACACACATTTTATATAGTAAGAGCTTAAGGTTCATACTAAGAGAACTTTTTTTGTTTATCAAAGGATAAAGAATCCTAAGCTTGCCAATGGCCTTGCATGAGCGGTTATGTATAGCCTGACGCCATCGAAGGCCAGAATCCAACGGAATCCCCAGGTACTTCACACATGGAGACCACGAAATCGAATGATTCAATACACGAATCAACGGAGGCCGAAAAATTGGATTGCGGGTAAACACTATAGTTTCAGTTTTGAGAGGATTGATGGTCATTTTCCAATCAGAAAAGAATTGGACTATGTCATCAACATGACCCTGGAGTCTTGCAGTGAGCAGGGCAGCACTCCACGAAGTGGTGTATACGGCCGTGTCATCCGCATAGACCGCAAGGCTAGTGTTAGTAGTTTTCGGCATATCGTTGATGTCAATATTGAACAGAATCGGGCCCAGGATAGACCCCTGAGGAACACCGGTGAGAATATCAAAGAGAGGAGAAAGTTTCCTCTGAAAAGAGACCATAAAAGACCGCTCAGCAAGATAGCTTCTTAACATCTTAATCAAATAAACAGAAAGGTTGATAGAATTTAACTTAAAAAGTAAATGCCAGACAGAGTCGAATGCCTTTTGTAAGTCTAAAAGAACCATAGCTGAATTACGTTTTTTATTCATCTCCATAGCAAAATGTTCAGAAACTCTGAGTAATTGCAGGACCGTGGAGTGACCAGGCTTGAAACCGAATTGTTCATTTATAATAACTTTATTTTCACTAAGAAAAGAATTTATCTGACGACAAATAATCTTTTCAAAGACTTTACTCATAGAGCTAAGTAAGCTAATTGGTCTATAATTAGCAGGCGAGGATTGAGACTTACCCGGCTTAGGGAAAGCCAAAATCAGCGCAGTCCTTCAGACCTTAGGAAAGTAAAACATTTTAAAGGATGCCATAAAGATATATAGTAAAGCATATAAAAGATTCTGCTTCGATCGCCTTATATCGATATAATGAAGAACCTCGCGAAGACGTCTCTCTATATATAGGGATCGATGTTGAATCTTGAATACGGGTTACGGGCTCGGCGATGCGCCGCATACTGAGCGCGAGCTGTACTATTCCCGGCGCGCAAGCCCGCGCTATCGTGCCGCGCCGCACGGTCTCCGTCGTATGTTCATAGCGGACAGCAAGGGCCTATTGCACAATAATTTCCAATTAATAATATTAGTGAAAAACAAAGCTCTTTCACTAATATTATTAACTTGTAAATTATTGTGCAATAGGCTCCTACCGCCACATAATTTATAGAGCAAAACGAGATAACAGAAAAATGATGATTTCTTATAATTAAATAGTTATTGTTAAATAATATTTTAAGCAAATATTAATATTAAATAAATGTTTTTTAAAATTATTATAGTAAATAAATAATTATTGTAAAATAAATATTAAATTAATGTCAAATAAATGTTAAATATACGTTTTCTTTAAATCATTATTGCAAATAAATAATTAATATAAAATAAATATTAAATTAATGTCAAATAAATGTTAAATAAATGTTTTTTCAAATTATTGTTACAAATAAATAATCAATATTACATAAATATTATATTATTGCCGAATAAATGTTAAATAAATGTTTTTTAAAATCATTATTGTAAATAAATAATTTATCAAATTAAATTTCTTATACGCTGGCTAAGTGAATGTGTTTCATCGTGTTTGAATAACGAGATGTCTATCGTTTTAACCTTATAAAAACATATGCAAAGTAGAAGGCTTTCAAACGATTCAATTTATATCATTGATATACGATAGAAAACGAACCGATTTGCTGCCGTAAAGAAGATGATAAGTTGTCTGTCGGAAAATCCTGATAAGAAACAATGGATGTATCGGTTCGGTTAAGTTGTATAAATATCGATGAGATGTCTATCGTTTTAACCTTATAAAAACATATACAAAGTAGAAGGTTTTTAAACGATTCAATTTATATCATTGATATACGATAGAAAACGAACCAATTTGCTGCCGTAAAGAAGATGATAAGTTATATGTCAGAAAATTCTGATAAGAAACGATAGATGTATCGGTTCGGTTAAGTCATATAAATATCGATGAGATTATCATTTTATTCTTATATATCCGTATTAATGCATGCGGTAAAATTATTACCATAAATAACGATATATATTATATCGTGTATATACGATTGATTTAGACGGGCAATAATCTATATATATAAAGACAAATGTCCTGACTCACTCACTCACTGACTCATCAACGCCCAGCCCAAACCCCTGAACCTAGAAACATGAAATTCGAGGGGTGTATTCCTCTCATGACGTAAGCACCCACTAAGAAGGGATTTTTAGAAATTCGACCCTTAAGGCGGTGAAAAAGGGGTTAAATGTGTTTTCAGAGATTCGTTAATCTATCTATTATATATATAGACAAATGTCCTGACTGACTGACTCACTCATTAACGCCCAGCCCAACCCCTGAACATAATACATGAAATTCGGGGAGTGTATTCTTCTCATGACGTAAGCACCCACTAAGAAGAAATTTTTAGAAATTCGACCCCTAAGGGGGTAAAAAGGGGTTAAAATGTGTTTTCAGAGATTCGTTAATCTATATAAAAATTCAATCCCTAAAGGAGTAAAAAGGGGTAAAATGTATTCTCACAGATTCGTCAATATCTCTTAGGCCCGATGAGATATTGACTTGGTTTTTGCTTACAAAGGTCACCCATACAAATGCTCAAAAACATAATTCAGGATTTTGCCCTAATCAACCTCTAATGGCGCAAATCTATAGATTCAGGAGTGAATTATAGAACCTTTTGTGTCTCCTGTGAATTAATTCCTATGTATTTTTCTTTCGGTTCTTATACTCAGCCCAACAATTACTTTAAAAAAGGTAACTTTTGCTTCCTTAATGCACAATAAAGTTATTAACAAAAATAATTTTAAGGGTACGGGAGAGTGGAAGAATAGCGAACATCTAAGGGAAAAGTTAAATAAAGCCGACGATTATTTATCAATTATAGAAGTCTACTTCAAATAATACTCCAGTTATTTGGCTTTAAATTACAATAATATTTATAAATTTTCAACATGAACAATTTTAAACAAAAAGCAAAACTTTACCATTTAGAGTTACCCGCCGCACGCGGGGCAATGCCGAATCGTAGCTGGGGTAATTACGAACGGGTTTTTCTTATTGTTTAAAATTATAATTTATGTTGATAATCTACCTTGAAAGAATCCAAGTAATATCTTTACCTTGAAAAAATCAAAGTAATCAAGAGACACGGTAGTGTCTCGCGTCAAGTACGCGCGAAGCGAGACCGCCGTGGCTCTATTAACGCGACGCAACGACTTGCGAGTACCCGTGATTTTGAGATCTCGATAACTAGCGAACGGATTAAGTTCCAACTAGGCTTAATGGATAGCTTGGACCAAATTCGTATAATAAAAGTGTTTTTATTTTTCCGCTACGTGCCCTACAAGCGGAGATATTGCGATGCAAAACTCGAAGCTGAAAATTTACAATTAAGGTGCAATTTCATTGACGCTAGAAACCAGCGTCAAATGGGGGTCACGTGACTTTTGGCGTCAAGAAAATGTAGTGGGGGAAAAAGTTCAGACCGTCTCAGCTTTTTCAGCGTGCCGCAAAATTCAAAGGTGTTTAAGGTGGTTAAAGGTGTTTATACAATAAATGACAACGAGAATGAAGTAAGTAATATATTAATATTATATGGTAGATATGGAATATTTTGATCATTCTTGTGCATAAATATGCTGCTTTTTATGGTATTAATAAGTTATGATAACTCTACATTTTAGGTTAGTTGGATATATCTGCAAATATATGAGTGATTAAAATAACTTTTGTAGAGGGATAGAGCTATGTTTGGATTAGTTGGATATGTTAAATAATTAGTAATAAACAATTACTTAGTCATGTTCGCATATATAAACAATTTCAATGGAATGGGCTAGCAAACAAAGCTATATTATCCCAGCTACTGTATATGTTGTCCATGTCAAACAGATTTTGCACTTGATCTTGAGGCTAACTACTCGACCAAATTTCTAAAATTGCTCATTCTTTGTGCCAGGACCATCATTAGACAGCGATAAAATTACTGTAATTCCACAATTTGTTTCTGTAATTCCTACTTTGTTCATTTATTGTAGCACGTCGAGTAATATTCCTACCACAGAGAACGAGCTATTAAATAAATCGGTGGACCAGTCAACTTTTACTGTTATCGCAAGTCGTAAGCGGCGGTTTCACGACGCGCACGTTTTGCCGCTTAGACGAGCGGCAAATCTAGTCACGTGACTATATTTGACGCTGACGCTGGTTTCTAGCGTCAATGAAATCGGGGCTTTAAGAAACGTCGTTCTCCGTTTGCTGTGTTCGCCACCGCGGCCCCCTTCGCACCCCCCCCCCCCCCAACCCTGTACAGAGTGGACCTCGCTTTAACTTACAAAGCATACTTTTCGTATACCAACTATTCTCTGCTTTAACAAATTATTTCTGCTACAGATATTAAGCGTCGAAGTTAACAAAGCAGAAATAAGTTGTTAAAGCAAAGAATAGTTGGTATATAAAAAGTACATATTTATATAACAACTATTCATCGTACATATAAATATGTACTTTTCATATACCAACTATTCTCTGCTTTAACAAATTATTTCTGTTTCGTTAACTTCGACGCTTAATATCTGTACAGCACATTCTCTGCTATAATAAAAAGACTGTTCAATATACAAACGATTCGCTGCTTTAAATAACTTTTCTTCGTTCATACATCGTCAAATATAACTTTGACATTCGGATTACCGCATTCTTTGATGCAATGGCTGAAATTTTTCAGATTCCTAATGATAGTGTTGAATAAATTATCATCAAACGTTTATTTTTGTATTTGTTACTAGCCTAATACCCGTGCTTTGTTACGGTATTTAATTATTTTAAATCGATTTTTACTCCAATAAACTTTCGTTTGATTGTAATGAACAATATTATCTCATGACATAATAAAAATGAATTAAAATTATGTTAGTGTTTGTTCGTACTTTTGCTCCAATTCTATTGCTTCAGATTTAAATTTCTTCATCGTATTGTTCATTTCCTCTGTTGTCTATGTACTAACTCATGTCTACAATGGGGCGAGAAGTCCTCCGGGGCGAAGCCCGGGTAACCAGCTAGTTGTACATATAGAAAACGATTCATAACTATAAAATTTGTATAGTTATTTTCTTATTCGGATCTAAAACGATAGAAACCGATTTGATTCGATTAATGTTTTATCTGTCTTCGGAGATGGTTACAAGGGGGAGCTGCAAAAGGGTTTCCTGACCTGTGGCTATGCGGATGACATAGCTATAGTAATTATGGGATCCTTTCTAAACATACTAAGGGATCGAATAAACGATGCCCTGAAAATCGTCCAAAAGTGGTATGAGGCCAAAAGTCTGACGGTCAATCCGTCAAAGACCAATAATGATCTTCACCAGGAAGTACAAACCGGAACCTATTAAGCCTTTTAAGCTCTGGGGGAAGGTAATTCCTTTTACAGACTCAGTTAAGTACTTGGGCCTGTTTCTAGGCCATAAACTTAGCTGGAAATTGCACCTTGCAGAAAGCAGGAAAAATTCTACACGTGCATGTGGATGTGTAGAAGAGTCATAGGCAAGTCTTGGGGCATCAGTGCTGGGGTAGCCTTATGGCTGTACAGGGCGGTGCTATTACCGAGACTGCTCTATGCGTCTGTGATCTGGTGGCCCAGGACGAGGAAAGTGGAGGCAAAGAACCTTCTGCAAAGCCTACAGGGTAGCTACCTAAGGGCGGCAGTAGGGGCTATGAAAACCGCACCCACAGAGGCGCTGGAGGTAGCACTCTGTGTACCTTCCCTGGACTTTGCAGTAGTTAATGCAGCCAGGAACACAGCATATAGACTAAAGTGTCAGGGAGAATGGAGGAATACAGGTCTAGGGCACACAAAGCTCGGCCTCCTCTAGAAACACACTTTCACTCTAAAACAAGATAAGACTCTAAGGAGATACCAGTTGGTAAAACATTTCAAAAAATAGATACCAACCAGAAAAGAATAGCTGGACCCGAAGAGGGCCAACGACCCCAATGTGGATGTATGGTTCACTGATCAGGCATTGACAATCGCTTTGGAGCTGAAATTTATGGACCAAAGGGTGACCATAGGGAGAGTATTCCGATGGAAAGCCACTCCACAGTCTTCACGGCTGAACTACTGGCTATCTTGAGGTGTACAGAACACCTTCTGGAAAACCACACAAAAGGAAGGAGAATAAACATCTGCTCGGACAGCAGGGCAGTTATTCTAGCGTTAGCAAAGACAACTACCGAATCATTATTGGTTTGGAATTGCATGCTGGCGTTGGAGAAATTAAGTGGACCTAATAAGGTCACCTTGGTATGGGTGCCTGGGCATGAAGAAATACCCGGCAACGAAACCGCAGACACACTGGCCAAGAAGGGAGCTAATGAAGCACCATCTGGCCAAGTGGCGGGAGTACCTTTTGCAGTAGGTAAAGAGAATATCAGATGCTGTCTAAATAGAGAGCACTTGGACAGGTGGGAGGCAACTAAGACCTGCCGCCAGGCCAAGATTCTGATGAGTAATATCAGACAAAGTAAGGCTAAGGAACTACTGGCGCTGAACAAACAGAAACTGAAAGTGGCAGTGGGACTGCTTACAGGCCACTCCACACTACTCAGGGCACACTTATTCAATCTCGGACTCGAGGAACGAAAGGAATGTCGTTTATGCGGGGACAAGAAAGAAGATAGCGTGCATATATTGTGTCATTGTCCGGCACTTATATGCAAAAGATACAAAACCTGGGGACGAATGTACCTAAGTCCCCAGGATCTAGAAAGAGCAAGGGTGACAGATCTAGTAAACCTGGTACTAGGGTCTAGACTGGCTCCAAACACCTAGCTAAATAAAAGAGTGGGGTGATACAAAAGATCAGAACGATTTAGGTGTCGTCGGGGACTCTAGTAGGACTACCCACTATTTTTACTACTACTACTACTAATTGTTAATTATCACTGGCGAAATAAATAACGTATTACTTGGTATTATACCTACACCCTTGACGAAATATCGGTGTTTTATCTTATTATTGTTTAAAAGTCTTAATATGTGTTATTGCGATAAATATTACCACATGCCCCGGTAGTCGAATTGGTTACGACGCCCGAACGGACTGCGGGAGGTTCCAGGCTCGAACCCTAACTGGGGTAATATTTTTCGCAATAAAAATTGAAGTTTATTTAAATTGACCAAAATCCATGGTCGAATTCATCGTCTCGATTTGATCTGAAACGTGCTGTGTGAATCTAACAAATGTGGTCGGCTCGCAGTTTTTCAAAGTTTATTTCGGAAAAGATGATTGAATATTGTCGATTAAAAATTCTTAACTTAAAACTATTTTTGGTTAAGTACTTTTTGAGATATGAGTTGATAAATTTCAATACCGCCGGCATTAGCATTGTTCGAAAACAAACTCCTAAACTCGTCGCCCAATTCAGCTCGTGAAAACTGCCACATAAAATCAATCATCTAAATTCTCGATGTGCAAATAGGAAGCAGCTCCGGATTTCTCTGGTGTCGGGCAAGGAAGTGTAGGCGTGTGAGTGGAGAAGAAAAGTGTGCGGTCAATTGTGAACAAAAGAACAGTGTATTTTACAAAAGATACAGACTTTAAATGAACGCGAAAACGTGTGCGATCGGACAGCGTGCGATATCGCTCGAACTCTAATCGCAATAGAGTCACACCGAAGAAAACCGTGCGTAAGTGCGTGAATTCTATAAGTGCGAAAAATATGCGTACACGACAGACTTGCTCGATAGCTAAGCGCGAAGTGCGAGAATCGGCTTTTGGGGCGGGCTATTTATTGCCTCCGACCTTCCAGAAGATTTCTGCGATTTTCACCGTAATCCGCGAATCTTCCAGAAGATCGGAGGACAAGTTTGTTTGTTATTTCTCGGAGACAAACATCTTTCAAAGCAAAACGGCGATTTTAGGGCGTCGCAATTCGCCGCTCGGAGCTCGTCGGCGCGCCGGGCCAATTAGGCGAGCGCGCTCTCGCGATTGGTGCGTTGCGCGCGGCGCGAGCCCTCGCGGTACCGCGGTATTTTCCGAACACTCGACTTAGCACATGCCTGTGTAATCATCGGGGAGGCAGAAAAACTGACGTTTTTCTGACTGTGTCAACTTTCTCCTCTGCTCCGAGAGTCCGAGCGAGGTCAGCTCTCGGGACGGAGGAGAAACTTTTCGGCAAAAACGGCTGATTAGAAAGCGGAGTTTTCGGCACGTTCGGGGGTTGAGATATTCGAGAAAAAAACCCTCGGACCACTCCGCCCCCACAGGCGACGCGAGTTTCGTCAGCGTTCCAATCAGTGTGGTTGAAACGTTGAAACCAGACAAACTTCTTCTCCCGTGCTCGCGATTACGTCTTCGAGACTTTTAGTGGCTTGCGACCAGTCTCCCTTGTAATCGCTCTTTTCCGTAGCTCGCGGGATTTACGTCAACTCGGACACGCGACTGTTTCCGTGGCTCGCAGAATCGCGTTAACCGTCCGTTTGCGGAATTGAGATTGATTGCCTTGTAAATAATTATCATTGTAAATAGACGAAGCCACATTAAAATTTCCGTGTTACGTCTCATTCACGCACCTCATCTCTCAGTCATCCTCCGCTCGCGCACTAAACAAGCATTACCCAAGGTGTACTACGTGGAGATAACCCGGTTGTGCGTGAAGTTGACTGCAGCCGGGCGCCCGCGGACACCCGAGAGTCATGTTTATGCACAACCGGGCTATCTCCACGTAGTAGGGGAGACCGGGGCGAGATTGACAGTTTTTCTTCGGTGCCGATTTTTAACAACAAAGTAAATAATTTTAGTTAAATGTGGTATACCGTTGTAAAGAGTGAACCTTTAGCTACAAAATTTATATAGGACATTTTTGTCTACGTCGCTTTGTTTAACCGGCATAGAGCAAAAACGACAACGGTGGAAAAATTGAAATCTCAAAAATGCCGGGGCAGAGTCGTTACTCCATAAATACATAATTCCGATTATGAAGACTGATAGGATACATTTTATTAATTACTTGTTAATAGAAAAATATAAAGATTTATTAATTAAAGTTTTAAAATGTTTTATCATTTTGTGTTTTTGTGTGTGTGTACGGATTCTATAACTCAAGAACTAATCAACCAAATATTAAAGAATTATATATGAAATAGGGGTAGAAAAGACTGAAAAATATAATAAAATTCAAAAATTTGCCAATATTATAAAAGTCCCGGGTGCTTACTGACGAATTAGCCCCAAACACAAGAGATTTGATCGCCAACGAAATATTAGACATCAACGATAATGAAAAAACTATACTGGATTCGTTTTCAGCATGTATTACACTTTATAATCACGTACCTCGAGATTTGGAGAGCAAATATTATTGCAGATATTACAAAATTTCCACGCGCAGAAAATTTCACTTTCACCTTCCAAAAACACGTTTGCCCTCATAAAAATCATAACACGGCAGGTAACCTGCCGAAACTCCGTTGGTCACATAGGTACCATAAGCAGCGTTTACAATGTTAATAGCGAGTTTACACAATATACAGATTCCAAGACATTTGATTTGACGATTTCACCCCGAAGACGTTTTTGCCCCGGTCTCCCCTACATCTTGGGTAATGCTAATATCGGCGGTATTGAAATTTATCAACTCATATCTTGAAAAGTACTTAACCAAAGAAAGTTTTATTCTAATGTCTTGGAAACATCTCGATGTCAGGTACAAGAATATCAAATAAAAAATAGGGGTTTTTATTTAAGATTTTAATGTTGACCTTGAGATCTCCTTCATAACTACACTCAAGGTCAAATGGGTATCGTCGTTCGATGCATTTGTTAGAACTCTACAACTTTTGTATGTAACATTTTTTTCCCAAATCCCTTGCTTTTGAGATATTGTACTGGTCCGATATATTTCTTTCACCCTACATAACGGCGAAAAATTATCTAGTTCCGCAAAATCGCATTTTAAAGGGGAAAGTGTAAACTTTCACCTGCTTTTTATCCCATTAAGGAGGTTCGAGCATTACTTGTGAGTCAAAAATGCGATTGAAATAAATGTTATTACAGCGATCCCGAATTATTTGCAATATTAGTATAATGAATTGTGGATGCTACTTACGTGCTATATTCTTCGTAAATTATTAGTGTATAGAATATTTAACAAACATATGCCGGGGTATGAGAGCGTCAACGACTCGGGAATCGCTTATTATCCAACATTCTAGGCTAGGATCTAAACTTTGTGACAGTATAGCCTTTAATCCACACGGTAAAGTCCGATTTTTAAAGTCTTTACACAATCCTTGATGTTTCATCTATCAAATGCTAGTTTTTCAAAGTCCTCAGGTGGCTAAGTGTGTACTAAACCAGTGATAATCTACCTCGGAGCGACTTTCTCCATAAGGGTAGACTAAAAGTGGTCAACTTCTGAATAATATTACAGAAAATCTATACGGTCAATATTGCTCAAGTTTTGCGATTATTTGTGTAAAGTGTTTATGTAAATCATATAAAAAAATTAAGGCTCTACGATGGCTTTCGAGTATAGAAAGCTTATTGTCACAAAGTGACATGTTCTAACTGATAATGTTGGCCAAATAAGCGATTCCCGAGTCGTTGACGCTCTCATACCCTAGTACATGTTTGTTAATATTCTTTACGCTAATAATTTACGAAGAATATAGCACGTAAGTAGCATCCACAATTCATTATACTAATATTGCATATAATTCGGGATCGTTGTAATGACATTTATTTCAATCGCATTTTTGACTCACAAGTAATGCTCGAACCTCCTTAAGCGTCGTCAACTGATTCACTCCGTGCACCTCAAAAAACTGGACTTTTTAAAAATCAATTTTGCAGGCCCTCACTGTGACATCCGCCACTGGAAAACTATTCATCCCACGCAAACAACATTAAAAGTTTCTTAAACTACAGTCTTCAAGCTTTATTTTCTTTTTTTAAACACCTCGTTACCATAATTATTAACTGCGTTACAAGCATTTGAAATTTCATAAATTTTTCCTATTTTTCTAGTGTACCGCTTTTTTTTTTCACCGAGTGTATTTGTTAATATTCTATACACTAATAATTTACGAAGAATATAGCACATAAGTAGCATCCACAATTCATTATACTAATATTACATATAATTTGGGATCGATGTAATGACATTTATTTCAATCGCATTTTTGACTCACAAGTAATAGTCAGTCGAACCTCCTTAAATATGACAATTGTGCCTCTGCTTTTAACTTGATGGGTCAGGTATACGCTATGCAAGTACCTCTGACGCTGCGCTCAACGCCACTCAACGGTCACTTTCCGCAACTCTGGAAGTATTAATAATACGTAAATAAATAATATTCCAAATGTTTCTTATAATTCATTAAAAAAAAATTGAGCAAATCGGATGTGTACGTTATGTAGTCGGATGTTTCAATAGTGAACGAAAAAATCCTGAGCTACAATTTTATCGATTTCCTGGACGCCTATGGAAAGAAAAGAGAAGAAAATAATGGATTGAAGCAGTACATCGTCCAACATAAGTACGGGGTGAGGAAAAAGTATGGAAACCCTGAAAAATCTTGAAAAATATAAGTTTTACAGAAAAGTGTTTCGGATAAAAGTTGTAGAGTTGAAAAAGTTCTATTCACTGATCTTACTAGTTTAACCTTGGATGGCGTCGTTAAGATCAGGACAAGTCACCTTGAATTTTTTAAATGGGACTCCCTATTTCTTATTGCATATTCTTGTAGCCCATGTAGAGACGTTCTCAGAACACTATAATAAAGCTTCTTTTGGTTAAGAATTTTCTGATAATGAGATAATTTAAAATTTGTCATGATACTTTTTAATACAAAATATGAAATACACTCTCGTAAAGTAAAGGAGGATCCGACCATGTAAGGCAAGATCGGAAAAGGACAACTTTTATCCGAAACACTTCTGTAAAACATATCTTTCAAGATTTTTCAGGGTTTCCAAACTTTTTCCTCATGTGTACAAAAAAAGATTAGTTTGTATAAAATTTTCTTTCAATAAATATTAAAAGAAAATTATAACTAAAAATCAATCTATATTATATTTTTTTAAGAAATAAATGTTTCTCTTAATTAAGAAATATAACTAAAATTAATTGTTTTCTTATAATAAATTTAATCAAAATTTTAGGATAATTACAACTTCGATGTAGAATTGTAGAGTACAAGAATTTGCAAAATATTATAATTAATTGTACAAATATAAAATACATTATATTGTAGAATTTATGCAAATAAATTATTAAAAAATCTATTATTTAGGGGTGACAAAAACTTTTGGGTTCCGACAGAAAACACCAGAATTTTAGTATTCACATCGTTGGTGAAGTGAAATCCAATAATCCAAGGAAAGCATCGTTTAATCCAACTTTATTTCCATCTATTTATAAAAAAATCTACAGACGCGAGAAGAGCTGAAAGATTAAATGCTTGTATTAAAAAAAATTGAAGTAAGAAATGGCCCGCAAATAAAGAATAATATACCTTTTATTGAGAATGGTATTAGAATGATAAAAAAAGTTAAATAATATAATAATATAATAATGAAAATGATAATAGCTATTTTAGTCATAGGATCAATAGGTAAGGAGCGAGGTAAGGAGGTATTTACTAAAAACTCATTTTTTACACATACTATTCGCTTTAAAATTTTTAGCCCACAATGGATTGATGGGGATTTTTGATATATTATTTATAACTACACTAAATGAAGCTACATACCAAAATCCAGTTAGCTCGGGCTTTTTTCGAAGAGAAAGTCTAAAGTGACTATTTTCTATACCAACTGTTCTCTGCTTTAACAAAAAGACTGCATGTTCAATATACTAACGATTCGCTGCTTTAAATGACTTTCCTTTGTTCGTACATGTACTATTTTCACATACATTTAGTCGTTTATGCCTTTCAATACTCAAAATAGCTGCTATATTTTTTAAACTTTTTTAGTTAATAACTTTTTAATAAAGAACGAGCGACGGCTAAAACCTTCTGAAGGTCACTCAGAAAAGTGACCTTGACAACATATTTCAAGGTCAAGGTCATTGGGACAGGGTCCGTTATTGTGCATTTTTACCAAAAGTAATGTTTATAGTTGATAATTATATGCAATAAAATATGCAAAATTTATGTAAATATGCAAATTTTTTTTAAATATGCAAAGATTGAGTAAATATGCAAAATATGCAAAAATTAATTAACGTTTATTAGTTGTAAACATTATAATTTGTCCACATTAATGCTCTTGTAAAATATGCAAAAAGTAACAAATATGCAATTTGCATATAATCCGAAGTCTAGTGATCATAATATAGTGGTTATGAAAATTAATCTTAAATTTAAAATCCTGAAAAAACTGAACAGTAGGAAACATCTAGACCTTGAAAAACTAAAAGATGATGATATGTGGGATAAGTTTAGGAAAAAGGCGGGCGAGTTATTGGAAGACACAAGTAGTGTTAGGGACTTAGAGGAAGAGTGGAGTTGCATTAAAAACAGTAGAGTTTGCGGCTAGAGATATTTTGGGTTATAAACCATCAAAGGAAAGCAGAAAACTATGGATAACAAAAGATATTACTAGTCTAATAGAGGAAAGGCGAAAATATAAGAATAAGTTAGATTCTGTTAGATGAAGTAAGACAGCAAATATATAAGGCGGTAAAATGAGAAATTATTCGGGAGCGCAAGAAAGCTAAAAGAACAATGGATTGATAATAAATGTAAAAAAGTGAAGGATAAGTTGAAAGTAAGAAAAATTGACGAAGCGCATAAAATAATTAGGAAAAATTTTAGAGGAGAGAGAAGAGAACCTAGTAGAGTAAAAACATTAAAAACGAAGCTGGAGACATCTTAATTGAAAACGAGGAAAAGACAGATAGGTGGAATATTTAGGGAAATTATATGTATGCGGGACAAGAATTAGGAGATGTATTGGAAAAGGAAAGTAGTGTTGAAGTAGACAACCTAGGCTATCCTATAATGAGGGAAGAATTTAAGTTAGCATTAAAAAATTTAAAAAACAATAAAGTGCCAGGTATAGATGGATTGCAGGCAGAAGTTTTAAAATGTGCGAAGCAAGAAGTACTAGATCGTTAATTTAAACTGGTTAGCTGTATATACGAAACGGGCAAGATTTCGGAAAATTACAAACGAAACATATCATAGTAAATCAAAGAATGAAGATTAATCCGCCAATGATAATTTAAAACAAGAACCTTTATTAAAATCGACGCAAATGGCGAGTAACAATTATTGCTTAATCACGACGTTTTGACCAGGGGGATTGGGTCCTTCCAAAGTGTCTTGCAACAAAAAAATCGGTAACGCGAAAAATTAATTAAAAAGCTAACAATAATATAACGGAAACAATCAGATGCTCTACCTATAAACTGGCATGGAACTATGCTCTTATGAACATCTTAGGAATATGAAGATTTTGACAGAAAAAGTGATATGTCAAAAACTAAACAAAAATTTTTTTGTTAAGAGGCGTCATCAAGTAAATATAAAGTATAAAATGATGGATAATTACATGTTCGATGTCGTAGAGCACTTGATGCAAATTTCATAATGTTAAAAAGCATAACGCATATAGTCAGAACGGTTACAGACGGAGTCACACGGCTAGAAGACGACAACCGGTCGAGAGAAAACAAGCAACTGTCACAATTGGATCTCTCATATTGGAGCTTTTCAAGCAGAGACCAAGCAAATTAAAAAATCTTTGGTCTGTTCTGCTATGCCACATATGCCATTAAATGACCACTATTCAATAAATTTTCGCCTTCAATAAAGTTACATTACACGTCAAGGATGAACATCCTGCGAATACACAAATGTCTTTAATGCTTAAACGCATCTTCTAACTATTATTTAATACTTGTAAACACAATCATGTTAGGACGCGTGTCCTTATCGAGGCGGCCATATTGGAGACGTGACGTCACAAGTTAATATCCCAATAGAGAAAACAATAGAAAAAGGAAAGAAGTTCTATATAGGATTTGTAGATTTAGAAAAAGCTTTCGACAACGTAAAACGTCGAAAGTTTACAATTTGTACAAAGAGCAAATGACGCGTTAAAGAAATTGAGCAAGAACGTACAGAGGTAGATATCAGAAAGGGAATGAGACAGAGATGGGTGTGTTGTCACCACTAATTTTTAACTTGTATATCAAAGAGGCGATTAACATGCGGTACCTATACCTTAGAAAAAAAGTGTGCAAGTTGAAACTTGCACATTGCTTCCTCATAGCTTTAAAGTGTGCAAGTAGAAACTTGCACATTGCTTCCTCATAGTTTTTAAGTGTGCAAGTAGAAACTTGCACATTGCTTCCTCATAGTTTTTAAGTGAGCAAGTAGAAACTTGCACATTGTTTTCTCATAGTTTTTAAGTGAGCCAGTAGAAACTTGCACATTGCTTTCTCATAGTTTTTAAGTGAGCCAGTAAAAACTTGCACATTGCTTTCTCATAGTTTTTAAGTGAGCCAGTAGAAACTTGCACATTGCTTTCTCATAATTTTTAAGTGAGCAAGTAGAAACTTGCGCATTACTTAATCAACATTTTATTTCGCTTATAAAGCTTCCTCTATGAGGAAGCTTGTTTTTATTTGATGTACAATTATTAGTAAATATTCTTTAATTTGGCTTCCTCATAGAGGAAGCTTTATAAGCGAAATAAAATGTTGATTAAGTAATGCGCAAGTTTCTACTTGCTCACTTAAAAATTATGAGAAAGCAATGTGCAAGTTTCTACTGGCTCACTTAAAAACTATGAGAAAGCAATGTGCAAGTTTTTACTGGCTCACTTAAAAACTATGAGAAAGCAATGTGCAAGTTTCTACTGGCTCACTTAAAAACTATGAGAAAACAATGTGCAAGTTTCTACTTGCTCACTTAAAAACTATGAGGAAGCAATGTGCAAGTTTCTACTTGCACACTTAAAAACTATGAGGAAGCAATGTGCAAGTTTCTACTTGCACACTTTAAAGCTATGAGGAAGCAATGTGCAAGTTTCAACTTGCACACTTTAAAGCTATGAGGAAGCAATGTGCAAGTTTCTACTTGCACACTTAAAAGCTATGAGGAAGCAATGTGCAAGTTGCTACTTGCACACTTAAAAGCTATATGGAAGCAATGTGCAAGTTTCTACTTGCTCACTTTTTTTATTATCCTAAAAAATCATTTTTTGAAGTCTCAATTATTAAGACTTGAGATGTTCTAACTGCAATTAAAAAATTAGCCCTTTTGCAAAAAGACTAGCCCTATTGCAAAAGGCCGCTCTTTTGCGAAACACTGATCGTTTCCCAATAAAACTGAACGCACTTTAGGCTTTTTGGCATACATTAGCTGATGCTAGGCTAGACACTTACGTCAGTTTTATTTAAAAAACGATCAATGTTTTTGCAATAAAGCGCCCTTTCGCCCTCTCTCTCTTTCTCTCTCTCTCTTTCTTTTTCTCATTTGAAATTTTGGAGAATTTGTACATATATCAAAGCTTTATAAAGCTGGGTCTAATCAACCAAACCATAATGAATTATATATGAAATAGGGGTAGAAAAAACTGAAAAATATATTAGAATCAAAAAAATTGCTAATAATTTATACTAAATTGTCAAAAAATATCAATTTATGAAAAGTCTCAATTGTTGAGACTTGAGATGTAGCCCTTAAAAGTTAAAATTTTAAGATTTTAGTAATTTTTTTAATTTTAATATATTTTTCAGTCTTTTCTACCCTTATTTCATATATAATTCTTTAAGATTTGGTTGATTAGTTTTTGAGTTAAAGACATTTAAAATTTCGGGGAATCCGTCCTTACATAAACATGAGTCTAATCAACCAAATTTTAAAGAATTTTATATGAAATAAGAGTAGAAAAGACAGAAGAATATAATAAAATTAGAAATAGCCCAATATTCCAAAATTTACAAAAGTTAGAGCAATCAAAGGCATTTCTTAAAAAATTCAAAATTTTATAAAGAAAGAAGCTCTTTACCAATTATCGCTAAATTCAATTCCATCCTTCCTTAAATAATACTTTATCGATTAAAAAAAAATTTAGCCCTATATCTCAATATTTGCATGAGTTAGAGCAACCAGGGACATTTCTAAATATTGAGACTTGAGATGTAGCCCTTAAAGGTTGAAATTTTAAAATATGCTCTAATTTCCACAAATTTTGAGATATCGGGTTATTTCTAATTTTCTTATATTTTTCAGTTTTTTCTACCCCTATTTCATATATAATTCTTTAAGATTTGGTTGATTAGTTATATTTTTCAGTTTTTTCTACCCCTATTTCATATATTATTTGTTAAGATTTAAATGTTGCTCTAATTTCCATTAATTTTGAGATATCGTGCTATTTCTAATTTTATTATATTTTTCAGTCTTTTCTACCTCTATTTCATATATAAATCTTTAAAATTTGATTGATCAGTTCTCGTGTTACACACATTTCAAATTTCGGAGCATTCGTACATACATAGAAGCTTTATAAAGCTGAGTCTAATCAACCAAATCTTGAAGAATTATATATAAAATAGGGGTAGAAATGACTGAAGAATATAATAGAATTTGTTTTACTTTTTAATTATTGTCATTAATAAGTTTTATTTACATAAATATGGACTAAAGATTTTATGTTTAGTATTAATTAAATAACTAGCTGGTTACCCGGGCTTTGCCCGGAGGTCGTATTTCTTCAAACAACTTTCCCGACAGCACACGATACCCTATGGACGTCCATTGGAGTCCATTTGAAGTCCAGGAACTTTAAGTGGACTCCAATGGACGTCCATAGGATATTGTGTGCTTTCGGGGTTCATTTGTGTTTCAATATCCATATTGTGGACAAACATAAGGAGTGTGTCGAGTGGTTGATTTAAAGGTGGTAGTTTAACTTTTCCGTTTGAACAACACATTCCAGGTGCTTAAGTTTTAAACTTTTTGGCTTGACAATGATCACATATTGCATCCATTTTCCCAATTATTACTTACGGAAAAAATTTATATTCGTAATTTGGATCATAACTAAATTCCTCTAATTTCAAATCGAACCGCATAAACGTTTTCCTTAATTGAACATGTCGTAACCGGTCTTTTTCTACTCGAGTTTCACGCTATTGAGTCATTTCTGCTTTTCAGATATTTCACTTACCGATCAGCGACTTCATCCCTTGGTTTTTGCCGGGCGTTTTTTCGGGAATTTCGAGATTGTTTGCTCGCATGTAACATAATTTATTGTCTTTCGCAAATACCACATACTTACAATATTTTTTGTAAAACCTATTGCAAAAGTTCAATTTGAGATTGAAATTAAATTTGAATAAGGAATAGTATTCAACAAATACTGTAATCATCCCTTGGTTTTCCCGGGCGTTTTTTCAGGAATTTCGAGATTGCTCGCTTGCGATGTACACAGAACTTCGATATTTCACTTTAAAAATATCCGGGAAAACCAAGGGATAAAATCGGTAATCGGTAAGTAAAATATCGAGGTTCTGTGTACATCGCGAGCGAGCAATCTCGAAATTCCCGAAAAAACTCCCTGGAAAATCAAAGGATGAAGACGCTGATCGGTAAGTGAAATATTGGGGTTCCGTAGTAACCTATGTTTTGCGCAAGGATGTAAAGAGTAATTGTGCAAGAGTTGGTTCAGATCGGTCGAATAGTTTATGAGTGTGTAAAAAACAAACAGACTTAACATACGCCCGGGAAAACAAAGGGATAAAATCGGTAATCGGTAAGTGAAATATCGAAGTTTTGTACGTACATCGCGAGCGAGCAATCTCGAAAGTCCCGAAAAAACGCCCGGAAAAACCAAGGAATAAAGTAGCTGATCGGTAAGTGAATAATCGAGATTCCGTAGTAGCCTATGTTTTGCGCAAGGATGTAAAGAGTAACTGTGCAAAAGGAGCAACCAGGGACATTTCTAAAAAATTTTTTAAAAAAAGAACCCTTTTACCGATTATCACCAAATTCAATATCAACCTTTCTTAAATGATACTTTATTGATTAAAAAGAAATCGGCCCGATATCTCAATATTTGCGGAAGTTAGAGCAACCACAGACATCAAATCTGCACATACACACACACACACACACACACACATACGGACATTTTTTTTTAATGCAATTTTTCGACGTTTTAGAACATTCTGAACACATTGGCATCAAAAACTAAAAAACAATTTTTTCTTTGGTCTTTTCTACCCCTATTTCATATATTTTTCTTTAATATTTGGTTGATTAGACCTAGCTTTATATACGATCAAAGGTCCATATACGAAGTTTATGAAAACAAAGCTTCCTCTATGAGGAAGCAAAAGAACCCTTTTACCGATTATCGCCAAATTCAATATCAACCTTTCTTAAATGATACTTTATTGATTAAAAAAAAAATCGGCCCGATATCTCAATATTTGCTGAAGTTAATGCAACCACGAACATTTCTAAAAAAACTCAAATTTTTTTTTAAAAAAACCCCTTTACCGATCATCGCCAAATTTAATACCAACCTTCCTTGAATGATACTCTATCGATTAAAAAAAAAAACAACCCAATATCTCAATATTTGCGGAAGTTAAAGCAACCACGGACATTTCTAAAAAAATTCAAAAATTTTTTTAAAAAGAACCCCTTTACCGATTATCGCCAAATTTAATACCAACCTTCCTTGAATAATGCTCTATCGATTAAAAAAAAAAACAGCCCGATATCTCAATATTTGCGGAAGTTAGAGCAACCACAGACATTTGTAAAAAAATTCAAAATTTTTTTAAAAAGAACCCCTTTACCGATCATCGCCAAATTCAATACCAACCTTCCTTGAATGATACTCTATCGATTAAAAAAAAAACAGCCCGATATCTCAATATTTGCGGAAGTTAGAGCAACCACAGACATCAAATCTGCACATACACACACACACACACACATACGGACATTTTTTTTTAATGCAATTTTTCGACGTTTTAGAACATTCTGAACACATTGGCATCAAAAACTAAAAAACAATTTTTTCTTTGGTCTTTTCTACCCCTATTTCATATATTTTTCTTTAATATTTGGTTGATTAGACCTAGCTTTATATACGATCAAAGGTCCATATACGAAGTTTATGAAAACAAAGCTTCCTCTATGAGGAAGCAAAAGAACCCTTTTACCGATTATCGCCAAATTCAATATCAACCTTTCTTAAATGATACTTTATTGATTAAAAAAAAAATCGGCCCGATATCTCAATATTTGCTGAAGTTAATGCAACCACGAACATTTCTAAAAAAACTCAAATTTTTTTTTAAAAAAACCCCTTTACCGATCATCGCCAAATTTAATACCAACCTTCCTTGAATGATACTCTATCGATTAAAAAAAAAAACAACCCAATATCTCAATATTTGCGGAAGTTAAAGCAACCACGGACATTTCTAAAAAAATTCAAAAATTTTTTTAAAAAGAACCCCTTTACCGATTATCGCCAAATTTAATACCAACCTTCCTTGAATAATGCTCTATCGATTAAAAAAAAAAACAGCCCGATATCTCAATATTTGCGGAAGTTAGAGCAACCACAGACATCAAATCTGCACATACACACACACACACACACATACGGACATTTTTTTTTAATGCAATTTTTCGACGTTTTAGAACATTCTGAACACATTGGCATCAAAAACTAAAAAACAATTTTTTCTTTGGTCTTTTCTACCCCTATTTCATATATTTTTCTTTAATATTTGGTTGATTAGACCTAGCTTTATATACGATCAAAGGTCCATATACGAAGTTTATGAAAACAAAGCTTCCTCTATGAGGAAGCAAAAGTATATTCAAAAGTATAGAGAAATTTGTGCATCTTGCATATTCAGTCTATGTAGTATTTTGGTTTTATTCGTATACAGAGATTCAATATAGGTATATTCAGTCGTGTGTATTCCGCATACACAGAATAATATTGAATCTCTATATACGGATATATATAAAGCCAAAATACTATACAGACTGAATATATAAAAAATTATGTATATTTCTTGAATATCCATTTTCTCTAGAGCGGTCACCCATCCAAGTAGTAACCGCGCCCGACGTTGCTTGACTTTTTTGATCGAATGGGCTAGCGATGATCCTCTGGCTCTGATACTTCCTTCTTGCTTATATTCGTATATAACACATCTTTATAGTGTTCAAAAATCTTGTAATGATATATCAACCGGCAAATATTAAAAACAATGCAACAACAATTGATATACAAAAGGACTATTAATAATATTAATCGATATTAATTAATTAATTAATATTAAATAATATAAGATAATAATATTAATATATCAATGTAAGATTTGTGATATATTTAACACAATATAATATAATATTAATATAATAACTTTAATAATAATAAAACGCCTAAAGGCACTGCCTAGACACAAGGTGAAGATTTTAGCGTTTTCAGGGGCCTATTGCACAATGATTTACAAGTTAATAATATTCGTGAAAAAGCTTTGTTTTTCACTAATATTATTAACTTGTAAATCATTATGCAATAAGCCCCAGGTGTGTATGCTGGATATTCACTTATCTGCCTACGCATATTGAGTTTTTATTCGCATACTCGATTTTATTTACAATTAAAAATTTAAAACAAAATTACTAACAATAACACATGGTAAGATCAAAAGGCTAATTGCGATCATATTCAAAATCTATACACACGGGTCTGCAGGAGTTCTAACATACATATCTAGTGTGTGCGACACTTTATTTTAAAGTATTTGATGCTCATGAGACACAAAAATGACTTTTAGTAAGAAAGGGCGAGCAGATAGGTTGTGCTAAGAACAACACAAAATGCAAATATATATTGTGAAATACTTAAATGTTGTTCCATGGAATAGATTTTTTAATTAAAGTGATAAATAAATATGAACAATTTTGATAGGTTTCACAAAAACTTACATTGCAAATATGTATAATGACTACACCAAATTCAGCATACACCAATTTTTAAAGAATAATACGATGTTGGTCTCTCCATACTCGCTATTATTCTATATACCGGGAGGGTATAAACAACTCCCAGACTATTTTAGATATTGAACTTTGTATACAGATGTCCGAATATACAAGTCGAATATACTGGCATGTGTATAAGTGTATAAACAACATTGGATATTGAACTCTGTACACAGAGATGTCCAGATATACAAATCGAATATACTTACGATTCGGGTCTCTGTATACTTAAAGGAATATATTGGTAGTGAATATCCAGATACACAGGCCATGGAATAGGATACACATATTCAATATACGGGTACAGAAACTCTGTATACGCATACATAAATTGTGTATACTTTGTATATACTTTTTCGCTAAGGATATCTATAAAAGGATAGAGTAGTTTTTGGAATTAATACACAGGGTCAAACGATTAGGATGCTCAGATTCGCGGGTGATGTAGCAGTATTAGCATCTAGCAAAGAAGAACTGGAAAAGGCTTTGAACGAAATGGAAGCGGTTATGACAGAGGGGTACGGTAAAATTATAATTAATAAAAATAAAACCAAAATTTTGGTATGCAAGGAGCACGATAATAGGGTTAAAACTAAAATACAAATCAGAGGAATTGGACGAAGTCGCGGATTTCTGTTATCTGGGAAGTCAAATAACTTGGGATGATAGGAGCGGTAGGGACATAAAACAAAGAATAGCGCAGGGCCGAGTCGCATTTAATAAAAAGAAATCATCATTAGGTTCGAGAACGATAAATTTAAAAACCCGAAAGAGACTCTTAAAAACGTACGTATGGAGGATGGCACTGACGGTTGCAAAACGTGGACGGTGGCAGAAGCGGATAGGAAAAAATAGAAGCGTTCGAAATGTGGTGCTACAGGCGCATGATGAGAATATACCGTGGACAGATAGCAATAGGAAAGTATTAGAAAGAATTAAGGAAAAGAGAAATATATAGAAAATAATAAAGAGTAAGAGAGATAGGACGGTAGGACACCTGTTGAGACATGAAGGATTATATATTTCGCGACATATTGCAAGAGGCGGAGATAGGAATAAAGAGAGGTAGAGGTAGACCTAGCTTAGATTATTGTTCACAAATAGTCAAAGATGTATGATGCTCTACTTTCAGGGAAATGCGTAGGTTAGCTCAGGACAGGGAAAGATGGAGATACGCGTCCAACCAGTCTTCGAACTGAAAATTTGATGATGATGATGAAGTACACTTGACACTACGCGCGCGCGCGCGTGTGTGTGTGTCTGTGGCTCTGTGTGTATGTGCGCGCGCGCGTGTGTATTTATGTGTGTACGCGAGCTTAAAATCCTATGTCGACTAATCACTCCTGCGACAAATTGCTTCTTTACAGCGTTCCTGCACGTTAATAAATCGTTAGATTATTTCTTGCGGAAATTCACGCCAGATTTGTTAATACCACGGGTGTGACAAAGCGTAGGGTCCTTATCTCTGTTGTGACACACAGAGAAAATGCATTACTCATTGTAAATCGTCATGAAACTCATTGTCAGTAAAGAAAAATTGTAACTTAATAATTTAAAAAATATTTTAGAGAAAATGTTAAGTTTTATACAATACAATTAAAAAATTTCTAGGATAAATTTTGTTCTCCCTGTGCACGCCATCAAAGTTGAAGTTTATTCTTTAATTTTGCAAGGTTTACTTTGAATTAGAGCCGTTTGTAGTAAAATTTTTGCAGAGAAACGTGCTTCAAAGCATTCGAAATCTGAAGCTTTAAACTTGACGCTTTTTCAAACATCGCTCTGCGATCATTTTTTTGCAAACATACGTTATAACTTTGAATTTGGTTTTTTTAGCGCTGATTTTAATTGATTCTTTAATTTGAGAAGTGTACTTTGCACAACGGATTTTTTTCAATACATATTATATTTCATTTTTAATTGGCTTAATATTTTTATATCATTACTTTTGTACAAACTAAAATAACATTATTTTATGAAATAATTTTGCCTGTAACGTGTTATTTTCTATGATTCTCTTATTTTAATTAAAATAACATGTTTCGCAGAATTTTCTTTTACAACAGGCGCGTGTACTTGACGTCTTTTTTATCTTTCTTTGTAAAGGTAATTTTTAAGAGATACTATTTAAAATAATGCGGACCTTTCTGTACCCTTCACTAGGAAAAATGTTTTGTTGTATGAACCAAAATTTTGTTGTAACGACAAAATAATTTGGTTAAAATATGCCCAACAAAACTGTTTAGTTGCTGCAAACAAATATCTTTATTGACCACATTTTGTTCTTATAACGTAATGCTTTTGTTATAACAACCAAAAAGCTTTAACTATATGAATTTTGTTGTGTAAACAAAAACGTTTAGTAACGTAAATTGCGTTATTGCAACTAAACTTTTTAATTACTTAAACCAAGTATTTTGTTTTGTTGTAAAATACATATTTATTTATATATTTATCTGTTTTATGTTTTGTGTTTATTTAATTATTATCAGTCTTCAAAAATAAAGATAACATTAACCATAAGGTTACATTAACGTTCTCACACTTTATTACAAAAGTGGACTCCACGATACAACTGATACAAATGCTGATATAATCCGCAATATAAATGTTTATCCATGTATTTTAAATACGAGAAACGGATTCTATCGGATGCCATCTATCGGATGACCTGATATTACATGATCAATTTACATGATCAATTAATCAACAAAATCATTTGGTCCACAGAACAAATCAGAAAAATGTATTTAGCAGAAGTAACTAAATATTTTGTTATGGAAAACAGGATATGCGGTTGCTGTTAAGGATGTATGTGTCACATCTCAAAGCATTACCAAAAATCTAAAAATTTCACAGATTGTTCTATTATTATGTCTGAGTATCTGTGTAAAATTTTAGCACAATTCTCTTATTGGTTTAAAAGTTATTTAATTTTTTGGTTTGCATATTGATTCTTATCATATCTCGGGATTTGCTGCACCAATCTTATTCGGACTGGTCGCAATCGAAAGCTTGTATCGACATTATATTTAAAAAATGTAGTTAGATTTTTTATTACGGCTTTAGTTTCTGAGATATTGTAATTGAAAGTTTGTTAACGCATGAATTTTCTTCTTATTTTTATAATTTGATGAGGAAGTAGCATTACGAATTAAATAAAATTTTTTACATATGCTAATAAAACTCTAATAAATATTTGTGCAAAAGTTCATTTGGATCCACTTACTCGTTTGAAAGTTATTTACCTAAAATTGTAGCAAAATCTGAGTCAGTACGCTGCAGTCATTTACTATTAAATAACGGTTATGGACGTCGGCACTTTCTGATTTTTGGCGATTCAAACAGTTTTTGCTTTGTTTTACTCGCTTCTTGTACATAATTTCCGATACCCATTTCCTCTTCCAACGATATTTATCATTTTTCGGCATTTTAAAAGATTTACGAAGATTCAAAGAACTATTATATTTATACTTTTTGCTCGAAGTTTGACAGACAGTAATGCCAACGTAGAAAATTATGCGGTGTTGTTATTTAAAGCTGGCATTAAATGGTTTATATTTTGTTTTAAAATTATTAATTTAATATATATAACTTATTACTTTTATAATAAATGTATATTTAAATTATTCGATACCTATAGTAACCGAAAATCGTTTTATAAATTATTCGTTTTTTCGTTTTCTGCAGTTAGTTTCAGGGCATTTTCAAGACCAAAATTTTTTGTCGTTGATTACAAAAAATATTATTTATAAATATTCCCTTCCTTGAAAACGTTAAGAATCATGTTATTTTGCGATAGTTGAACTTCTTATGTAATATAAATTTATTTATTTTATATTTCAAACAATACAAATATAAGAAATCTGCAGTTTTTTAATTTTAATCACTTTTTTCTGGTATTGTACCTACAGCCCAAACATCCTTAAAAAAACGTCTTAACTAAACAGTTTGGTTGAAGGCACTAATTTTTTTTCCTAGTGTTGTTTTGTTTAAAATGTGTCAAGAAAAAGGTAGTAGAAAGTAGTGACGGAGTGAACGAGCCTACTGGACTTTGAATAAATGTATGTAATTAATTACTTACGTTGCGAATTAATATTCTGTTTTTGATCGTTTAGCCATTCTGGAATCTCTTACAAACCTTATATTTGTTTATAAAAATCAAAAGACTATCAAACGCTGAATTAAAAGAAACATTATTATTATCAAAACATTATTTTAAATAAACAGAATAATAAATTTCTTTTGCCAGTATAGAATAACAATTAAAGTAATTTTAAATCGACCGTGACTGGCAATATATAACATCTTTCCGATATGAACATTGAAAAACTGTGAGCCAACTTGGTTTGTCGGATTCACACAGCACTTCTTCGGATCAATCGTCGAGACATTATTAATTTCGACCATGGGTTTTGGTCAGTTGATGTAATTTCTAAATTAAATAGTTTAAATTTTTGTTGCAAAAAAATATTACCCCAGCCAGGGTTTGAACCTGGAACCTCCCGTATACCGTGCGGGTGTCGTGCCAATTCGACCACTAAGGCTGTGGTAATATTTAATCTACACTGGCGAAAGAAATTTATTATTCTGTTTATTATACACCGTCGACCGAAGAATCGGTGCTCCATCTTATAGTTGTTATTGCGATAAATATTACCACAGCCCCAGTGGTCGAATTGGCACGACACCCGCACAGTATACGGGAAGTTCCAGGTTCAAACCCTGGTTGGGGTAATATTTTTTCGCAATAAAAATTTAAACTATTTAATTTAGAAATTACATCAACTGACCAAAACCCATGGTCAAAATTAATAATGTCTCGACGATTGATCCGAAAAAGTGCTGTGTGAATCCGACAAACCAAGTTGGCTCACAGTTTTTCAATGTTCATATCGGAAAAATGTTATATATTGCCAGTCACGGTCGATTTAAAATTACTTTAATTGTTATTCTATACTGGCGAAAGAAATTTATTATTCTGTTTATTATACACCGTCGACCGAAGAATCGGTGCTCCATCTTATAGTTGTTATTGCGATAAATATTACCACAGCCCCAGTGGTCGAATTGGCACGACACTCGCACAGTATACGGGAGGTTCCAGGTTCAAACCCTGGCTGGGGTAATATTTTTTCGCAATAAAAATTAAACCATTTAATTTAGAAATTACATCAACTGACCAAAACCTATGGTCGAAATTAATAATGTCTCGACGATTGATCCGAAAAAGTGCTGTGTGAATCCGACAAACCAAGTTGGCTCACAGTTTTTCAATGTTCATATCGGAAAGATGTAATATATTGCCAGTCACGGTCGATTTAAAATTACTTTAATTATTTTAAATGATTAGAAATATAATAAATAATTATAAAATTGCTTCTCTCTCTCTCTCTCTCTCTCTCTCTCTCTCTCTCTCTCTCTCTCTCTCTCTCTCTCTCTCTCTCTCTCTCTCTCTCTCTCCCTCTCTCCCTCTCTCCCTCTCTCTACTTTGTCGGTTGCCTGACCTTCAAACTTTTGCATCACAAAATCTCCGACGCTACCTTCTGTAGATTTGAGCGTAGATGCGATAAAGCCTCCCGCGATACCAGGGCTTTGGCAGATGCTCTCATCCTGCCGCAATGTCGCACTGAATTTTATAGACGTTCTTTTGTATGCTCAGCCATTGAGTTTTGGAATAGCATTCCAAAACTGACATTTGTCATGTACTTACCCTTCGAAAATTGTACGCCTATCTGCTCTGTAATAACGTCTAACATCTTTTGTAGTACTATACACATTCTGCATACCTTATTATATATAGGTACATACATTATTATTCTTTTTATTTTCTTATATCTTTTATATAATATTTGTTATACTCTGTATGTGATGGCAATTATTATTTTTGTATAAGTTTCCACGCTTGAGGGGACTCGACGTCCCAAAGCGTATAATAAATAGCGATTTCTCTCTCTCTCTCTCTCTAAAATGTTATTGATGTATTTAATATGATTAATTGTGATATTAATAAGATAAGTTTGGTACTAGTTTGTAATCATCGTCTGATTGCATGCACAAAAAAATATAGAACTTTATAATGATACAAAATAAAAATAAAAGCGACACGTGTCGTATTTGAGTAAATTAACCTTGGGTCGAGACTCTAGCACAATTATTAATTTCAAAGTAATAAAATTGAGTCAGTAACTAACAGTAAGATTAGAACACTGAATGTGTGTTTTATTTAAGTTCCAACGCTAACAAAAGCGCTTCTTATCTTCGAAATGTATGTTTTATTTAATCTTCTTAATGTCTGTAAAATTATGACAGTTATCACTACCGAGATAGCACGCGTGACTAAGAGACATCTTTATGATGTCTTTTAGACATGCGTGTTATCTGAGAAAATATTTGAAAGCAATATAATTTTTGGAATTGTACTGTTATGTCATAGCACAATAATTTATTAGAGCCGGGATTTAGTTGCACATTTCGGGCCGACTTCGTTGTTGATGCTTACTGTCCTCCTCTTGACGCGCGTGGCTTAGCAAAGGAGATGTGTGTGTGTACCTGCGTGCGTGCACGCGCGTGTGTGCTGGATGCTTATAAACAAGATATATAGGTATGTATATACCTACGTATGTACGCGCGTGACGCTTCTAAGATGAACCGTCACGCGTCCTCGTGGCAAGAGGGGGACAGTAGGCGTCGACAACGAAATCGACCCAAAATGTGTTACTAAATCCCGCCTGATTTATATAAATATCGTCGAGATATTAAAACCTCACTGATCATTACGTCTTCGAATAGAATAGTGGTACTGGAATTCTGCGTGTACGTTCTTTGTTGGTAAATACAAAGGTGTAAGTACAAAAAAAGTATATACAGAAACTTTATTCATTCTTATGCGATTAATGAAATTTATGTATATCTCGCAATATTTAAAAAATTGTAATAAAGCCGAATAGCGTTTATAACTTATGATTAGACAGAATACGGTAATTATGCAGTAATACGGACCACCCTCCGATGACCTTGACCTTGACATATGTTGTCAAGGTCACCCTCCTGAGTGACCTTCAGAAGTTTTTAGCCGGCGGTCGTTATTCGTTAAAAAGTTATTAACAAAAAAAGTTTGACAAATATAGCAGTTATTTTAAGTACTACAAGACATGAACGACTAATATGTATGTGGAAATAATACATGTATGAACGAAGGAATTTCATTTAAAGAAGCGAATCGTTGATATATTGAACAGTCTTTTCGTTAAAGCAGAGAATAGAGAGTATGTTCTTCAACTTACAAAGCACATATTTGTAAAGCGCGTCACTAACCTATAGGTTAGTGGCGCGCTTTACAAGTGTGTGCTTTGTATGTGCTTCAACTTACAAAGCACATACGTGTGAAGCGCGCTACTAACCTATAGGTTAGTGACGCGCTTTACAAGTGTGTGTGCTTTGTATGTGCTTCAACTTAGAAAGCACATACTTGTAAAGCGCGTCACTAACCTATAGGTTTTGTCAATAACCAACTATTATTTGCTTTAACAAAGCTTTAACATGCTTTTGCCATGATTAAAGCAGAGAATATTTGTATTCACGCTTTTTAATACATAAAATTGTGTATATACTTTTCAATATACCAACTATTCTCTGCTTTAAATAACTTTCCTTTTAATATACCAACAATTCACTGCTTTAAATAATTTTCCCCACTAAACTTTTTTTGTTTATAACTTTTTAATAAACAATGACCGCCGGCTAAAACGTTCTGAAGGTTACTCAAGAGGGTGATCTTGACAACATATGTCAAGATCAAGGTCGTTTATGCTTTTCAATACTCAAAATAACTGCTATATTTGTCAAACTTTTTTTGTTAATAACTTTTTAACGAATAACGACCGCCGGCTAAAAACTTCTGAAGGTCACTCAGGAGGGTGACCTTGAAAAAATATGTCAAGGTCAAGGTCCCCGGAGGGTGGTCCGTATTACTGCATAATTACCAACAAAATGTGTAAAATATAACATAATTCCCTCTAAAGATTTAGATCTGTGCCTGTAACACAATAATAATTTTGTTTAATAATAGTTGCTGCTGAAGTGATAATATAAAAGTATGTATTATTTATTATAAAATTGAATTTCAAGTTATAGAGCTAGATAGGTGTTTATTTCGTGTTTTTCGGCTTTGAAAGAGGTTTACAATTCCAACAATAAAATATATAACATTATTTATCAATAACGTATCACAAGTTTAACTATAATTTGAACAGTATAATTTCAATCATTTTCTATTATTACTCTTGTTGTTACATTATTGTTATTATTTCTACTCTAGAAAAATCCTCTAGCTTTCTTTAGTTCTATTTTCTTCATCCAACTGACTTATTCTTTCTCCCTTCTCCGCCAGTAATTGCGCTGTTCCCATGTTGTTTAAATTTTTATCTTTGCAATACAACTCGTTTGCGAAGTGTTCTAGAGTCTTGGCTTTACTTTGACATATCCTGCAAAGATTTTTTTTCCTGACTTTGCCAGAACTTACTACTAAGCTCTTTATTCCCACATCTAAATCTCGCAATAATTTTTTAATAGTCTTTCTTTTCTTGTTTTTTAAATATTCTATTAAGCAAAGTTCCTTATACCTTTTCCTATATCTAGACTTTTGTATTCTATTAAATTGTGTCTATTTCTGAATTTCTATAGCTCTTTCGATTAACCTATTCATAATATCATCTTCTCCTTCTTTTATTCTTTTTATTTCCACCCCATACTGTTCCTACATACATTTCTTTCTCTACCTTCCACTTGGTTTTAAATATATCGAATGCTGCTTTCAAATCCGTGAAAAATGTACACTACTACAAAAAGTAGGGAACGCTTTTTATACTCTAAAAATTGGGCTATTTTCAAACCGCTGAAACCCGGTGAAAAATCACCGTAGACAAAAAATTAAAAAAGCATTCTAAAGCTTAAAATTTCAACTTTAACGCGTTATCGGTGTTTAAAAAATTTTTTTTATCTTTCTTGTTCTGTGCTTTAAAAAAAAACACATTGTTTTGTTCCTTAAAATTACGTATTTTTAACACTGTAGCTCAATAAAAAAAATTTTCTCGAAAAATTTGGCTCAAGTTTTATAAACCAATATTTTACCTACAAACGATTTTTTAAAATTTTCTTACGATTTTTTTGACCGAGACATGATTTTGAAACTAAACCTGTTTTTTTTAGAAATGATGTCGATACTCAGCAAAAAATTATTGTGGACAAAAAAATTAAAAATGCATTTTGAAGTTTAAAGTTTCAACTTTAACGCGCTGTCAGTGATTTTTTAAATAGTAAAATAACAAGTAACTATGTATCTAGCAGCATTAATTCAAAACTTTGTTTAATTAATTGTAGTTAAACAACCACTAAACCAAAAACCATTAATGATTTAAACAGAGACACATTATTCCATACCATTTATTGATTTCTCCCGGGGATCATTTTGGACACATTTCCCCTATAGTACTATGGACTATAGTACTATACTATAGTTCTATAGTGTATATACTTTTCCTCTTTTCTTCTGTATTTTTTTTCTAATGCATAATTTAACACTAGAATTACCGGAAATTAATCTATATTTATTTCCACCAAAGAAATCTTAGAAAAGAAAAGAGGAAAAAAGAAACCAAATTAATAAAATTAATCATCTATGTAATTTCAATAAAAGTCAGGAAAAATTTCAGAAATTACGATGTTTTAAATATGAATAATAAATTATTAAAATATGTCAAACGGGTTATTTTGACGCCCTTGGTAGTTCTAGTGTTAATACGTAGATGTCATCCATTGTACCTCGGCCTCTTATGATCCTGCCTGCGTTTTCGGTAATTTTTTTTTCTTTTACTTCTTTTCTTAATCTTTCTTCCAATATCATAGCGTAAATTTTGTATGCAGCGTTAAGCAGCATAATTCCTCAATAATTTACTATTTTATCTGTATCTCCTCTCTTATACTATACTGATTGTGAGACAATTACTTCTTTCTAAGAGATTTCTAATAGTTTGTATTTTGTTTATTCTGTACAATATATGCCTTAGAGTGCGTTCGAAAATATAGTTTGGTTGGTGTTGGGAAATGGTGAAGTTGGCGGAGAAACGAAACGCAGCGTTGGCAATTTTTAATACCGCCAACTTCACCATTTCCCAACACCAACCAAACTTTATTTTCGAACGCACTCTTATTTTCTATTTCGTCTTCTTCTGTTTTGTAGCTTTTTTCTTTTTTAGCTTTCTTATCTGACTTTCCATTACTGCTAATGTGATATTCTCTTCCGTGCTGTTCTCCGCTTATATATTCTATCTTCTGATGTTCTTCTGCCTTCCGTTCCGTGAAGAAATACCATAAAATGTCACTCTCATCCTTCTTCCGTGATCCGTTTTGATACACCTACATCATATATATGTACGTTTTTCTTTTTCTTTCCATTATAAAACATTTCTATGCTCCTGTTTCCGTTCTAATTTCCTTGACTTTTTCTTCTTCCTTTCTATATTATTTCTTCTCTTTCTTACACAACTTTTGATATTGTCACCTTTTGATTTTGTATTCTTCTAGAATGTTTTCATCCTTTCTTGATTTTCTGAGATCTCTTTCTCTTGGGTTGCCCTTTTAATTTAATCTCTGAATCATATCTCTTTAAATTCTATGTTCTCCAATAGCTTTCTAAATTTTTAAATATCTTTTTCTGTCTATACTTGCCTCTTACACTATTCCGAGAACTATCTTTCACAGATTGAAGTTCGTTTTCGAGTTGTAGGTATACACAGATTGGAAGATGATCCGATTCTGTTCTTTCTTCAATGAAGAATTGAAGAATTGATGAAAATTGAAGAATTTCAAGTTACATTTTAGCGCAAAAGAAAATATTAAAAAGTTTCTTTTAATGTTAAAAATATATATTAAAATGTAATGCATATTAATTATTATTATTTTATTATTATTATTATTATTTAGAGAGAAGTGGGCTATAGGCCCCTAGTCACCCCGACCTGATAGATCTTTTGTAACAGTTCCCTTGCTGATTATTTATAGCACATCCAAGCTACTAATAAACTTTATGATGTCTCTAGGGTGCGTCTCCCTCATTTTGCTGGGTATAGCAATTGCCACTCCTATAGGTATGTGTCAGCCTGCGTTGGCAAGCTGCGGGGCACCGACATAATACGTGTTCCGCCGTTTTGCACTCTTCTGCACAGAGTTGACATGTTGGATCCTCAGCTTTTCCAATCTTGTGTAGATGGTATCTGAGGGAGCAATGCCCTGTCAGAAGTCCAGTAAGCATTGTAATCTCCCTTCTGCTGAGGTCGAGGATATGCTTCCATTTGTTTTCTTTGTTTAAGCTAATAAAGCTTTTAGCATGTTCGAGACCAGGTAGTGATTGCCAGAGTTTCTTCCATTCTCCTTCTTCCCATTGCCTAATTTTCCTTTTGATGTGACTTTTGGGAAGGCCACATACAGGTTCTGGTCCTGTAAATGCTATTTAAACACCTGCTTTGGCCAGCTTATCCGCCATTTCGTTGCCATGTACTCCCTCATGGCCCACCATAGGGACCCTTTGCCAGTAGTCTGAGGTTAGGTAAGACATTCTCAGACCAGTTTAGACTCACAGATAAATGACCTTAGAGCTTTTAGTGCTGCCTGGCTGTCTAAAATTATATTGATCGTCACACCTTTCATGCCTTTGTCCTGTACAATCCTGGCGCAGTGTGCGATGGCAGTAACCTCCGTCTGAAAAATGGTCGTGTTGATAGCCAAGGGCATCTTTTCCGCACATCTGGGTCCGAATATGCCGATTCCTGTGCTCCCATTTGTTTGCCTTGAACCGTCCGTGTACCATTGGAGTAAGCCCTTCTTAAAGGTAGGACCTCCCCTACTCCATTCTTCCCTTGTCGGGAAATGCACTTTAAACGGTTGTTCAAAGTTGGCTATAATTGAATTGCATCGATATTTCGTCTAATGAACAATTCAGGAGCCATTCCGCCAGCGGATGCTTTAGGATCTTCATATATCCTTTAAGATGGCCAGGTTTATACTTATAGCTTTTGCATAGAGGAATCGCACTTGTTAGCGCCACTTTTTTCCAATGTAGATGCAGCGGTGTTAAGCCGATTAAAGCCTCCATAGCCGCAGTGGGGCATGAAGACATAGCCCCTGTCACGCAGAGACAGGCAGTCCGTTGCACTTGTTGCAACTTTAGTTGTGCCGTACACTTGTTGCAACTTTAGTTGTGCCGTACACTGTTCTGCCTTGGGCCACCATGCTATGGCTGCATAAGTGATTCTTGGTCTCACTATATAGCCCAGTCACTTTAGACAAAAATCGAGCAAAAATTGTAATTTTTTTCCTCTGGCGGGGTCAAAGTATGAAGTATATACTGTAATATCCTGCAGGCGTTTTTCTTTTAAACAATTTGGAACATACTTGTGGCTGATTTTATGAAAAAAAGGCAAAAATTGCATGTAACAATTTGTTTAAATCATCGTAGAACTTTCAAAAATTGTCGTGAAATAACGAATCAAATTGCATTAAAAAGCTGAAGGTTTCAGCTTTCCAACGATTCTTTGTTCATTTCTGTACGATGATTCGTTCACAAGGTATAACATTTTTTGTGCGCGCGTGCGACGCTTCAATTCAATTGACGTCTGTCGGCGCGCTCCGTAAATTCACCGCGCAGCGTACATCTTGCAAAATTAGTTACATGATAAGTATTGCTCGTACGAAAAAACTTATAGAGCATTTCTTGTGCAAAATTGTTCACTCTTTAATTTTCTACTCTTGTATTTTTTTTGTAAAATTGATATTTAACGAGATATTTGCAAAGAAAACGGAATTTGGGCCCTATTTGTTTAATTATTTTTCTTAGCGGCCACTGTACAATGTGCAACTTTTTTCCCCTTCAATCTTGTGCAAAAACGAAGATCTGTATCAAAATTCAGCTTGATACCATTTTTTCCGAGGTCAAACCCTATAGTGACTGTACTAATAGCAGTATAGGACCAAAGGACAAGTTTGGGTTTCAAGCCCCAGAACATTGCCATGTTCTGTTCAGTAGTCTCCTACAAATCTGAATAGCTAGGGAAGCTTTCTTCCGCACCTTTTCCAGATGTAGGTTCCAGGTTAGTTTTTGATATAAGACCTATAAGGTATTTGACCTTCCCTTTGAGTCCGATAATCTTCCCATTTAGGATAGGAGCCTTTAACTTAAGCTTCAATCTCCTGGTGAAGGAAACTATGACTAGATAATGCATAGTATATTCCATACATGTTTAAAATTAAAAAAATATAACAAATGTATGTGAATAAAGAAAAATAATTATTGCAGAGAAAAAATATTGATTGCTAACTATTTTTATATATTTCCAATTTTCAGTTTAGCGCAATTAAGAGAAAGATAATGTTTCAAAAATATTTTTTTATAATTGACACATGTACTATACATATGTATATAACGGCAATAATGAACAATTAATGATAGCCAAACACCATTCAATTTCTTTTCAGAGTAAATACGTTGCCGAGGTGCAGTGGTGCTTAAAAGTATTTTGTAGAGAATATTTTAGTTCGTAACATTGGCAAGCGATAAGCGACTTTAGATCAAAGTTGCGCGCTATTATTGTATATGAATTGCCTTTTTAATGTTACACAATACAATGTTACACTATACAATAATGGCGCGCAACTTTGATCTGAAGTCGCTTACCGCTCGCCAATGTTACGAACTAAAATATTCTCTACAAAATACTTTTGAGCGCTACTGTATATAGGGTGCCACTTATTAATTCGCGCTCACTATTTACACAGCGATATTCTTTATAAAAAATTAGTCAAAAAGCCTTTTTTTTTCCATTAGCCTGAGCCGTTTTTTCTATAATGCTTAACAAAGCAGTAATTACTTAGTAAATTCAATCCACTCACAATCAGTGCCGCCCTTTAATAGCCGGGCGTACGTCACTAACAAAAGCCGCACGCCTGATGGTAATATGCGTGATTCAGGGCTGGGAAGCAACGCGTTACAAGTAATGCGTGACCGTTACTTTTTTCTAGTAACGATTCGGTAACTGCGTAATTTCTTTAGTAATAATTGTAACGGAAACGCAGTTAGGTACATTTCTTGGGTAACGGTAACGAATTAAACTGTTACTTTAATCATTACTTTAGGCCAAGTCTACAATAGGCGATATGATGGAACATCAGCTCCTACTAAAAGTTAATAAAGAATTTTGGGTGAAATTCAACGAGTTCGTTTATTTATTAACTTTTTATCTTTATAACTTGTTAACAATTGTAATTTAACAAATTTATTTTTGACAAATAGACGTACGGTTGGACTTATTAAATTTAGTTTTTTATTTAAATTAAATAAAGTAACAAAAATAGTAACAATTCGCTACTTTTTAAGTAACGGTAACGAGTAACGACTAGTTACTTTAAAAAAGTAACAATTACCCAACACTGATGTGAACACACACCATCAGGAGCGAGGCATTTTAAAAATGAGTATCTAATAATAAATTATTAAAAAATGTCAAACGGGTCATTTTGACGCTCTTGGTAGTTCTAGTAGTGTTAATTGACGTACGGCCGACTAAAGAACGGCACTGATTGTAAGTAGATTGACTCAATAATTATTGCTTTATTAAGCATTAAAAGAAAATGGCTCGGGAGAGACTTTTCGACTAAATAATTTTTGATAATTAGGAATTAATATCGCTGTGTAGATAGTGGGTACACATAAAGTGACGCTCTATAGAGAAAGTCTCTCGTGTGTAATTTCTATACGTCTTATTATAGGTAGAATATTTAAAAAAAAGCAGAATGAAGGCTGTCGTGCTTGCTACGTGTCTTCTAATCGTAAGTACAAAACAAATAGGTACTTATACTTTTTTTAAGTATATTTATTTTAAGTACACAGAGTATTAAAAGTTAAATTAAATCGTCTGAAAAAATATACGTATATAGGAAGTAGGTATTAATAAGTATAAATGTCATATATTGTGTGCGTGTGTGTGTATGTGTGTATGTATATATGTATATATGTATATACACGTATATATGCATATATACATATATATATGTTTTTAAAGTGCGCACTTTACTATTTGAACAAAAATCAATTCTTTTACGAAAACTTAAGACTTTGTGTAAACAATTACTTATTATACCATTAACCACTTTTTAAGAATTAATTTTTGTTCAAATAGTAACGGTGCAGATTTCGAAAACATGTATCATTAGAATGTCTGATTTTTTTGCTACTTTTTATAAAATTAAATAAAATTAAGTAAAAATTTTCCATTATATAGCATACTCAAATAAAACTGCACAATGTCTTCTATTAAACACAATTTTAAGGCCAGTATTCATAGTCGGATCTTATTTCAAGACCGTCTTAAGTAATGTCTTAAGACGCTCTGTGATTGGTTCATGACATCTTACAATTGAACTTAAGACAGTCAATAGTACAGGGAAATTAGACACAAAAATGTCAAATCTGCGGAATAATTCGCAAGTAGCTAAATTTTTGCATGGACCTTTATTTCGTTGTTAAAAACAATATGTGAAAAGTCCCCATCGATGTGACCCCTGCTAAAAATCTTACAGAGGGTCAAAGGTAAAGGAAAACAGTTTTTCGCGAATATCTCTTTATTCATTAGTCCTACGGCAAAAATGGTTATTACAAAATTTGTAGCTTATAAAATTCTCTACAAAAAATGTTCTATAAGTTTTTTTCGTACAAGCAATACTTTTCACGTAATAAATTTTGCAAGATATACGCTGCGCGGTAAATTTATGGAGCGCGCTGATAGACGTCAAATAAATTGAAGCGTCGCACGCGCGCACAAAAATGTCATATCTTTTGAACGAATCATCGTACAGAAATGATCAAAAAATTGTTGGAAAGCTGAAACTTTCAGCTTTTAAATGCAATTTGGTTCGTTATTCTACGACAATTTTTGAAAATTCTACGATGGTTTAAACAAATTGTTACATGAATTTTTTGCCTTTTTTCATAAAATCAGCCACAAGTAGGTTCCAAATTGTTTTAAAAAAAAATGCCAGCAGGATATTACAGTATATACTTCATACTTTGACCCTACCAGAGGAAAAAAATTACAAAAATTTTTTTCTTTAAAATCAAGCTATTGACATTTTCAGTAATTTTTAAAATTTTTGATGAAACGTTAAAATTAAAATTGTCACAACTTGGCGAAAAATTGCGCTTGAAAATTTAAAAAAAAGCAATCAAAAGCTTGAAATGTATACTTTTAGATCCTACATCGCAATATTTCTTATTTTCTTGCATTTTTATTTATTTATGTAAATATGCGTGTTGTCGCGAAAAATCTTGTTTAAACAAAGGACTATGTATTTACTTATAGTAGTTTTGTATAAAAATTTACGTTTCTCAGGGATAATGCACTGTTTTCCACACCACCTCGGAGGTACAGTGCTAAGCGCGTTCTTTTTTACGTGATGTCCCCATTAGGTCTAATCCATTGTTTTTTTGAGAGGTATAAAACAAATCAATTTCCATGGCTTTCGCCAAGAAATCTGGAGATTCATCTTCGTAGCTGACACAGCATTTTTCGATTGTATTAGGTGCTGCGTTGAGGCAAGCCACCACATGACAATGTTCAGCAGTGTGTGGACATTGCAATGGCCAGTCTTGCCTCAACGCAGCACTTGATGCAATCGAAAAATGCTATATCGATAGCTACAAAGACGAACCTGCAGATATCTTGGCGGAAGCCATGGAAATTGAAAAAGTTGACGCAGAAGTTATGGATATCGACCCAACAGAGGGAATTGAAGAAGAAGCAGACTTAATAGCAAAATTTGTGTTTTTTCACGTTTGCAAAAGAATGTTTGCCATGGAAATTGATTTGTTTTATTCCTCTCAAAAAAACAATGGATTAGACCTAATGGGGACATCACGTAAAAAAGAACGCGCTTAGCACTGTACCTCCAAGGTGGTGTGGAAAACAGTGCATTATCCCTGAGAAACGTAAATTTTTATACAAAACTACTATATGTAAATACATAGTCCTTTGTTTAAACAAGATTTTTCGCGACAACTCGCATATTTACATAAATAAATAAAAATGCAAGAAAATGAGAAATATTGCGATGTAGGATCTAAAAGTAGACATTTCAAGCTTTTGATTGCTTTTAAAAAAAATTTTTTAGTGCAATTTTTCGCCAAGGCCAAGTTATGACAATTTTAATTTTAACGTTTCATCAAAAATTTTAAAAATTACTGAAAATGTCAATAGCTTGATTTTAAAGAAAAAAATTTTTGTAATCTTTTTTCTCTGGTAGGGTCAAAGTATGAAGTATATACTGTAATATCCTGCTGGCATTTTTTTTTAAACAATTTGGAACCTACTTATGGCTAATTTTATGAAAAAAGGCAAAAAATTCATGTAACAATTTGTTTAAACCATCGTAGAATTTTCAAAAATTGTTGTAGAATAACGAACCAAATTGCATTTAAAAGCTGAAAGTTTCAGCTTTTCAACGATTTTTTGATCATTTCTGTACGATGATTCGTTCAAAAGATATGACATTTTTGTGCGCACGTGCGACGCTTCAATTTATTTGACGTCTATCAGCGCGCTCCATAAATTTACCGCGCAGCGTATATCTTGCAAAATTTATTACGTGAAAAGTATTGCTTGTACGAAAAAAACTTATAGAACATTTTTTGTAGAGAATTTTATAAGCTACAAATTTTGTAATAACCATTTTTGCCGTAGGACTAATGAATAAAGAGATATTCGCGAAAAACTGTTTTCCTTTACCTTTGACCCTCTGTAAAATTTTTAGCAGGGGTCACATCGATGGGGACTTTTCACATATTGTTTTTAACAACGAAATAAAGGTTCATGCAAAAATTTAGCTACTTGCGAATTATTCCGCAGAAAAATCCTAATTTCCCTGTACTATAAATATAAGAACCGACTATGAATTCCGGCCTTAGTTTTCAGATAGTCGTATGCGTTACAGAATAAGAGCTAATTAGTTTCAGCAACTTTCGCAAAATACGTGTTCGATCATTTCAAGGTGCTATTCATTTAAGGGGGTTGAGAGAGTTGTCCCTCCGAGGAAGTGCCTTATAGGGGGACTCCAACTCAAAATTTTCAAACCCCCTTGAAGTGATCGAACACGTATTTCGTGATTTTTAATAATTTTGAGCCGTTTCCGAAATATAGGGAGTGGGGATGACTTTATAGACCCTCTGTACATATTGTATATATATATATATATATATATATGATATGTCGTAACATAATAATAATTGCAGGAATTTAAATTATGTAAGCTATTATAGTAATTCAGTGAATAAAAATTATGCTACGACATAATAGAAATTCACGAATTAAAATTATGTCGTGACCTAATGGAATTTCGGTAAATAAAAATTATGCCATCACATAATAAAAATTGAAAATTAGAATTATGTGCTACTGTCATTTTAATCCTAGATTTTATATAAATTTTAAATCGAAGAGAATTTTTATTGTGTCAATACCATAATATTTATTGAAAATTTCCATTAAGTACATAATTTTAATTCCCGAATTTTTATTATGTACACAATTTTAATTCTTGAATTTTTATTATGTACATAATTTTAGCTCTTGAATGTTATTATGTACATAATTTTAAATTCCTGAATTTCCATTATGTACATAACTTTAATTCCCGAATTTGCATTAGGTACATAATTTTAATCCTAATTTTCATTATGTACATAATTTTAAATTCCTGAAGTTCCATTATGTACATAATTTTATTCCTGATTTTCATTATGTACATAATTGTTAATTCCTGAATTTTCATTATATACATAATTTTAATTCCTGATTTTCATTATGTACATAATTTTAATTCCTGAATTTTTATTATATACATAATTTTTAATTTCCTGATTTTTATTATGTACATAATTTTAATTCCTGAATTTTCCAATATGTACATAATTTAATTCCTGAATTTTTATTAAAATTATGTACATAATGAAAATGAGGAATTAAAATTATGTACATAATAGAAATGCACGGAATTAAAATTATGTACATAATGAAAATTCAGGAATTAAAATTATGTACATAATGAAAATCAGGAATTAAAATTATGTACATAATGGAAATTCAGGAATTAAATTAATGTACATAATAAAAATTCGGGAATTAAAATTATGGTACATAATGGAAATTCAGGAATTAAAATTATGTACATAATAAAAATTTAGGAATTAAAATTATGTACATAATGGAAATTCAGGAATTAAAATTATGTACATAATAAAATTCGGGAATTAAAATTATGTACATAATAGAAATTCAAGAATTAAAGTTATGTACATAATAAAAATTTAAGAATTAAAATTATGTACATAATAAAAATTCAAGAATTAAAATTATGTACATAATAAAAATTCCAAAATTAAAATATGTATATAATTTTAATTCCCGAAATATTTTTATGTTATAACATAAAATAAATTCAGAATTAATATTTTGTCTAGACATAATTTTAATTCTGCATTTTCAATTATGTGATATCTTAATAATAATTCGATGAATTATAAGTATGTCTAGACATATAATAATTTCTTTTCTTTAAGTATCAATTTAATTTGGTAGAATTTTCATGATGGTATTAAATAGCAAAACGGCGTGCCATAGTCAAACCTCGCTAGCTCGAACCTCGAAGGAAACAGAAAATAATTCGAGTTATCAAGATTTCGATTTATAGAGGTGTGAAAAAAAATTCGACTTATAGAGGTTTTGAAATTATACTATACATAAATAACTCAAAGTTACCGTAAAGAAACAATATAGTAGCAAAAAGATTTTAATAACTTTAATAACTTTTAAAGAAGTTTTAAAGAAGTAAATTCATATTTATTTATAGAGATTGATGCATACCATATATAGACATAGGGTAACTCCGGTATTTACGCCGCGCGGGGTTTTACGCCGCAGAAGTCAGAAAAAATAGAAGGAAGCAAGGTAATTTGATCGCAATCACTCTGTTATGTGCCTTTATGCCATATTAGTATTCTGTTGTAATTTTAGTCCTTTACTGTTAATATTAACGAAACTGTCGTAAGTTGAATCGATTTCTCAATGTTGTAAGTAGCGCGATCATATATTACGACCTACGTAAAATGATTACTGTAGGGAATGTAAAAGGTTTAATGGTTATTTCATGGTACATAAGTGTAGCGAGGGATAGTAAAGAATGGAATACAGCAAAATACAAGTACATAACTCTTGTATTGTTTGTTTAGCTTGATATCTTGTATATCCCACCTGTTTAGGATATACGGAATTTTTAGCGTGCGGGATTTATGCCGTGTACTTACAGACACTCTATAGTCGGAAGGCAGCATATTGTTCTTTTTCGTTCTTTTTTTTGGATCGTATAACAATAACTTTTAATGCATCTATTGTTCGTCTATTTTCTTTTTAAAATTTTTCAGTTTTATAATTTGTTTATCATTTTTATACCTTAATAAACTTTTTACACACATTTTATAAGTTATTATGACATCTAATTGCCTTATTTATAAACATTATTTGTAATTTTTTATAAGAAGTATATTTTACCTATAAATGTCATATACCTATCCACCCCTATGTACTATGGGATATATGGAAAAAATTCAAGGGTTTCTAAGAGTTTCTTTTGTTAAATACAAAGAATAAATATATTATATTTCTATTTTTTTATAGTAGTAGATAGTCTAAAGTTTTTATTGGTATAATGCATTTGCCTTAAACATATTAAATCATCATCATCATCTATCAACCAGTCTTGTCCACTGCTGGACATAGGTCTTCCTTAACTCATTCCATCGGTCACGTTGTTGGGCTTCCTGTATCCAGTTAGGGCTTATACGTTTGATATCATCCGTCCATCTAGTTGGAGGACGTCCTCTGCTTCTATAAGCCTTCTCTCTTGGTCGCCATTCCAGTACTCGTTTGGCCCATCTTCCATCTGTTTTTCTGGCCAGATAACCTGTCCAGTTCTACTTTAAAATGGTGACTCGCTCTACAATGTCTTGGACTTTGGTTCTCTGGCGTATGATATTGTTTGGGTCTCTATCGCGTAGTGAAATGCCCAACATGGATCGTTCCATCTTACGCTGTGCTACAACTATTTTTTGTATCGATTTCTGTGTCAAAGTGAGGGTTTCCGCACCGTATGTAAGGACCGGCAGTATACATTGGTCGTACATTTTGCGTTTTAGGCATATTGGTATTTCTGCTTTAAATATATCCCTCAATTTCCCAAACGCAGCCCATGCCAGTTTTATCCGTTTCTCGATTTCGCTTGTCTGGTTGTCTCTACTGATACGCAACTTGTGGACTAGATATTTATATACTGGAACTTGCTCGACATATATGCCATCAACAGATATTGGGTTGCTTATGACCAGGTTTGTCATCATCTGTGTTTTGGACATGTTTATTTTTAGTCCAATTTTGCGCGATTCAGTTGCTAGTTCTTGCAGCATCCTATTGGCTTCACCAATGCAAGTGGTTTAATCTTTCACCGTCTATGTTGATATCAATTTGGTCCCAGTTCAATCTTTTGAACATGTATTCTAGTAGGGTGGTAAACAATTTTGGAGAGATGGTATCTATCTTTGCCTACGTTCAATTTTAAATCGTGCGGTATTATCATGCATTTTTACGTGTGAGCTGTAGCATGTTTGTGTATATAATTGATGACATTTGAATATCTGTAGTCTACCCTACAGTCCGCCAGCGACTTAAGCATTTTCATTTGATCTATAGAATCGAAGGCTTTTTAAACATATTAAATAGTATTTGAAAAATTAAGTTTTCCTTAGCTGCGGCGTATATACCGGAGTTACCCTATTCTTTTTATTTAGTAAAAAAATTTGTGATTTTATTTTGCTTCATGGCTTTAACTACTTGGGAATCTATAGCGTTTTCAATTTTTATAAGGGCATTAAATATGTTATCAACATCACTTTTTCTTCAAAAAAGAAAGACGCAATGATGTAGTAGCATTTTTGGCCTCCTTAGAGCCACTTCGACCAATCTCCGATTAATCTAATCGTTGATTAAAGGGTTGCCAACATGACAAAATAATTCAACTCTTACAAAAAAGTTGCAGGTTGATTGGCTCTCGTATGGCTTTCAGCCAATCAACTTGCAACTTTTCTGTAAGAGCTAAATTATTTTGTCATTTTGACAACCCTTTAATCAACGATTAGATTAATCGGAGTTTTAGTGGTGCAGGATTCATCCTTGGGATCATCAATGTCATCATCGTCGGAGTTTTCTTTATTCTTGTCATGATTCAATGATGCGATTATATCAGACTCAGAAAGTGTACCAGTAACTGCTACATCATGTCAAAATTAATAAAATTAAAGAAGTCATATTAGATAAATAATAATGTCAAAACAAGCAAACTAATCAAGGACTATGTACTCCTTATTATTTTGTCATATATCGCGTTTTGTCAGTTGTTTTAGCGAACGGGCAGAAAAGAAAAAACAAGAGAAAGAAGCTGATGCAAAATCTTTGTACTTTGAGTTACAGAGGTTTCATTGATCAAAATTCGAGATACAGAGGTCAACTTATAATATTAACCTCTATATCTCGAAACGATTTGAGTCTCAAAATTTGAGATACAGAGGTCAACTTATAATATTAACCTCTATATCTCGAAACGATTTGAGTTATACAGGTAAACTAAGGTAATTGATACGCTGGAAAAATACTTCGAGTTAATCTCTTCTTTTTCTTCGACTTACAGAGGTTTTCTTCGAGTTACAGAGGTTCTTTTCGACTTATAAAGATTTTTTCAAGGGAATAAAAAAATTCGAATTATAAAGGTTTTCGAATTAACGAGACTTGAGTTAGTGAGGTTTGCCTGTATTTATCTAATTATTTATGATAACTAAAATAAATTATATTAGGATTATTAGGAATCTTTAATAATCTTTAAAACTAAAAACTATTTATATGTGAAATGTTTGGACATAAAAATAATCAGTTTTTCTTTCAAATGTTAGACAGCAGCTTACGCAATTGATTATGAAGAAGTAAAAAGTCTATTTCAAGACTTTGAAAAATGTATAAAGACAGCGCCAAAGTGGGGAAATAAACCGAGTGAGTATTAAATATCAAGGTTAAATATTAAATATTATGTTTATTTACTACAGAAAATTGGTTATATTTGACAAATAATGTTAAAATAATTAACGAAACGTACACTTTTGATTCGTTTTTTAATCAATATAGTTATTAGCTGCAATATACGGTTTAAAAAATTTATAGTATGTAAAAAAATTAAATGTCAGCATATTTATTTAATTTGGTAAATATTTTAAAATACAAAACAAGCTATTATAAAAAAATATACATATTCTTTTCATTATTCTATTAGCGTTTTTAATTAGGCCGGGTTTAATCGACCAATTTGCCAAAGTAACGTCATTAATCGCTCTTGGGTCGATTAAACCCGGCCCAATCGAAAACGTTATATGTATAAAATTAAAGTCATCGAGAGAAAAGTGAATACTTTACGAGATATTTCATATTTTATATTAAAAACATTATGACAAAATTTAAAATATCTCAAGAAATTCTTAATGAAAGAAGCTTTATTATATACCTACCTATTGTTTTGAAAACGTTTAACGAGATCTACAACTTTTATTTCAAGGAAAAAATCAAATTCCATTTAACAAATTAGTCACCTTTAAAATTTCTTCAAACTAAACAACTTTGTTTTGAAGCATTTTTTCTAAAATTAAAAATAAAAAGTTTTCGGGGTGGATTTATTAACCCTTAACTAGCACCTGGGGTGTCAAACACCCCAAAACGAATTTCGTCAAGTTTAGGCATTTTCTCGGTCGGTTAATCTATGAATTTCGCATCGCAGTGCGATCGCAGTGCATCTGTCGTTAGTTCGAGTCACCAATGACACATTCCAATACGTTCCACCTGGCAGAAATCGTCAGTGCCCTTCCAAACACAATTCGAATCAGACGTATAGAATTGCTGGGGTTATTGAATACCCCAAGTGCATTTATTTCAAGAATTTTTTTGAAGTCTTAAAACTAAAAATTTTATACTTTAGGCTAATGGGTATCATTTTCCAGTGTTTAATGTATGTACTTGATTTTTTTCAAGCTTATTGGAGCCTCCATTTTGCCGTACCCAACGTTAAAATGTGTGGGGTGTACAACACCCCGTGTGCAGATAACGTTTGATCGCGGTGTGCTAGTTAAGGGTTAAAGTAGGACATCCTGTATATTTCCATGTTAAATAGAATCAAAACAAAATCTATTTTGTATTGAAAGCAAGAAAAAATAATTAATCTTTCACTTTTCTATTGACGGTAAATGATATTTTGAAGAAGTATTGGGATCTGACATTTGTCGCCATGACATTTGGTGGTCGAATGTGAAAGCACTCTAAGTTAACAGATCTCGTGTGAGCCGTGGCATTTACAGGCTTGGTGTGCGGTCGTACCGGCTTTACATTGTATTTTTACTAATATAGATGTTGAATTTTTTTATTCGCTTTGTAAATCTACGAACAGAATTAATTGTTCAGTTTGCGGTTGTAACAGTAAGGCTAAAAAAAATTTAAATGTTCGATTTCATTGCTTTTCCAAGCCCAATAAGCGCTTCATGCATGTTAAACATTTATTTGACAATTTAGAGAAAATTGATCGTTTCAAGGCCTGGAAAAGTGCATTAAAAATGAAGAAAGTGCCCATTTATATGAAAAAGTGTTACTTATTCTGCGCCATATTGGCATAAGTCCGCTTCCATCCAGATCCCAATATATCAATATAAAAGGACAATGAGTAAAGTGACCTGATTTTTGCTCTGAAACTGGGGACAGATGATCCCCCCTTTTGTTTTAAAGGGCTATTTTTGTCATTTTATGGTGTATTTCAAATCTAATACCATGAAATAGTTAGGAATTTAGTTGGTCTTACTCCATCATAAAGCCGTTTTTATTAATCAGTTAATACAGAAGTTATTGAACTAAAACTGAAAAGTGGGAAATTGTACCATGTGTCCCCTATTGAGGGTGACTTGTTCCGGCGTGTAGGGTGACATGATCTATAGGGGTTGACGTCTCCCAACCTTTGATTTTTTACAATAAAACATTTAATTTTTGTAAGTAATTATCAGTTTTTATTTTAATTAGTGGTCAAACCACATTTGGCAGCATCTTCTTATTAATTTCATAATAAAGATTCTTATTAATTTGCATATGCTTATAAACAAAAATACTTCTTAAATCTTTTGAACATAACAAAACTATATCGTACCAAGTCTCCCCACTGATATTAGATTATAATTTTATGTCATACTTAAATACAACACACGTATTTCTATGACTTACTGTAAAATAAACTATCTATTGTACATGCAAACAAATGCGTATTTGTAAAATATCGCTATCCATTACGTAATTCAAGAAAACCAATAGAAAAAAACTCATTTAAAAAAGTACGAAATCAGCAAATCACAAAACCGCCCGCCATATGCAAACGTCACGCACATGGCAAATATCACTACTACGTGAAGTTAAGTACAGTAAAATAGTATCTAAAAATGGCAAAACGGATAGACAAGCCAATTTTTTGAGGGCGGCCATCTTAAAAATAAGGGTAAGTTTGGATATCTCGGCTCCTATTGGTCAAATTTTTTTATTTTTTTTAGTTTTGTAGGGAAAAATATTTGCTACAACTTTTGTTTGAAAAATTTTTTAATAGCTGTCAAGAAAAAAAAGTTACAACCAAAAAAGTGCCGTCAATTAGGGGTTGAACATTTTTATTGACAATTATATTGCCTCCTGTTAATTTTATCAAAAAAATTTTTTGGTAAAAAAAAATTTAAAAATATTAAAAATATTTTTTTGATAAAACCAACAGGGGGCAATATAATTGTCAATAAAAATGTTCAACCCCTAATTGACGGCACTTTTTTGGTTCTTTTTTTCCTTGACAGCTATTAAATAATTTTTCAAACAAAAGTTGTAGCAAATATTTTTCCCTGCAAAACCAAAAAAAATAAAAAAAATTTGACCAATAAGAGCCGAGATATCCAAACTTACCCCTATTTTCAAGATGGCCGCCGACGCACAGGAAAATTTTGTTGGAACTTTGTGAATTCGGGCATCTCCTATGACCTTCTACTCACCCTCAAAAAATTGGTTTGTCTATCCGTTTTGTAAATATTCGATGTTTTTGATACTATTTTACTGTACTATCATGTCATAGACAACCAGTCCCAGATAACATTTTGACGTCATAAAGACGTCATAAAAATCCCTAGACGTCTTAAAAAGATTTCAGAAAGACATAGTTTAAACGTCTTTGGGACGTCTTATGTCACTATTTACGACGTCTTTAATACAATGCATTAGGACGTAGATTAGACATTCTTTTAAGACGTTTTTACACTTTTTTATAGACATTTAAGACGTTTTTTTAACTTTTTTATAGACATGCATGTTGTCTGGCTATAATTAAGAAAAATACGAAAGAAGAGCTAGCGTTGTGCTTGTAGTAATTAATATACTATTATATTAATCCAAAAGTATATATGTATATGCCACTTTATTATAAGAGAGTATAGACTCCACGATATAACTGGCACAAATTGTGCCGTACTCATATAACATCGCTCATCGTATTTTTCTTACGAGAAACGGATCTCATCAAAAGCCATCTATCGGTCGGATGATGCGATCGAAAATACGCCGTCCTAGAAAAATCTTAAAGCCATTTTTTCTAAGACGTCATACAGATGTATTTCTAACATAGACTACGTTTACACGGCTTCTAACTTAGGCTTCTAACACGGCTTCGACTTAGTAACGCTGATGTTATAACTCCTACTTAAGGTGAGTTGCGTTTACACGTTCAGGCTTATCTTACTCCCACCAAGCTGAAATTGCTTAACAACTTTCGAATGAAGTGAGTGAAGGATTTTCATTAGTACCAATATAACGGTGCGCTTAGATGGGAGCGTCGAGCGTTGAGCGTCAAGCGTCAAACATGCACGCAGCACCCTTGCGCAGATGTCTAAACGTGCAGATTTTAGCTTCTTGATGCTAATTCTAGTCTGTAGCCACTTTGCAAACAATGGAGATTAAGATGTTTAATTTTTACGGTTGGCATTATCGCCATCGTTACACTGCTGCCGTTTACACGTTCTTTTTAAGTCGACGTAGTAACTCTAAGCCTCTTCACCAAACGACTTTGAGTTACTACATCGATGTAATAACTTCGCCGTAAAAGAGCGTTTACACGACATCTAACGTCAGCAGTTATAACATCGATGTTGTAACTTCGGCGTAAATCGGGCCGTGTAAACGTAGTCTTTGATTCAACTAGCAACACCCCACACAACACGCATGTCTTAATGACGTTGTAACGACGTCTTAAAAGAGACGTCTCTATGACTTTGTTAGAAATACGTATATATGACGTCTTAGAAAAAACGTCTCAGACTATAATACGGAGTTTATAGAAGTATCGTAAAATCGATGTACCATGTCTCCTATAGGGATCAACTGTCCCCAGTTTCCCCTATAACATTTTTTTACCCTTTCTTCCTCTTCCTGCTACCTCCCATTCCATCCTCTTCTATTCTTATTTAACCTATCACCCATTTTAACATTAAAAAGCGAATCTATCACTCAACCTAACCCAACATAACCAAACCTCAGCGTTGCCAGGTCTAAAATATTTCAATCCCCAATCATCTTATTAAAACCGTGCCAACCGTTGTCTAAAAATCCCCAACTTAAAATTGATTCAAATATTAACATAGGGTACAATCCAGGGGCCTTATTTTTGAAAAATATCGCATATGATATTTTATGAATGCATCAGAATATTATACTTAATATTCTACATTCATGAAATATTCTATGCGATATTTTTCGAGAATAATAGCGTTTTCTACTGGGAAAACTAGTGCAACACTGGTGCACACTAAGGCCCGTATCATAGTCAAGTTTCAAGTCAAAACATAAGACAATCTTGATCAAGTCAGTCTTATTTAATCCAGACCGTCCTAAGATATCTTAAGACGGTCTGGATTGAATAAAACTGACTTGATCAAGATTGTCGTAACTGTTGACTTGAGACTCGACTATGAATACAAGCCTTAGTGTGCACCAGTGTTGCACTAGTTTTCCCAGTAGAAAACGCTATAAGGCTCCAGTTCACGCTTCAATGTTTGCTGCCGATGTTAAGTTAATAATAATTAATATGTAAATGTAAAACTTGTACAAATAATAAACCAATCGCATTGATCAATTGACCGAATTGTTTAAATGCGATTGGTTAATTCTTTCTCCGTCCGAAATCTCAGACCAAGTTCTTAAATCGTAGACACAAAAGGCTTAAGTGATATATCTGATATGTCTATATAAATTATAAATAAAGAACTTAGGAACTTAGGTATACACATAAGTATATATTTTTATACGTATACAAAAGTTTTATGAATATCTTTATATACATGAAATTACATTAATATTATAAGGGCCGATTTTACCATCTCCGCGGATTAACTTGATTCTTCGATTGTGCCAACCGTGCAGTGATTGATCAATCTGCTTAACAACAAATGCGAATTTATAGACCTATAATATGAGGTCCATATGCGAATTGCTTATAGTTCCAATCAGTTCCTATGGAATAATCGGCCGATTAAACTAATCGATGGTGAAACCGGCCCTAAATATATTAAAACAGTATTAAAGCAATTCATATGTAACCCATCAGTGAGAAATGATGATTCAAAAGACGACGAATTGACATATTTTCAATCGGAAAAGATATTAATGGAACTTTGTGTATAATGTAAAGACGGGGTCATTAATGCCTTCCCACCTGAAGATATGCCAGTACTAAAAATCTATAGTATACGTAACGTAAACTATAGACTTTCAGAACGCAGCGCGCTAGGAAGGCATTATTAACCCCGTCTGTATCTGTATAATCTAATCTAAAATGAAGGATGATTTTTCACCAACTTTTCCCCACTTTTATCAAATCCTCAACAATTTCCTCACTGAGTTCAAAAATCCTCAATTTGAGGAAAAATCGCCACCCCTGGCAACACTGCCAAACCTATACTCCGTCCAACGAGAGACTGCGTTCAGCGTTGGTTCTGCGCATAGGTGAGCAAAGTGGGGGTAAAAATCCCAGAGCGTGGCGTATCGTATACGTAAACAGACGTTCCGTTGGGGGAGACCTGGCGCAAGACGGACGAGTTTTCGTCCGATCTAACCACAGTCTCTCGTTGGACAGAGTATACCTAAAACTGTCTCAAATTAATCCGCTTCCTTCCCTCTCTTTCTTCGAGTCCCTTACCTTCCCCTTTCTCATTCCCTCCCCTCTCTCTCTTTCTCTCTCTTTCTCTCTGCATAATATTTTCAGTGTACAAATTCGTGCAAAAATATATCTCTTTGGAAATAATTAAGATACATATCCTGCATATATTTAAAAAAAATAAATTCGGAGGAAAAATAGATTTGGTCTTTGCTTGATTGATAAATATGTAATAATTCCACATCTGAAAAAATTGAGTTGTCCACTCTGCAATACATTTTCGAGATATATCTACTAGGAAAAATAAATTCAAGATATTAAAAAAAAAGATTGTTTCATTTTCTAAAACAGACTGATTTTATGTTAGAATTGGTGATGTTAGTTAAGTAAGAGTAGAGGGAGGGGGGTGGGAGATAGTAGGAAGAGAAAGATAGAGTAAGAAAATGTTATATATAATTTTTTAGTTTTTGTTCAGATTTTTACAAATTTGCTACTTTGAATGCGATTTTTGCTATTTTCCCATCATATCAGCTTGAAATAAATTTTGAAAATGATTCAGCACATCGATAAATATATAAGAAAACATACCTGAGAAAAGTTCCATCGGCGAGACAAAAATCAGGTTACTTTACCCATCGTCCTATTTTATTTTAAAAATTTAATATAGGATGTAACGAAAAAATTATGAAAACGCTAAGATGTATAAAATATTTATAAAAGAAAAAAACTGAGAGAATTAAAAAAAGTTTTTTGAACAATATTCTCTCTGAGTGATATTTTAATCAAAGCGTTCTAATTGTAAGAATAGAATCGCATCTTTAAGAATAGAAATATCAGTAAAATAATTGTATGGAATAATAAAAAGAACTTTAAATCCACTTTAAAGGAGTTAACATTAAATTTATGAATTTAACTATTAGACCATGCCTATACATTTAAAATTCTATTAACAAATTTGAAATTTATGTTGCAGAGGATTTGATATTAGGAACCAATGCGTGGTACTGCGTATTGTTAAAGCGCGGAATAGTATGTATTTATATAAAAATAGAAATTATATAAACATAAACACACATACGTGCAAATAGAACGATTAAATTATTTAATTAGCTTAATTTTATTTATTTCTGCTAATTGTAAGAATTTTTATAACCGATTAATTAGCTAAAAACTCTCAATATATTAAAATTAAAGGGTAAAAAAAAAATAGATGATAGATAAATTCAATAATCTTCAAGTCGCTAAAGATGGCTCCAAGTAGAGTTGAAATGTACGATTTATAGTTTGTATCAAATTATTTATTGAATATTACATAAGCATCAATTCACGCACAAATAAAAACGTTTATTTTTGATACTATAATATACATATGTATAATAACATTTTCTTATAAAATCTAGCTTCGGATTTGATTATCGTTAGTAGTTTAGTAACATTCCTTAATTGTAGAATTTTGATTTAAAAAAAATTTAATTTATAAATAAGAAAATTAATTTCTGGATTAAACACACAGGTAAAATAGTACATACGAGTGTGTATGTGTGTGTCTGTGTTTCAATTGATAGAAAAAATTGGAATTAAATTACAATAAATAAGATTACATATAATTTAAATTTAAGTAACGTATTAAAGTTAAATTGTGGCTTGAATTTTTAGTTTAAAATTTTATTGTTTAACATTAAATAACGAGATTATTGTTTATATATTTATAGATTGATGAATATGATGTGTTCGTAAAGGAAATATGTAATGCATATTGCGAGATTCTCACTGTTAACGTGGATTATTGCAAAAAGATCATTTCTAAGTGCATAGAGAAAGGTAATTGACATTTTTTTAAAATAAAATTTATTTGGGTAAAAGTTTCCCTTTACACAGTCAGCCTCAAATGACTTCTGACTGACCTTGATGTTGACCTTGATCTTCAAGGAGTTCAAGGTCATTGACCTTTTCTGTCGCTCGTTGTTCGTTAAAAAGTTATTAACAAAAAAACTTTGACAAATATAGCAGTTATTTTGAGTATTAAAAGGCATAAACGACTAATATGTATATGGAAATAGCACAAGTATAAATGAAGGAAAGTTATTTAAAGCAGTGAATTGTTGATATATTGAACAGTCTTTTTGTTAAAGCAAAGAATAATTGGTATAGAAAAGTATATATAAAATTTTATGTGTCTTAGAAAGCATAAATAAAAAGTATTCTCTATTTTAATCACGGCGAAAGCATGTTAAAGCTTTGTTAAAGCAGATAATAGTTGGTTTAACAAAACAAGGTTAAATGACTACCTTCAATGACCAACTGTTATCTGCTTTAACAAAGCGCATAAACTATTAAAATGTATTATATATCCATAAATTATATTATTACTCTACTTCGTTAACTTCAACGCTTAATATCTGTAACAGAAATAATTTGTTAAAGTAGAGAATAGTTGGTATAGAAAAGTATATATACAATTTTATGTGTTAGAAAGCATAAATATAAAGTATTCTCTGCTTTAACTATAATTGTATGATTTTAATACAATTATAATTATACAATTATGGTTAAAGCAGAGAATACTTTATATTGCGACGGAAAAGATCAATGACCTTGAACTCCTTGAAGGTCAAGGTCAACATCAAGGTCAGTCAGAAGTCATTTGAGGCTGACTGTGTAAAGGGAAACTTTTACCTTTATATGTAATAAAATATCATAGTTATAATTATATAAAATTTTGAATCAAGATAAAAGAATTTTCTGTTTTTTTATTTATAGCGAATCAAGGCTCAGGATCTAACGTCCAAAAAAGTCTAGCTACAATAGAATGTAATTTAAAGAGTGGTATATTAAATTTAATTCCAAAACCAGAATAGGAGAAAACGCATAAAGAAATATTTGTCAAAAGTATCAATGCAGCTATCGTATATTGATATTTTTATTTTACGCCAATTCTCTATGTATAAAATAATATAATGTATAAAATTATCTTTATCTATTTCCTTGTAATTCAAAGTTGTCTTTGTAATTATTAGCTAAATTAGAATAAATATATTGTTCTAACAATAAAATATTATGCATATATTAGTGTCTACTTTTTTTCCTAAAATCTTACTTCCAATATTAACTATAATTATAGATAACATTATTCTTAATTCGTTATTGGAAATAAATAGAATATTGTGGTAATTATGCACAAAAGGTCCCACCTTCGTACCTATTTGTTGCCATGAATACCTCGTGTCATACTGATTGTGAGTATTTCCCAACAAGAAACACGTGGCGTTCATTGCTTATTAAAAAGTTAATAACAAAAAAAGTTTAAAAAATATAGCAGTTTTTTTGAGTATTATTTGAGTATTATGAGACATACATATACTATTATATATATGAGAGACTAATATATCAAAGTACATGCGTGGGCGGGGGGATCCGCCCCCCCTGGACGGCCTACAGGGGTCGGTGTGGTGTGGACCTCGCTTCATGCTTCATCTTATAAAGCATATGCGTGGGCGGGGGAAATTCGCCCCCCCCCCCCTGCACCCTCCATACATGTACATACTTTGTAAGTTGAAGCAAGGCCCATCCTACACCAACCCTGAAGGGGTGGTTCAGGGGGGCGGCTCCCCGCCAACGTATGTACTTTGATACATTAGTTTTTTATATATTTCATAATACTCAAAACAACTGCTATATTTTTCAAACTTTTTTTGTTAATAACTTTTTAATAAGCAATGAGCGCCACGTGTCTCTTGTTGGGAAATACTCAGTATGACACAAGGTATTCATAGCAACTGCAAACATTATATAGGTACGAAGGTGGGACCTTTTTGTGCATAATTACCAAATAACAGCCGCGAAACCCAAACTCATCAATTTGAATAAACTATTGTGGGTATGTAGAGTGCTCAATACTTAAATGAAGATATGCTTTATTTGTACCCTATCGTCCTTTAAAGGTATGATTTTCAATCTGAAAGTTAAAAAGCTGCTTCCACTTTTCCGCGTATAACTCTTAAGGATGTTCGAGTCCGATCTAAAAAAAATATCAGAAATTGATGAACATCGGTGAGCATGTTCTTTAAGGCTTCCTAAAGCTTCCATACAAATTTGAAATTAATTAGGACGCTCATTCGCGAGATATCGCGATTTTAAGGATGTATTGGAGGTGTTTCAAATATATTCAGAAATGGAGATGCTGTGAGATGTTTCTAAAAATTAAAAATTCTCTGTAAAATTTAAAAGTGATTTACTTAACGATTTAAGTTTAAAGTTGATAAAATTAGCATTATCTCTTATGGAGAAATGACATCTTTTGCTGTAAATATAAATTAAAAAGTAAGATATTTCTAAAACTTCTTTTATATGTAAAACATACATCATTGATATTGTATTTTAAGTTTCAAAACTTTTAGGAAAGAATTTTTTAAAAATTGTTTAAACAATACTAATTATTTAAATAACAAAAAACATACTCAAAATGTTAACGGTAATTCTTTCTAACATAAAAAATTTTGAGTTGTTTGACATACATGCAAAGTCTTCATTTTAGTAATTTTATATTGAAAATTTAACTTTTAGCAGAGATTGTACCGCTCGAACATCCTTAAAGTACAAGAGGTAGAAAAGAATATTTACAATAAAAGTTCAATGGCAATTTGAGGTCATAGCGACATAAACAAACATTAAAAAAAGATTTTTCAAAATTCTTTTGCAATCATCATAAAGTTTTCAGTCCGAAGACTGGTTGGACGCGTATTTCCATCTTTTCCCGCTCTGAGCTAACCTACGCATTTTCCTAAAAGTAAAGCATCCTACGTCTTTGACTATTTGTGAACAATAATCTAATCTGGGTCTACCTCTGTCTTTCTCTATTCCTATCACCGCCTCCAAAATTTTGCGAACTAATCCTTAATGTCTTAGCAGGTGTCCTACCATTCTATCTCTCCTATTCTTTATTGTTTTCCATATATTTTTTTTTTTTTCTAATACTTCTCTATTGGTAACACTATCTGTCCACGGTATTCTTATGTGCAACCGTACAATGCCATGCGCTCTATACGTACGTTTTTAAAAGTTTTTTGCGGGTTTCTAGATTTACCGTTTTCGAGCATAATAATGCAATGATTTCTTTTTGTCTAACTCGGTCCTGTACTATTCTTTGCTTTATGTCCCTACCGCGCTCCTATCATTCCAAGTTATTCTACTTTCCAGATAACAGAAGGTCGCGACTTCTTCCAATTCCTTATTTCTGATTTGTATTTTAGTTTTAACCCTATTTTTCCTTACAAACCAAGATATTGGTTTTTTTTTAAATTAATTTTTATACTGTACCCCTCTGTCATAACTGTTTCCATTTTGTTCAAAACTTTTTCCAGTTCTTCTTTGCTAGATGCTAATACTTCTTGGAGAGACAGGGGCAAGATGGCGTACTCTTTACATTTTATTCTTTTGTTTTTTTTTATACATTTTGTGCCTATCTTTAATATAATTTGAAAGTACAATCCTTCAACAACAGAAAAATATACAGGGTGTTTCTAAAAGTATGTCGGAAATTTTAAGGGCGTATTCTATATATAGGGGTCAAAATAAAAAAAAATACGTGTGGCCTCCACGCGCGACAGAAATGAAACTTCTTAGTTGTGAGGAATAGGATAGCATCTCGTTTATAGTATTTTAATCAATGCCTATAATGTAATTCAGAAATCAAACTTTAATTATAAATTAAAGCAGATGCAATTCACAAATAAAAATTGATTTGTGAATTAAAGCCTATATAACTCACAAATCAAATTTTAATTATAAAAGTAAAGTTTCAGGTTATGAGAAAAATTTGCCCATATACATATAATTATATATGGGCCAACTGTTGCCAACTGTTACATTTATATATAATTATATATGGGCCAACTGTTGCCAACTGTTACATTTATATATAATTATATGACGGCGCGTTTGGATTTTTGCTGCGGTGTTCAGAGACGAGAGCGGAACGAGAAGAGGATCCCTCTAGCGAAGCGTGTGGCCATAGGATGGTTGTCTAGGAAACGGATAACGTCGGACGGTCTCACACGAATCGCTCACGTCTCATAATTACTTAATCTTTTTCTAAATAGTTAGACTTCTGTTGTGAAATAAAGAGAGTTTACCTCGTGTAGTAAAATAAGAACGTTGCAATAAAAACGAACCTGCTAAAGATTAATCCTTTGAGCTCTCAACTCCACGCTTGTTTCCTTCTAGAAGAATAGGCGGATTATTATGGAAGGAGTTCGGCCTCCGACATCAGAAGTGGGATCGGAAGAGCAAATGCTTGAAGAGGAAAGCTCGCGAAGTATCGATCAAAACACGACGGCAAATCAATCTGTAACTATAAGTGATATGGAGGCTTTCTTTTCAAGACTTATGACTAACAGTTCTGGATCACCAAATGTAATGTTACCAAATCTTGTTCGATTCGATCCTGATGATGCTGAAGCAGATATAGAAGGTTGGTGTAATGTAAATGAAATAATCGTTAAAAACAAACGTTTAGATGGTATCGACCTGTTATTAGCGCTGATGCATGCGTTGCGCGGACGCGCTGCTTTGATTTTAATGAAGCTAAAGTCAGATCAAATTACCTGGAATCAGTAAAAAAACTTCTTTCAAAGTTCAGTAAACCGATGATGATGCAAGAATATTTTGATCGTATATTGAAATTTCAAATAAATCAAAAGAAAACTGCTGCCGATGCAGCTGTACGTCTCTGGAGATTAATAGAAGCCATGCCAAAATTACACATGTCAGAAGAAGTTATCGTCGGCTTTGTTATCTCTATCTTGTCGCAGAGTGATCAAACCCCACACAGCACATGATATCATACGTATCATCCCATTGTTATACTCATTGTACTGTGATCATCCGTAACATACTGAGATCAACGCTATAATATCTTATACAGTATCATACGGTTTTCTTTCGCGCGCGTATGATCTCAGGGCACGTATTATGGAACTTTTCGGAATTGATTCCGATCGGAATTGTTCAGTTATTTCCTAGATTTCTATTGTGTTTTCTAGGGAAAACAGAATAATTCCGATCGGAATCCATTCCGAAAAGTTCCATAATACGTGCCCAGGTTTGACTCAAGGTACGGAAACGATACGTACGCCTTTCTACCGCGCGCGTATAATCTCAGGTTGTACTCGAAGTACTAAAATGGTATCGTACTATCGTGTCTTCCGCACGCGTATAATCTTCGATTATACTCAAGATATGAAAACGGTACGTATATCAGCGCTATCTGCATACGTTATTCCTGTTTCGATCTTTTTCCGGTAGCCCTCTGAGTGACATGTCGACGATGCAATGCACGAAGAATATAAAGCGTGATATTGATATCAAAGGTAGTCCTTTTTCTTCCCTAACATATTATGAAATATTTAATAAAGTTAGCGAAACAATTTTTGTATATAAATTACGTGATATTTTGCAATATTTTATACAACTCGTAAAACTATTCTGATGAAAATTTTGAGGTTATCCTTGGTTGCAAAGCCGCATAGCAAAGGTATTCAATGCCAAAAGATGTGAAGATATAATAATTGAAACGTTTTATTATTAAATCTATTTGATATACAGTTTTCGCAACGTAGGGTAACCTCTAAATCGTCAGCAGATTAGTTTGACGAGTTGTAATTTAACACAATTCTTTTTCTATTTGTCGTTGCCTGCACTTTTTAATAAATACAAATTTAATTATATTTTTAAACACTTATAAATTGCATTTTTATACTTGTAATTGTAGTACAATTAATTCATATCTGTATCACTTTTTAATATATCTAATAATTAAATGAATAAAAGAATCATCTGTCTTATAACATTATCTGTAATGATCTGTATTAATTATAACATTAACAATAATACGTAAACTGCTTTCAGTCTTCACAATCGCAAGTACCAAGTCCCTGAGGTGCATTTCGACGTTTTGTTAAAATAAGTCAACGCTACTATAAGTTCCAAAGTGGTATTATTTTGATCAGTTGCTGGTTGGATTCCTCATCTACTGCTGTTGAGCACTCTACGTTGGAGAAGATTTACGTGACAGGTATGTTTTATTCAACACATAAACTTTAACTTTTTTAACTTTTTTCCAAACTTAAAAGTGTTCTTTTATATGTCATGTAATTTTTTATTACTTTTCAGCAGTGGTATCATACAGCGAATTTTCAGTTACCACTTTAACACTGGTATGCGATTGCTCATTTTGAAAGAGTCGTGCAACAGAAAGAGCCGCGCGTTAACGCAAAAAATATATTGTTTATTCTAAACAGCGATTGAAAAGACGTACAATAATCTAGAGTCTAGACGTTTTACTGCGCGAAGCGCAGGAGCACTGCAATGAATGGTTCGAAGGCGTTCAAAGTTGCAAATTAGTCGAGATGTTCACTACGATGGAAAAGATTTTCAGAGCGAAGGTAGGGGAGCGTTTCTTAAAATTGAGCATAATTTTCCAGTCGACAAAACTAGAATCGATACATTTCTATCCTGCATATGTTTCAATTCATAGGTGATCAACGATGACAATAAGGTGATCGATATAAATATCCCTCTCCGATCTACTCTTCCACCTCGTTCTTAAGCCTTGTGGTGAGTGTAACATTTTTTAACATCCTTGATCGATAACCGATTACCTTCGGTTCACTTAAATTAACTTTTAAAGTACGTCATGTTCAGAAGTTTATTTTCTACTTTTTTTATGTTGCAACTTACATAGTTTCTTCTTTGTGAAACTTACGACATTTTTTTAATATAAAATGTGACATTAATCTGTAATAAAATCTGTTAATTTTGATTTTATAAGATACCGCGGTGCATGTTTTGACTTCTAAAAATGCGCTTCTCGTAGACCCGCTCAGACCGGCTTATTTTATACTAATGTTTCTGCTTGTTGGTTTTAGGTGAGGATGGCGGTAGCAATAAAGGTATAGTTCTATATTGTTGCGAATACAAGATTCTCTGCTGTTGAAGGCTCCCAGCTCCGCGCAGTCGGAAGCATCGCTCGCCGACGGCGAAGCCGAGCAGGACGCCGCGGAGGCGATGGATCGCAATCAGTTTGAGGATGCGACGGCGAGACCTAGTCGACACTAGTGAATCAAACTCAAGAGGTGACGTGGCGGGACGTGATAAACATTTGTGTCTCGGGCGTCTCAGGAGGGGAATGAGACATCGCCGTTTCACGTGCCGTCACGCACGGATTAGACTCCGAACTGAATTTGACGCCGTTATTAACCGCAGCGGCAAACGAATAACATAACGACTTCATATTATGTGTACATTTGTGTTATCGCTCTTTGTTGTTATCACTCGCGGCTCTTCACGAGCACGGTAGTTGATCGGTGATATACGCGCTGTAAAACAAGGAGGCAGGGAGATGCGCGAGATACCCGCGCTTGAGAGAAATTATACGTGCTGTTTTATTAATATTACGTGGTGCGATAGTGTAACAGAGGAATTCGCTGAACTCGACATTACGATATAACAAACACGATGCTCTGTATTATGTATAGTGTATAAGATCACAAGCTTAATTTTGTATGATACAAATGCTACACATACATATATAATACACATTATATATATATTAATTATATTAATAAAAACATCAATTTATAATAAAGAAAAATTATGAAATTAATAACATAATCTAATCTATAGGCCTGTTCTTTTTAGCTGAACTGCTGCACTAATTCAGAGTTTATCTTTTTTACGCCACGTTGGAAGGAAAAAGATAAACTCGGAACTAGTGCAGCAGTTTAGCTGAAAAGAACAAGCCTTATATGTAAGCGCGTGCGCCTGGCTGCGTATGTGTGCGTGTATAAGTGATCGACTGAAACCCTCCCGTTTTCATTATTTCCTGAAACTGCCCTCAAACTATAAACGTTCCTGCAAAATTCTATGGGAGATGGTACCCCGGACATTCGAACGTTCGTAGAATGTACTGCGTCAATCGCAGTACGTAATGCGATTGTTCTCAGAATATCGCAATATACTTTTGCGATATTCTCAGATCGTTCTCAGAATCTCCCTGTGCTGTGTGGGATCCGACACTTAGTGGTATCTTAGATCCTTTTGCATCCTTTAGTCCATAAGTCTTTAGAATGTTATATATGTGCTTTCTTTGATGCAAGTAGTAGACCCCTTCTTTGTCTCTCTCTATCTGGATTCCTGAGTATTCTTTAATTCTTCCTGGTCTTGTTAGTGTATACGTATTTGATAGTGCCTCTTCTAACTTGATTATCTCTTCCGTGCTGTTGGATGCCATTATGATGTCGTCCACGTAGATCGTCACGTAGCATATAATACCTTTATTACGCTTTATATAAAGGCATGGATCAGCTTCGCCTTGTGTATACCCTAATCTCTCTAGTTTATCCGAAATATTCTTGTTCCACAAGTTTGCTGACTGTTTTAAGCCATATAGACTTGTTTAACTTTAACACGTAGTATTCCTTTCCTTTGACTTCATATCCTTTAGGTTGTCGCATATATATTGTTTCCGTCAAATCTGCGTTTAGGAATGCATTTTTTATATCATAGTGTCGCACTTGTAATTTATCTCTGCCTGCTATAGTTAATAGACTCCTTAGCGTCGTCTGCTTGACCACTGGTGCAAAGACTTCATGATGATCTATTCCGAATTCTTGATTGTATCCAAGTGCAACCAATCTCGCTTTATAACGGATTACTTTTCCTTTTTCATCTTTTTTGAGTTTGAATACCCACTTACATCCTATAATTTCCGCGTCCTCCGGTGGTTCTACTAACTCCCACGTCTTGTTTGCGATTAATGATTCATATTCTTCGTCAAGAGCCCTTTTCCAATCACACTTATTCATTCCTGCTAATGCTTTCTCAATTGTCTTTGGCTCGTCATCTTCATGCGTCGTTGTCATTCCAGCAAATTCACCAAATCTTGATGGTGGGATTCCTTTATTCTTTCGCTTTAATTTTCTTCGTGGTGTTTCTGTTATGCCTGGTTCTTCTGTTGACTGTTCTATCTCCTCTTTTTTATTTTCTTCTTCCTCTTCTTTTTCCTTTTCTTCTTTTGTTTCATCTTTCTTAGTCGCCTGTTTTAGTTTTCGGATGATTTCCATTTCTGCTTCTGATACTTCTATTTCCTTTTCTTTGCTAGGCTCCTCCTGTTTCTGCTTGCCGTCCAAAAATATTACATTTCTACTGATAACAATCTTGCTTGTTTCTTTATCTAGTAACCTGAATGCTTTCGACTGCTCACTATACCCTACGAAATGTAACTTCTTTGCTTTATTATCTAATTTGCGCCTTAACTCATCTGAAATCTTTACATATGCAATGCATCCGAAAATGTGTATGTCCTTTAAATTTGGCTTCTGTGAATGCCATTTTTCGTATGGTGTTCTGTCTTCAGATTTAGTCGGCAATCTATTTTGTAGGTAATTAGCCGTAACTACAGCCTCACCCCAGTACTTCTTGGCCAAACCACTGTCGATAATCATGCATCTAGCCATTTCAATCAAGTACCTGTTCTTTCTTTTGGCCTTACCATTTTGTTGTGGTGAAAAGGGTGCCGTAAGTTCCATCTTGATACCCACCTCCTTAAGGTAATCCGCCATCTGTTTGTTCACATATTCTTTGCCGCGATCAGACCTCAATATCTTGGGCTTCCTGTTAAATTTTGTCTTGACTGCTTCAATGTACTCCTTGACATATCTGAAAACCTCCAATTTGTGTGCTAGTAAAAATACTTCCGTATAACCGCTATAATCATCTATCATTGTTAAGACATACCTTTTTCCACCTGGCGTAATGGTTTGCATGGGACCGCAAACATCACTGTGTACGATCTCCAAGATATCCTTTGTTTGTCTACTTGACACTTTTGGAAAAGACTTCTTACTCATCTTTCCTTGGATACAGTCTTCGCATGCTTCCTTAATTCCACAGTCCTGCAATGTAATTCCGTGTGCCATGTTCTCTTTTGCTAGTTTCCTTATCGCATCCGGATCCCTATGTCCTAGCTTCCTGTGCCATGTATGAATACATTTATCCGAATGTGTCTTCATTAATGATAAAGCCTTATGCTCTGTCCTGAGCCTATATAAGTTTCCTACGCTTTCTGCTGTAACAACTATCTTCTTATCTTCCAGTATGTTGCATACTTTTTCCTTAAATTCTATTGTGAATCCGTTTTCTGTAATTTTCTTTACTGATAGTAAATTACTGTGTAAACCAGGTATGTTTAGGACATTTTTCAACGTAATTGTCTTTATAGTATTTCCTTTATAATACTTAATTTTTCCTGATCCTATACCCATTACTTTAGCTTCCTTTCCATTTGCTACTGTAACTCTATCTTCTACGCTTGTGAACATTTTGTCGAAGAATTCTCTGCTATTCGTCATGTGACTTGTGGCGCCCAAATCAACGTACCATGATTTCCTTGAGTCACCTTCATTGCTTGCGCTAAAACAAAAATTATCCTTGTCGTCCTTATCCGCGGTTGCTGTATTCGCCTTTTCGTTCTTCTCTTTCCAAGCTTTGTACTTTCTGCAATCCTTCTTCATATGCCCCTTCCTCTTACAGAAAAAAACATTCTGCAAGATCCTGTCGTGGTTTCGTGTATTTTCCACTGTCTCGCGTCTTTAAAACTTTGTCCTGTATTTCATTCGCTCCAGCGGAATTGCTTATTCTTCTACGATATTCATTGATGAGCTTTCCCTTTACCAGACTAAGAGTTACATTCTCCTCCGGTCTGCTTTCGAGTGCGTTCATTAAACTGTTATACGAATCTGGAAGACTACCAAGTATCATTGCAATAAACAATTCTTCTTTAATATTCTCTCCGATAGCTTCTAATTTTTCCTTTATTATTGACATATTAATAATGTGTTCTTCCATATTACCATTTTCTGCGAGTTTTATGCTGCATAGATTCTTTAGTAGAATAACCTTACTTGATAACGAAGATTTTTGATGGTAGTCTTGTAGTGCCTTCCAAGTTGCCGCCGCTGTTGTCTTACTACGAATATGTGTGAGCTGGTTATCCTCCACCAGGAGTCCGATCGTCGCTCTTGCCTGCGCGTCCTTGGTTAGCCACGCTGCCTCTGGTTGTGCTGGTGCTGCCTTGCTCACGACGTCCCACAAGCCTTCTTTTATGAGTAGTAACTCAACTTTATATCTCCATGATTCGTAATTATCGTTGTTCAACTTGGCAATCATCACCCGAGGTGTTTCCGCCATTTTCTGTGCTCTTTTTATAACGTCTTAACCTGTACCTTACTTTATGCAACTTTATTCTTCTTCTATTGCCTTTATGATCTTAATCAATCTTAAGCCTGGGCCCATAACCTGTTGGCAAATGCTGTAGGGCAGTGAATAACTCCGTACAAAAGATTTAGATTAAGATACTGAACTTTATTCTGTGAAATATATCGAGAGAACATGTAAACGTAAATCTTCTTCTTCTTAAAACCCCGAATGGATATCCGGCTCAGATAGAGCCACAGTACCACGCTTTCTATCCAAGATAACGGGTCCCGTGTGGGGTACACTGGAGCCCTCTTGTAGAAATTACAGTAGGCTTCAAGCCGTCAATCTAACATCTGCGATAAGCTGAGAGGTCGATAACTATTTGAAACAACCCCACCAGCACACGAACGACGGGCGAACGTTCGGAGAACGATCTCTCGTTTGGATCGCGGGTAATCGTTCGCCCTCCGAACCAACCGAACGAAAAACGCCGAGCCGCGCGAAGATGCTCGAGCGAAGGTCGTCTCGCACGCCGCCTGAACGTTGGGAGGTTGTTCGGAATGACCTAATGAATTACCGATATAAAAATATAACCGATATAAATTAATAATAATAAATAATTAATAATTAATAATAATTAATTTAATAGATAATAATAATAATTATTATTATTAATAATAATTATTATAATTATTATAATAATTATTATTATTAATAATAATAATAATTTATTATTATTATTATTAAGGTTATAAAAAAGCAACTTTTAATGCCAAAACGATTTGATCGAAATCGGGTAATTTTCGATGTTAATTTCGATGTCGATAAGTCATCGATTCGATATCGAATCGATGACCGACATCAATTTTTTAAGAAATATATATATACATGTATATATTAAGCCGACCCTATTAAAAAGGTAATAATAATATAGCTGACACCTTCCGTACGTCTGCTAACAATAAGTGTAACATATGTAGACAATACGAAACGTCTTCATCAATCAATGTTGTAGCACAGTGCGGAAGGTGACTGACTCAAGATCCAGGGGTTCCAGGTTCAAATCCAGCTGTGGACGTAAGCAAATTTTCTAAGTACAATAGGGGGATTCAAATAAGGTCGAGGTTAACGGTTTAACAGGTTATGTCGGGTTAAAAAGTTAATTCTTTGTAGGTTAGAAAAAGACAAAGAGTGAGTTTAGCCCGACATAACCTATACATAACCTGTCAAACCGTTAACCTCAACTTATTTGAATCCCCCTAATATAAATTTATTTAGTTAAGCTTGGACGTAATCAAGATTTTCAGCAATAAAATAATGGTTTACGAGAAGTAAATTTTATATTTTATTTTGCAACGTATTTTCAAACGTTCATGAAACGTTCATGCGAACGTCAGACGAACGTTTTCGTGGTGGCAGTTCCGAACCGTTTCCGAACGGCTCAGGTTCGAACGTTCCCTGAACGTTTTCCCGGCGTGCGTGTGCTGGTGGGGAACATTTATAACGCAAATGAAGCTATAACTTAAGATTACAATCCTTGATAAAAGAAAGCACAGCCTTAACAATCTTACAATTTAAATTGCTATATAAATACAGGCAAGAAAAAAAAAGCTGAAAGATTAAGTTCAAAAAGAGATTGAATGAATTTAGTCCTATTATCTTCCAGTAAATTACATGCCCAAAAAATATGCTCTATATCTTGACACTCAAAACCACAAGGGCAAGCAGGAGATTCGCTGATACCAAACTTATATTTAATAGCATTAGTATATGGGTAACCAACAAGCAGACGAGCCATAATTCCAAAATCATTTCTACTAATTCTAAATTTTGAAAGAAAGATCAAATTCAAATTTAAATCAGCCAGATTCTTCATATAAAATCTGCCCGATCCTATATTAATACGGTCCAAAAACCTTGCGTCAACATCTATATATGCACTTAAAAGATATGCTGAAATATCCTTGTGGGAAATTTTATTATTAAGCAGGGGGCCATTTAAAGATGCCTCCTTGGCAGCTAAATCGGCTTGTTCGTTACCCAAAATTCCCTTATGTGCAGGGCACCAAGAAAATCTGATCAAACTGCCGCATGATGCAGCGAGACTTAGTTTGGTCTTTAAGTTAGGAACTAATGGACTTAATTTGCCATTACTGAATGGTTTAACATTGGCGATAGCCTGCAAAACACTCAATGAATCCGTACATATGTGATCCAAGGAATTCGATAGTGCAAACTCGACAGCAGAAATAATTGCCTGAGCCTCAGCAGAGAAAGAACTCGTATATTTATTTAACTTAAACCCCAGAGTAACGTTCAAATGGGGAATTCGAACCAAGCACCCCACAATCGGTTCCCCGTCAATCCCCTCAGACTTAGAACCATCAGTATAGATATCAATCTCATTAGAGAAAGATCTATTCAAGGAAATCAGATTGGTAAAAGCCAAATTAGGATTCCTGTTATCCCTAGCTAACTGACCAGAAGCTAACTCTATAGAAGAGGTAACGCCAAAAATACTTGAAGGGAAGGAAAAAACCGGATGGATATTCCAAATATAAAGATGATCACGAAACGGAGATATTACTGGCCATCTGGAAATAATAAAAGGAACGTTACTGGGGGCAACGTTTTGCCGAACAACCAAGCAGTGCAAATTAGAGACCCTATTTATCATTCTATTATTACGAAGTTGGATAGATCTACCCAAGTACTTATCACATTTATACGAAATTCTTCTAATAAAAGATCTCTGACCCGAAAACGCCCAACATACCCTATTAGATGATGATTTAGGAATATTCAAGGCCACCTTATAAGCAGAGCATAGCATACTCTCTACAGTCTTGAGATAAGAACTGGCAGCACTAATATACCACATAGACCCCCATTCTAATATAGCTCCAATAGTAGCATTAATAAAGTTAATCGCGAGAATGGGGCTAATACCCCAGGATCTTCCAGCAAGCCATTTCAATATATTCACGAAAATTAAAGATTTAGTTCGCAAGGAGGAGATATGATCCTTCCATCTAAGGCCAATGTCCATAACCAATCCTAAATACTTGATACTAAGGCTAAGAGGTACACTACCGCCAGGTAAATCCAATCTATCTGGGAGAGTCAGAGATCTCTTACGATGAAAAATAGAAAATTGCGTTTTCGGAAGAGAGACAGACAAATCTAAATCACTCAACCACTCTTCAACTTGAATGAAAGTCGACCTCAAACAAGTAATAATATTCTCCAATCTATCATCGGAACACAAAATCGCGATGTCATCTGCGTACTGTAATAAAATGACATTATGAGGAACATGCAGCAGAATATCCTTAACATATAAATTAAATAATAACGGACTCAAAACTGAGCCCTCGGGTAAGCCCTTTTGCAGGAGCCTACTGCCATATAAAAGACCCGACTCATAAAAACATGCAGATCTAGGCGAAAGAAAGTTCAAGAAAAAGTTTTTATACCCGGAAGGAATCCTAAGTTTATTTAACATACTAAACAGTGTGCGAGGATTAACGTTATCATAAGCAGCTTTAATATCTAAGAAGAGAGGTCCTGTCATAGAGCGTCGAGCAAAAGTTTTATAAACCTCCAAATTAATAAGAGCCAGGCAGTCATCACACGATTTTCCCCTTCTGAATCCAAATTGACAACTTGGCAAAAGCATTTCTAATTCTACAAACCTCTCGAATCGAACCTTAATCATTTTCTCGAATATTTTCAAAACATTAGAAGCCAAAGAGATAGGCCTAAAGTCCACCTTGTTCGGCTTAGGAATAAGCACGACATCAAAACTACGCCATTGTGAAGGATACGATCCGTCGCGAATAATCAAATTAAAAATATCAAAATATCCAATAGCTTAGATCTAGCTGAATCAGGTAGCAATTTTAAGAGGTGGTAGCCAATAAGATCCGAACCAGGGGAACTGGAGCTTCTAGAAGAAGCTATAGCCATATTAAGCTCATACTCAGAGAATTCGTCATCAAATAAGGAAATAGAAGGAATATCAGAAATGCTTTCAAACTGATTAAAAACCCAGGGAGATGCAAAGTTGTCGATAAATTTTTGAATACCATGAAGTTTACTACTTGAAGGAGGAATATTAGAGTTGAAAAATACAGAATTTTTGAAACAGTTAATTGTTTTCCAAAAAGATTTAATATTAAAGTTCTCATTTAAATCATTGACAAAATTAACAAAATTCTCTCTTTTCCTACGACAAAATATCTTTCTAGCTGTGTCAGAACTTTTATTATATAAAGCAATATTCTCTTTAGAAAAATGAGAATAGCAATTCTTGAAGGATCTTTTCCTCTGAGCTACAGCCTCCTCACACTCAGAGTCCCACCATGGTTTACGGATACGTTTTTTAAATTTAGGTTTATAGGATCTACAGGAATCGGAGTCTCGATCAAAGAAGCTAATGTGTCCCGAGGCATTAAAAATTGTAGCACCAGATCTAAGGGCACAATCCATAACGGAAGTATACCACAGGTCGTAAGCAGAATCTCCAGGGAGACCCCCGAGAGCAAGAGTTTCCATAGACTTATTAATTAAATCCACGAAACAATCCTTATCCAGCTTATTCAAACACATTCTTGGTCTCTTATTAGGATCAACAGAGTTAACATCAGGAGAAAACTGAATATAAATCTGAAAGTGGTCACTACCAAACGGTTCCTCAGAGATGGACCAGAAACACTCATGGCACAATGATTTCGATATAAAAGAAATATCAGGACAACTCTGGAAACTCAAATTGTCAGAAACTCTCGTAGGATCCCCATTATTAAGAAGAACAAGATCGGAACACGAAATCGCCTCCAAAAGAGAGACACCGTCCCTATTATTCTTGGAGGAGCCCCAAATCTCATGATGAGAATTGAAATCTCCACACAAAATTACTCTTGATTCAGAGACATCAGTAATTTGAGAAATGTATCTGTTCCAGCAGGTCTGGTTGATATAAATATCCGGAGGTTTACAGACAGAAACAACAAAGATTCTAAATGCAGATATTTTATTATTAAAAAGAGATATGCATGTAAATTCAATACCCGGGTTATCAGGAAACTCAATTTCCACCAAGACAGGATCCAGCTCTGATCGACATAAAATGGCGGTACCACCCCCATTAACCTCATTAGGTCTATCGTTTCTAAAAGAATAGAAATTTCTAAAAGAAAAATAAGACCTCTCATGCAGCCAAGTTTCCTGCAAGCACACTATATCGAAATCCTCAATCATATTCGAAAATTCGTGAAATTTACCCGCAATCCCCCTACAGTTCCATTGCATAATCCTCATAATGACTGATTAAAGCTTAATTAAGTTTACTAAACAAAACGCGCAAATACTGCGACACCGTATGAGCCCTTATGGACTCAGATTTTTCACTATTATATAATGTGCGTAAATCTCTAAGAATAACCTCAGGGGCCGGAAATAAACCGGATAGCGAAGGCAAATCATACTCTGAAATCAAATTTGAAGAAGAAGACTCAACTTGGAGATCCATTCTCTCCTCAGGCACAGACTCCACGCCAGAAGGGCGAATAGTATCATCCAAAACAGAAGGAGGTATTAAATCAGATCTATCGCTAACGCTAAACGAATGTCTAACTCTCTTGTTCTTCCGATGTGAACAAAAAGTAGAAGTTTTAGGTCCCTCCACTATTTCTGAAGGAACAATTTTAAGCCAAGCAAAATAGGCTTGGGATCTAAAGGCACCCATGGTGCCTGCCTGATGGCCTGCTGACAAGTCTTTATTTCTCTTGATTTAACTAACCTCCTAGCCTGAGAGAAGGAGGAATTCGTATACGCCATAACGGTATTAATAATCAGATGAGTTGTATATACAGGACAAGAGAAGTCAGAAGAGAGATGATCACCCTTACAGTTGACACAGCAAGGTATCGAGCCACAGGACTCAGATGCCAGATGAGACACACCACAACTCTCACACAGTGATCCCCCTCTACAAGCAGCCGCAGAATGGCCCCATCTATGACAATTGAGACAGTTACGTACTTTATTAACAAAGGGAAATACTCTACACTTAACTCTCCATATATAAATGAATTCCGGAAGAAGATTAGATGCAAAAATAACTTTAATCGAGAAAGAGTCTTTAATTTCATTACTAACTTTATCACGATATTTCATCCTCTCAAGGGAAAGAATTTTAACTGCTCCATCTGGCCAAGAGATACCATCAATTATCTCCTCGCAGGAAAGATTAATATCTACATTTCTGATAACACCATGTTCTAAACAACTTATAGTTAGGAATATACGCACACCAACCCGAGGGAAGGAGATTTTTCGTTTCAACAAAAAGATTAGCTTCCAGATATTCTTCAAACTCTACCTTAATCAGGCCTTTGCCAAGTCTTTGCATGGTATTAATATTGAATTTATTACACAATAATTTACCAATCTTCATAGGATGAGCATTGCCAATGTTATCAGAATTATTTGAGACACTCTCTATATGAACTGAAAAAGGAGCAAGAATACAATCCGAATACCTATTCTCCATCTGAGATTGAATAAAACGAAATCTAGGCGAAATCCAACTATCATTAACCGGCATAGAATCATCCACCGACTGAGACCCCGCACCATCATCCTTCCTAGGTCGTTTGGGGGAATTACCACTTTTATCCTCTTTAAAAATGTGGAACGCTTCACGATTTTGCGTGTCATCCTTGCGCAGGGGCCATGCTAATCTTCTCTGTATCGTTCCAATTTTAGTATATGTACTGCCGAGGCAAGTACATGTAAACGTAAATTGTGAGTTTTATTCTGGGTGGATGTGTATGTGTGATGTGTGTGATAGGTGCGCACGCAGTAAGTCTCCGTGCACGTCTCGTGTTAGTGACGTCGTTCGTCCATAGATGGCGTCATTGTAGCTTTTGGCTCCTAATTTGAACAATAACTAAGTTTCTTCATGTGATAACTTGTGCAACTGTATTTGCTGTGATCTTATTATTTTAGCTGTTAGTTTAAGAAGCATGAACTAATGTTCTTACTGTACATAAAATAGATATGTACAAAAATTTTATAAACGGCGTTCATAACTAAGTTATATTACAAAAATCAATTTATAAGAATGAGAGATGTATTTTGCTTTTCTTACACTAACTTTTGAGATAATTATGCAATAATATTTATTAAATATTTCCTTTACATTGCTTATTTATTTAAAATAATGATTTAGAGAAAATATTCATTTAACGTTTATTTAAAATTTATTTTACATTAGTAATAATTTATTTGCTATAATAATTTGAAAAAATATTTATTTAATATTTATGTTGTATTAATAATTTATTTGCAATAATAATTTGAAAAAATATTTATTTAACATATATTTAATATTTATTTTACATTAATTATTTTTTTACAATAATGATTTGAAAAGACATTTACTTATCGTTTATTTGACATTAGTTTATTTGACATTAATTTGACATTTATTTACAAGCGATATACGGAAAAAAAGAGGTCAACCCGGAAAAAATTGCACCACGCACGTTTTTAGGCTTAAAATTTTCAGAAAAATATCTGCTGAATAACATCCAAAATGCACCAAAATTGCCTTTGCTGTTCTATGTTTTTTTAAACAAAATACACGTAAAAATATAAACAAATGAGTTTTTATCAAAAACTATGAGGAATATCGAAAAAACTAAAAAGATCAAAATTGTAGATCTGATCGAGATCTATACAAAACGTACTTCATTTTTTCTTAAAATTTATAATTTTCAAGATATTTACAAAAAAACTGTGATATCTGGTTAATATTAGTCAAAGGAATGAATTATGCAATGTATACGCGTTTGATTACTATATGTATTGTTTTGATTTTTATCAGTGCTATAACCATTTTTGTGCATTGTTGTAACAATTTAAAAAAATTATTAATTTAAAAAAAATTTTTTTATTAACATTATTTTTGCAAATAAAAAACATGTATATTATAGTAGTAAATAAATTGTAACACAAATATACAATATATTAAAATTGTGAGGTAATCAGATAGAAAATACCTGTTTGACTTGATCTCCCACGCAGCAAAGAAGATCTGTGGGATATACTGAATTTATCCCGTATATCCCAAATATATCTTAATATCCATAAAATATTATCAGTATATCATTACATATATATACTGACACTTTCGTACAGAATATTTACAGGATATCTTGTTGAGATAAATGAGATATATGGGGGATTTTAAAAAGAACATCTACACGATATTCTCACGATTTAAATAAAACCCCATAGAGGGTTTGTAACGACCTGCCTTTTGGCTGTAATTTAATCGAACGCGAACTAGCTCGCCGGGCCAGGTGTTCGATATAGGAGGTCAGAGATAAATAACATACGCCGATTATACAAGAGATCTTAACTTAAATGCTACTTTATTATAACTAGAAATATGTACACTTAAATCTATGGCATTACGGACGGAACGAAAGATATACATACATTTACGCGGCGGATCGGACATTTAACCAGACTGGAACGGCGCAGATATATATACAGTATAATTCCAGCTAAGTCGGAACGGAAATACATACAGGTACGCGGCGAACCGGACATCTGGTCGGTTCGGACGGCGCGAATATACATATATACAATCGGTACGGTTCGGATCGTCACGGTTATTTCATCGGAAATCGGCCCGGACGTTAAATCGGCAGGTACGCGTGGATCATCACGATACGGCACGCGGGATCGGAGCGGTCGCGGTAGCGACGTCTCGTTTTACCGGTACGGTACGACGCGGTCATCTATCGGACGGACCGGACGTTTTACTTCCGACGCGCGGATCATCAGCGATACGGCGCGCGGACTTTGGGAGCGGTCGCGATACGCGGCTTCTCGGTTTTACGACGTGTAGTCGGATCGGCCATTTCGGCCAGGAAAGTAACAGGAGGCGTCGGCGACGAGAGCACTCGACCGAGACGGAGAGCTCTCCACCCCGGCTTTTCTGCCTTCGCGGGTAAGGACGGGTAGGCGGTCCGGGAGTTCGAGCAGCGCCTGAGAGCGCTCGGTACGACTGCTCTGGAGAGTGGAGCACGCTCCCAGCAATCCGGATCGGATGTTGGCCGGGAAGCGAGTCGGCGTTTTCGGCTCGGTAGCCTGGTTTTATACCCCGGCGGCGTTCAGTGGGGGTTGTCGGCGTTGCGCGCGCGTCGGGGTAACCCGGAGCGGGGCAAGATCGTGGGTCTCGGTCCCATAGCGCTCGGCGGCGGTCGGGTTTTTTCGGCGGCCCGATATCGCAGCTTAAAATGTACGGCCGTCGGCAGATTAAAACGATGCCTTAAATGGCGTATCGTTACAGGTTAAATAAAAAATAATTTTTATTGCATATTCTTGTAGCCCTTGTTGAGACGTTTTCAAAACATTATCGTATAATGCAACCATCTTTCGTTAAGAATTTCCTGAGATATTTTAAATTTTGTTATTACATTTTTAATATAAAATATGAAATATTTCGTAATTTATTTTTCGATGACTTTATATACCTTAATACTTTTATACGTAGAATAATAAAAGGAATCGAATAATGTAAAAAGAACAAATTAATTTTAAAAAATTTGATTGCATTTTGTGGACAAACTTAATTTTGAAAAATTACAAATGTAAAAATTAATATTGTTATTTGATTTCTTTGATTATTCAGCTATGTATAAAAGCACTAAGGTAAAGTCATCAAAAAGTGAATACTTTACAAGATATTTCATATTTTATATTAAAAATATTACGACAAAATTTGAAATATCTCATTGTCAGTAAATTCTTAACAAAAGAGAACTTTATTATAATTTTTTAAAAACGTCGTGGCAAGGGCTACAAAAATACACAATAAAAATAGGGGCTTTTATATAAAAAATTTAGATCAAAAGCACCTTAAATTTTTTAAATAAAACCATAGGGGGTTAAATAAAAAATAATTTTTTTGCACATTCTTGTAGCCCTTGTCGAGACGTTTTCAAAACATTATAATAAAGCTCTCTTTCGTTAAGAATTTCCTGAGATATTTTAAATTTTGTCATTACATTTTTAATATAAAATATGAAATATTTTGTAAAGTATTTATTTTTCGATGACTTTACCTTAATACTTTTATGCGTGGAATAATGCAAGGAATCGAATAATGTAAAAAAAAGACAAATTAATTTTAAAATATTTGATTGCATTTTGTGGACAAACTTAATTTTGAAAAATTTTAAATGTAAAAATATTATTATTAGATTATTCGATTTCTTTGATTGTTCTATGTATAAAAGTATTAAGGTAAAGTCATCGAAAAGTGAATACTTTACAAGATATTTCATATTTTATATTAAAAATATTATAGCAAAATTTGAAATATCTCAGTAAATTGTTAACCAAAAATAACTATTATAATGTTTTAAAAACGTGGCAAGGACTATAAAAATATACAATAAAAATAGGGGCTTTTATATAAAAAATTTAGATCAAAAACACCTTAAATTTTTTAAATAAAACACCATAGGGGGTTAAATAAAAAATAGTTTTTTTGCAGATTCTTGTAGCCCTTGTCGAGACGTTTTCAAAACACTATAATAAAGCTCTCTTTCGTTAAGAATTTCCTGAGATATTTTAAGAAAGATGCACGGTACCGCATCTTTCCATGCTAGTTCGCAATGACACCGATAGGCGGCGCATAGTGGTGAAATTAACTCGTAAGTAAGTTTCAGTTGAGAGCGAATATAAGCACGGCCTCCAGCGAAGCAAAAACGCGACATCCGCGGGTCTTCGGACCCGGCGCTTGATATATGTATTATGTATATATGTATATACATTTTTGAAAACGTTAAAAATAATATTGTAAAATGTTTTTAAAAATATAGACGTCTAATAAGCAACTAATAAACGTCTTTTCAACTGATGACTTCTGACTGGGCAGTAATCACGAATAATGGGATCCCAGTAATTCTGCCTAGTTGAATCTCAATAATCCCGAATAGTGGATTCCAGTAATCCTCAATAGTGGGATTACTGTAATTCCCAATAGTGATCTTCAATAATCCGCGAATTTACTACTGGTTCTTTATGTGTGATAACTTGTGCACCTGTATTTGCTGTGAAGGACTGAGATCCTGCAGTGATCTTATTACTGTTAATTTAAGAAGCATGAACTAATGTTCTTACTATACATAAAATTGATATGTACCAGAATTTTAATAATATAAATGATATAATATATTTCTTGAGCTTTTAAAAATTACAACCTGCTTCTAAAGTTTCTGTGTTTATTCTATTGCACTATTTTTTATCCAGGTATGATCCATTTCCTAACTTCCTTTTATAAATATAAAACTCATTACTGTTTTCTTTGTGTAGGTATATATTTGCAAGCAGATACAACTCTAGAATCATGAAAACGATGTTGGAATTGTAAATCATCATACAGCACTCAAACCATCACCAGGGACATCATCATCAACATCTCACGCTTAATTTTGTACATGGCCATGAATAAAAAGAATACTACTTAAGATATGCATACTAGTTTGAAATTAGATTTATTTATTTTAGTACGTTTTTGTTTGACGACATTTTACTAATTTTAGTCGCTTTTTATTAGCTTCTTGACGGTTTCTTTCCCATTTTAGCTACAGCTATTCAAATTAAGCGCGCTTTATTCCGATATAAAAAGTACTCGATACTAACCGATTATTCCGGCAAAATATCGATATCCAAGTATCGAGTCTCATTTTAGGATCGGGTACTTCGGAGTACTCGATACCTTTAATTGTAAGATCGCCCATCTCTATCGTAAACAATACATCTATGTTAATATTTCTTCGCGGGTCGAGAAGACTGATAGATGATTTATAGATTATTGTTGTCACGCTAGACAAGCGTCGTAATCGTCAGAGTTCAATTGAGTCAGCTCATCGATGAGGTTACGATAGCTATCACGACGAGCATTACGATCATTGTAAGGAGCTTATCGATAATCATTACGATGAATGCAGATCGACCCGGCCGTAACAGCCACATTCGTATGACGTGTTGACGCTGAGCGCACACGTATGCTGTCTCTTTTCAACGTGTCATAGGCCGGTATTCATAGTCGGATCTTATTTCAAGACCGTCTTAGGTAATGTCTTAAGATGCTAATACGGCTCTGTGATTGGTTCATGACGTCTTAAGATTGAACTTAAGACGGTCTTAAATATAAGAACCAACTATGAATATCGGCCATAGACACGGTCGTATACACAGGTCTGGAAACTCGCTCAATTTTCAGTGGTGGGGGTAGGTCGCAGATAGTGGCAAAAAATCGTTTGTCTCTTGGCCACGAGGAGTCGCTGCGGTAGGGTGGTAGATAGGGACCATAGACTTAGATAGACCAACCCCTGCCGTAAGAAAGAGCATGGGGAAGATAGACGGTGTAGACATAGCCTCACTCATAGACTTATAATTATCATTATCTATATAAGTCTATGGCCTTACTGGAAAACCTCTCTCTTTCTACTGATCGCTTGGTGGGGATAGAAGTCTAGACTAGTGGGGACTAGTAGGGAATAGCCGGGCTATTCTCTATCCCCACCAAGCGATCAGTAGAAAGAGAAAGGTTTTCCAGTAAGGCTATGTCTGCACCATCTATCTTTCCCACGCTTTTTCTTACGGCAGGGGCCGGTCTATCTATATAAGTATTATAAGTCTATGAGTAAGTTTCCACCAAGGGTTCGTACTGGGTCAGAGTCGGGTCAGAGTCGGGTTGGGGTGAGCGCTCTTGCGGTGGAAACACCAAACTCGAACGTGAACTCTACCCAACAAAATTTTAAGGTAGGGTCTAAATAAGGTTTGATGGAAACGACAAGAGTTGAGTTAAGGCCCTTGCACAATGCTAGGCAACAGGCAATAGGAACAGGAAATAACCTCAAATTCGTCAATACAAACCTAAAAAATTCGAACGATATGATTGGTTGGCAACAGGCAATAGGCACAGAATTTCCAACGTGACGGATATTCTGTGTCTATTGCCTGTGTCATCGTCTATTCTGCATAAATACAAGGTTTCTGATTTCTGTTCCCTGTTCCTATTGCCTGTTGCCTAGCATTGTGCAAGGGGCTTTAGCGTTACTGTAGTGTTGCCAACTTGATAAATGAGTTTATACATAAGTCTTCCAGAAGACGTTTTACTTCATACTGTCGAGTTTACTTATTACTATTATCCAGGAGATATTACTTTTCTCTGTAAGCAGAAATTTATACAAGTATTATTATACTATATCTTATTCGATATCTCTACTATTGAATAATATATAATTTTTTAGTATCACCGCCTAAGTTTTACGTGCAGCTCAATCCCATGCAAATAAATTTCGAAGTCTGCTTATGTTTTTGATTTAATTCTTTTGCATTGAATCTTTATCATTCTTATAGGAAAAGATAAGCAGCTGAGCTCTTCGCGTTTAATGTATTTTGATGTAAAATAGACGTTATACTTCGTTTACAACGGCTGCTAATCAAGAAAGAAAGAAGCCAGTCACTTGGGATGTCCAGGAGACGGGGTGCTTTTTAGCAATTATAAAAGAATTGCAAGTAATAGCATTGATAGATGGAAAGAAGTTTAGAACTTCTGAAATATTCAAGAAAGTAAAGGAAGCCTTTAAGAGCAAAGGATATCAGAAAACACATACGCAACTCTTAGACAAATTTAAAGCGATGAAAAGATTTTGTAATATGAGAAATAATTTATGCATATTACTTTGGTACTGTGCAACTAATATTATGGCTTTCGAATCCATAATATTTTTAATGTTCTGATAGTCACATAACCTTCAAGCTACTGTTGACATTTTGCACAGTTGGTAACGTTCAACCTTGCCACAACCCTAATGTAACTCTGGTGTAACACTGGTTCGGTGGAAACAGGCAAGCCAACCCAACTCTGACCCGACTCTAACCCGATTTTGACTCGGTTCGAACCCTCGGTGGAAACTTACTTTATGATAGGGACCCTCTAGAAAGGGATGAAAAAACACGCCGGATACGCCGCCATTCGAAGGTCAGAAGCAATCGCCGCGCGATGTTTTAAACTGTGCTCGCAGCAATAAGTACTTTGAAAACAATAACTACAAATAAAGAATAAAGGAATTCAATGAGAACAAAACATATACTTGTTTTAAACAGATACAATGCAATACAAAAGTATAGTTTACGTCACGTACACTATAGATTTTCAGTACTGGAAGTGAATATCGAAACTCAGCATAAATAGTTCGGTGCCTGTTTGTGTGTCAATTTGCATCGACGAACCGTTCAATGTAGATTGATGAGTTGTGTATACATTTCATTCTAACATTATAAACTGCGCTTTGCGCAGAATGCATTTTTACAGTAATCACTGTGTCGGAAGCGAGTTAGGTAGTTCGAACGGCGCGCGCGATTTGTTCCCTAGATCCGGGTCGGTGCGATGGCGCAATAGAGTAAGCGGTGGCGCGACCGATAGATAGAGCATGGTTGCAGGCGGCGCTACACGCGCCTGGTAACGCGCGGCAAAGCGCGCGATATTGTCACGTAAAGTTAGATCGCAGTTGGATACCGATACGAACGGTCGGTCTAGCGAGCGAGAGTATTTCTGTAATCTCATTTTTTTTATAATAAATAGTGTGTTATTGGAAACGTGTACAAGCTCTAGACGTACCCCAACATTGGTCCTTCGAGCCGGATCGCGAAATTCGAGACAACGGTAGAGAATACAGTCCACACAAAGCAAGTGCAAGAAAGTGAGGTTTATTCTAGAAACCATGGCCGAGACAACGAAGCTTCGCAAGCAACGAGGAACGATCAAAGCTAAGTTGACGAGGCTCAAGAGCAAGGTTGAGCAAGTGCAAGAAGAGCTAGTGACTCGAGAGGAAATCGAGACATACCTCGCGAGGCTAGAAGAGATTCACCGCGACTTCGAGAACGTGCAGCATGAAATCAATGATATCACGGATAACGAGCCCACCGAGGGGGACGCAACGGAAGAAGCGGAATTCGAGGAAAGGTATTTCGAGATAAAGATCAAGCTCAAGCGATGACTACTCGCCGAGAACGCGCGGCAAGTCGAGTCACGTGCGTCCGCGAGCGAAGAAGTGCTATCGAGCGTGTTACAACAACAAGGTGAGCTCATAAGACTAATGAGCATACGAAACGACGATTCGCAGGCGTCGGGTAGCAACGGTGACGCGATCACAAGACTTTTCGAGGAACAAACGCAGTTTCTTCGCACTATCTCGAACGCGAGTGTCGCAACCAATCCGGAATCGCGAGTTAAGTTACCGGTAGTGAAACTTCCGACGTTCGACGGCCGGACGGAGGAATGGAAGCGTTTCGCGGAGACTTTCCAATCGTTGATACACTCGAACGAGAACATTCCGAACATTCAGAAATTCCAGTATTTGGTTACATCGTTGAGTGGCAGTGCAGCCAAGATTATCGAATCCATCGAATTAACCGACGCGAATTACACGATCGCATGGGATCTGCTGAAACGGCGGTTCGACGATCCGAGAGCGATAAAGAAAAAGCATATTCAGTGCCTGTTCAAGATGCCGAAAGTAGAGAAGGAATCTGCCGCTGCAATTCGAGGCTTGGTGGATTATACATTGAAACATCTGCGAGTGCTGAAGTCATTGAGTCTGCCGACGGATGCGTGAAGCGAGCTCGTGATACACATGATCGAGTCGAAACTTGATGCGACAACTCTACGTGCCTGGGAGCAGAACGCGAATACGGTCGATGCAACGTTAACGACTCTAACTGATTTCTTGGAGAAGAGATGCCAGATGCTTGAGAGAATCGAAGCAATGTCGAAGGACAAAGAGGTTACACGACGGGCCGAATCTGACAAGCAGAAGACAAAGGCTCACGGTCACGAAAAAACCACGGCAGCTCTGGCCAGTACTACGGAGGCCGGAAAATGTTATTTGTGTCACGGCGATCACCTCATGTATCGTTGTGAGAAATTTCTAGCGTTATCGGTCGACGATCGGCTCAACGAGATCCGCCGACTGAAACTCTGCACTAATTGCCTGCGCAACGATCACTTCGTAAGAACGTGTAAGATGGGATCGTGCCGGGAGTGTTCGGGGAGACACAATACATTGTGTCATCGTCCGGCAGCAGACAAGGTTCCTCAAGGCGAGAAGAACAAGAACGAGCAGACGGTTCAGGCGTCAGACGACAAGGACAAGACGAGCAGCAACGTCGTTGTTCACCACATGATGAGTGGCCCAGCGAGGAAACACGTGCTCATGGCTACCGTGTTGGTCAACGCAGCGCATCCCAACGGATCCATTGTGCCATTACGTATCCTTTTAGATAGCGCAAGCGAGGCGCACTTTATCACACATTCGGCGTGTAATCGACTAGGCGTGAAACGCGACCGAACTTCGGAGATAATTACGGGATTAAGCGGGACCGAGAGCGTCGTGAGTCAATGTTGCGAGGTTATCATACGGTCGAGATATTCTAACGTTACCGCGAATGCCCGCAGTTTTATTGTGCCGAAAATTACTAAGATGTTACCGTCAGTGGATATAGATTATAAAGAGTTCAAGATTCCGTCGAATATCAAGCTCGCGGATCCAGAGTTCCACAAACAAGGTTTGATTGATATGCTCATCGGAGCAGAGTTCTTTTTTGATTGGCTAGAAACGGGGAAAATCGAGCTCGGTACTAATTATCCGGTATTACAAAACACGAGATTTGGATGGATAGTTGCCGGGACATTTCCACGCGTATCAATCGCGTCGTTAACATGCAATCGCGATACAATTACTACGTTAACTTGTTCGTTGGAACACTGCGAGACACTGAATCAAAATTTGAGTAGATTTTGGGAACTCGAGAATTACGGCTCTAATGCGATTTTACTTAAATCGGGGGAAGCTTGAGAGAGTGATGAGTTTTTCGATAAAACGACCACACGCACCGACGAGGGCCGATTTATAGTACGACTTCCGTTTGTCGAAGATCCGAAAACGCTAGGCGAATCTAGAGAGATAGCGTACAAACGTTTAATGCAATTAGAGCGGCGTTTCAAGAAGGACGAGATATTGCGTGATAGATATATAGAGTTTATGCGTAACTATCTTGAGTCCGGACATATGTCACTGGTAACCGAATCGAATCAAGACTACGAGCTTCGGGTAGTTTATTTACCGCATCATGGCGTGATCAAAGAGGAGAGCACAAGTACGAAACTCCGTGCCGTATTCGATGCGTCTAGCAAGACAAGTTCTGGGAAATCGCTCAATGATATTCTGCGTGTAGGACCTATTAAACAATGTAGTTTAGTTGTAATTGTTACTCGATTTCGATTTTTTCCAGTCGCGACAACCGGAGACATTCGACAAATGTACCGACAGGTGCTCGTGCACCCGAAGGATCGAGATTGTCAGCGGATATTATGGAGATTCACTCCAGACGAACCAGTTCGAGAATTTCGTCTAAATACGGTTACGTATGGCGAAGCGAGTTCATCTTATTTAGCGGTAAATTGTATTTTTAAGTTAGCAGAGGAGGCCAAACGCAAGTATCCAATGGCAGCGTTAATGTTGATCGAGCAAACATACATGGATAACATCTTGGGAGGTGCAAACAGCGTCGGGGAAGCCGCGTTGCTGCAGGAGCAGCTCACCGAGATATTGCGGTCAGGAGGATTTGAAACCCATAAATGGTGCTCTAACCGCGCAGAAGCTCTAGAGAATGTGCCTCCACATTTGAGAGAGGATACGCACAATGTTAGTATCGACGCTAACGACACGATAAAGACGCTTGGGATCAAATGGAACCCCCACAACGACCAATTTCAATTCTTCGTGCACGAGATGGAAGCAGCGAGGACTAAGCGTGAGATTTTGTCTGCGATCAGTAAGTTGTTTGACCCACTCGGTCTCATAAGACCTGTATTAACAACAGCTAAGATTATTATGCAGGAGACTTGGCGAGTTAAAGGGAAATGCAACTGGGACGAACCTCTACCAGCTCAGCTAGCAGAGAGGTGGGAGCAGTTTCGAAGAGATCAAATGCAGCCGAGGCACTCAGCATCCCTAGAAGAGTTATTCCAAGTGAAACGACAGCGAAAATATATTTACAAGGATTCTGCGACGCATCCGAGAGGGCGTATGGGGGGCATATGGAGCGTGCATATATGTCCAAGCCATAGACGAAAACGGTGTGATTACTTCCAGATTGCTGTGCTCCAAGTCGCGAGTGGCACCAATTAAGCCAATATCTATAGCCAGAATGGAGCTGTGCGGTGCAGTCTTGCTAGCTCGTTTGATGACCGACACTCAAGAGAATTTGAGAGTGCCCATTGACGGCATGTACGCATGGTCGGATTCTAAGATTGTACTATGGTGGATTCGAGGTGACGTAACGCGATGGAAACCCTTCGTGGCAAATAGGGTAAATGATATAGTCGAGTTATTGCCAGCCAAACATTGGAACTACGTTAAGGGGACAGAAAATCCCGCTGATATAATCTCACGAGGTGCTACTCTTCGTCAACTCAGGGACTCCGAGCTGTGGTGGTCCGGTCCGAAGTGGTTGATAGAAGATTGTCATCGACGTGCGGAGGTCTTCAAGATTTTGATCCGCCAGAGATTTCTGAGGAAATACGAGTAGAAGAGCGAAAGAATGCAAATGTCTGTGCTATGACTAGTAGCGAAGGTTCGATAATTCAAGGGTTGATCGACAAATTCTCATCATTAACTATGATCGAACGCGTGTTGGCGTACTGTTTGCGCTACATATCTAATCTCCAGAAGAAACCGAGCGAACGAGATTTGTCAAGATTGTCGGTTTCCGAGTTGCAGATGGTACATTATCGTCTCGTTCGGCACGTGCAAGCTATCAAGTTCGCCAACGAGATCACTGATATAAGGAATGATCGTGAATTGCGAGCAAGCAGCAAGATTCTACAGTTACACCCATTCCTGGACGAGAAGGGAGTTCTCAGGGTGGGCGGTCGACTCCAATATTCGTCATGGCCGTTCAATAGAAGGCATCCCATAATTTTGTCGTCTGGAGATCGATTGTCAAAATTATTGTTCGAGAGAATCGTCGTTTGCTACACGCTGGTCAACAACTCTTATTGTCTTCTATAAAGGAGCGATACTGGCCAATCAGGGGGCGCAATTTGGCGAGACAAGTTTGCCACGAGTGCATTCGTTGTTCAAGAATTAATCCACGAGGGATGTCTCAAGTAATGGGACCCTTGCCGAGCGAGCGAGTACGTCCCAGCCGAGCATTCGCAGTCACCGGCGTAGATTTCGCCGGCCCCATAACAACGCTTGTCAACAAGGGTCGAGGACGGAAGACAAACAAATCCTACATCGCTCTGTTCATTTGCTTCGCGACGAAGGCGATTCACTTGGAGGTTACGAGCGAGCTTACAACCGCAGCATTTCTAGCAGCACATCGTCGGTTTATTGGTAGGAGAGGATGTCTACAGAAACTTTACAGCGATAACGCAACGAATTTTGTTGGCGCCAATCGGGAGCTGAAGGAGGTATACCAGTTTGCTCAGGCTCAAGCTGAGGGAAAGATTGGTGAGGTGCTGTCCAACGAGAACATTGAATGGAAGTTTATACCCCCCTCTTTGCCACACATGGGCGGACTTTGGGAAGCAGGGGTGAAAGCTTGCAAACACCACTTAAAACGAGTTATGGGAAGCGCTCTATTCACCTTCGAGGAGCTTTCAACTGTACTGATTCAGATCGAGGCCTGTTTAAATTCGAGGCCGTTATCTCCGTTATCGTTGGATCCGACTGACTTGCAGCCTCTCACACCTGCGCATTTTCTGGTGGGAGATTTGATGACTGGGCTTCCGGATGCGGATGTGACGGATATTCAGATCAATAGATTAGACCGTTGGCGTCTAGTACAGCGAGTTCAGCAAGAATTCTGGAAACGGTGGGCGGCGGAGTACGTCGCTGATCTACAAGGTCGAACTAAATGGAAAAGGGAGCAGGCAAACTTAAAGATAGGAGATTTAGTAGTTCTTCGCGACGAGAATCTTTCTCCGTTGAAATGGAAACTCGGCCGCGTTATAGAGTTACATCCGGACCACGATGGTTTAGTGCGTGTGGTCACGATCCGAACTGAGAATGGACATTTCAAGCGTGCGATAGCTGTGTAAATTGCCTGTATCTTCAAACAGCGATGAAGAAATTAGCGTGCCTAATTTGGTAGGCGGCATGTCGGAAGCGAGTTAGGTAGTTCGAACGGCGCGCGCGATTTGTTCCCTAGATCCGGGTCGGTGCGATGGCGCAATAGAGTAAGCGGTGGCGCGACCGATAGATAGAGCATGGTTGCAGGCGGCGCTACACGCGCCTGGTAACTAGAGACCCTCTAATAAGAGTCTGGCCACCTGGTCCCGCTTTTTGATTGGTCCGCCATTTATGAGTGCTTCGGTATGTGAGCGAGTGAGACGGTGCTTCGCAACCGAGTGAGACAGCGAGCTCTGCCGAGTGAGACAGCGAGCTCTCTCTCGTGTGATTTCACTCATAAATGGCGACCATCCAACAGTTGTGGCCAGACTCTTATTAGAGGGTCTCTACTGGTAACGCGCGGCAAAGCGCGCGATATTGTCACGTAAAGTTAGATCGCAGTTGGATACCGAACGGTCGGTCTAGCGAGCGAGAGTATTTCTGTAATCTCATTTTTTTTATAATAAATAGTGTGTTATTGGAAACGTGTACAAGCTCTAGACGTACCCCAACATTGATCGACCGCCCACCCTGAGAACTCCCTTCTCGTCCAGGAATGGGTGTAACTGTAGAATCTTGCTGCTTGCTCGCAATTCATGATCATTCCTTATATCAGTGATCTCGTCGGCGAACTTGATAGCTTGCACGTGCCGAACGAGACGATAATGTGCCATCTGCAACTCGGAAACCGACAATCTTGACAAATCTCGTTCGCTCGGTTTCTTCTGGAGATTAGATATGTAGCGCAAACAGTACGCCAACACGCGTTCGATCATAGTTAATGATGAGAATTTGTCGATCAACCCTTGAATTATCGAACCTTCGCTACTAGTCATAACACAGACATTTGCATTCTTTCGCTCTTCTACTCGTATTTCCTCAGAAATCTCTGGCGGATCAAAATCTTGAAGACACTGCGCACAGCGCAGAATAAATTTTCACAGTATTCACTGCGTTCAGCACAGAATGCATTTTCACAGTAATCACTGCGCATAGCGCAGAATGCATTAATTTTCACAGTATAAGTTACTACGTTCTACGCAGAATGCATTTTCATACTATTCACTGCGCACAACGCAGAATGCATTTTTACAGTATTCCCTGCGTTCAGCGCAGAATGCATTTTCACAATAATCACTGCGCATAGCGCAGAATGCATTTTCACAGTATAAGTTACTACGTTCTGCGCAGAATGCATTTTCACATTATTCACTGCGCACAGCGCAGAATGCATTTTCACAGTAATCACTGCGCATAGCGCAGAATGCATTTTTACAGTAAAAGTTACTACGTTCTGCGCAAAATGCATTTTCATACTATTTACTGCGCACAACGCAGAATGCATTTTCACAGTATTTACTGCGTTCAGCGCAGAATGCATTTTTACAGTAATCACTGCGCATAGCGCAGAATGCATTTTTACAGTAAACACTGCGGTCAGTGCAGAATGCATGTACCCACCGCTTATCGGCTTTAATGAGCTCTTATTCATAAATTTAGATATTATATAGTTCGGTGTTTGTGTATCAATTTGCATTATAAATTGAAAAATTTATACCTTTTTCGAATTAAAGTACCCACCGCTTACCCGCTCTAATGGGCTCTCATTCATAAATTTAGCGCGGGCCTAAAAGCTAGTTGCATTATACATATAGTACAACATTATACAGGGTTCACCAAAAGTATGGAAACCCCTAAATATTTCGAAAACTACGCATTTTAGAAAAAAATGTTTCAGACAAAAGTTGTAGGGTTTCAAGTAACGCATTAAATAGTAATATTAGTGTGACTGCAAATAACTTTGTTAATGCCAAATAAAAATAACTTTAAAATTTTTAAATAAAAACCCCTATTTTTAATTGCATATTCTTATAGCTTACCTCGAGAGCTTTCAAAACACTATGATAAAGTATTTTTTTATTAACTATTTTTCAAGTTATGGAGCTTGAAAGCTACGATACTGCCGGTATCAGCGTTACCCAAGATGTACCGCGTGGAGGTTGCACGGTCGGATTTACACTAGCAGAGTTGTAAATAACAATACTTTTGTGATTGAAGTTCTTAATTACTAATTATTTTACATAATTTTAATTTAAATTGAGTTTAAGTACAAATGTTTTTTGGAATTGTAATTAAAGTCGTTCAATTACAAATAGGTACATTTTGAAATTGTAATTCATTACAATTTGAAAAGCTCTCGAGGTAAGCTATAAGAATATGCAATTAAAAATAGGGGTTTCCATTTAAAAATTTTAAAGTTATTTTTACCTGGCATTAACAAAGTTATTTGCAGTCACACTAATATTACTATTTAATGCGTTACTTGAAACCCTACAACTTTTGTCTGAAACATTTTTTTCTAAAATGCGTAGTTTTCGAAATATTTAGGGGTTTCCATACTTTTGGTGAACCCTGTATAGTTCGGCGCCTGTATGTATGTCAATTTACATTATAAATCAAAAAATTTATATCTTTTGCGAATTAAAGTACCCACCGCTTACCTGCTCTGATGAGCTTAAATTCATTTTAGGATGTAGTATTGTTCTTTAACGGCTGAAGTACCCACCGCTCAACCGCTATTACTGGTTCTCCTCCAATTTTATTGCTCGTCAATTTACAAAATTTTTTGGTATTATACATATAGTTCGGTGCCTGTTTGTGTGTCAATTTGCATTGACAAATTGTTCAATGTAGATTGATGAGTTGTGTATACATTTCATTCTAACATTATAAACTGCGCTTTGCACAGAATGCATTATTATAGTAATTACCGCGCACAGCGCAGAATGCATTTTTACAGTATTCACTCCGTTCTGCGCAGAATGCATTTTCACACTATTTACTGCGCACCGCGCAGAATGTATTTTCACAGTACTCAGTGCAGAATGTATGTACCTGCTCTAATGAGCTTTTATTCATAAATTTTGCTGAAATACCCTCCGCTGACCCGCCATTATTGGCTCTCTTCCATTTTTTTGCTCCTTTACATCTTTTACTCCGCTCTGCGCAGAATGCATTTTCTCATTATTTACTGCGCCTCGCACAGAATAATGTGAAAATTATTTTCTATATTTTTTTAATTGGTCCACATTGCGTGGATCCTATTTTGTCCCTTTGGTTACATGTAATTGTCTTTTTCTTTGATATTATAATTTTTTTCTGCATTTTATTTTTTTATCTTTTCTCTCATAAATTCAGAATTTACTACATTTTATTGCTCGTCAATTTATAAAATTTCTCGGTATACAACATTTGTCGTAAAAGATTTCTGATTTCCCTCAATGAGATGTTATTGTTTCCTGTTTTCTTCCACCCTAACTTTTACACTTCCCCTTTTAGTTGCTCTTGAGAATGCAACATAGAGTTGTCCATGAGCAAATACTGGATGTGGCAGATAAATCCCTACTTTTTGTAAAGTTTGCCCCTGGGATTTATTGATTGTCATTGCAAATGACACTCGAATTGGAAACTGTCTTCTTTTCAGTTTAAACGGAAGTTCTGTATTATTAAGTAGAAAATCGATCCTTGGGATGAACATAATCTGACCTCTTGCACGGCCTGTCAGAACCTCCCCATGAATTAGGTTAGATTTCAATTCAGTTACAATCAATCTCGTGCCATTGCATAGTCCTTTCTTTGTATTCAAATTTCTTAATAAAATCATTGTTGCACCAACTTTTATTTTTAGTCTATGAACTGGCATCCCAGATGGTGTCATTGAGTTTAAAAACTTAATTGGGAAATTTAATTGCTCCTGTGGATTATCACTCACAATTGAGTCAATTGAGAAATATTCTTTTTCTTCTCCTTTCATTAGTTAAAGGATTTTATCATTTATTTTAAACGTGTCCTCATTCCTAGGACAAAGGATCGCTCGATCTGGATTCTCCCTCACTTTTTCTTGGTGAGTCTATTTCCAAAAATCTTATTGATTATATACATGTATGAATGTCTGACCGCAAACTACTCATTCATTAATGGATCGAATTTTAAAGTGGTGTATATGAAATAGGGGTAGAATTTCCCGGGAAGTGCCATAAAGTGTATAATTTTTCGTTACCGATCTTTTTGGAAGCCGGTTACGATATTTCTTTTCAAAAACATAGTGAGGAGGAATCTCTGTGTAAAAATAATCTTTCGCATTTTCATCAGATTGATTTAATTTGAACCATGCAGTTAGCGTAGTATCTAGTGTGAGCTCTCTTTGAGCTGCTTGTTCTTCATTTCCCTCTCGGAAATAAACCATTTGTCGATTAGGCAAATGAACTGCCAATCTTATTACTGTGTGAGACTTCATGAACAGATCGTATCCATTCAGTCTCCACATTGCCTCTGGTGCACTAACATATCTTGCATCCAGGAATGATTTAACCTCATCTACTTTAATGAGCCTTGTGCCATCTCGTGCTTGCACTTCAATTGCTGCACAGTCAAATTCTTTGTAAATGTACTTGCATAAGTATTTTACACTCTTCACTGTTGAACATATTTCCAAATTTGTGTGCCGATCATATTTCATAATTAAATATGGCGAATATGGCACCACCCATCGATTGTCAATTTCTTTGCCTCTGACAATATATTTTTTTCCTGTATTCCTTCGTTGATACATGGGATATCCATTTACATTTGCATTTGTTTCGTGTCGAAACTCTTTGGGAAAGCCTTTTGAGCATTTTCCATCTTCCCCAGTGCAAGGATATCTCTTGTTCGGATCGCCACACGGACCATGAATCATATGCTTTAGAACTTTTGCATTAAGTTCTGGATATCTTTCTTCTTCAGGAATTTCAGCCCATACCATCATATCAATGTCTTCCTGTACTCGAGGCTTCTCCTCCTCACTTAACATAGCAAGTAAATGCAAATGTGGTATTCCTCTTTTTTGGAACTCAATCACACCTGCATAGGCATTGATTTTTCCGAAAATATCATTTTTAATAAGATCTTTTATAATCTCTTTGACATCCAAGTTGAATGTTTTTGCGACCAAATCAGGTCGATATTCTATTCGGCATCCATCTAGGTTTTCCTTAATTTCAGGGTATTGAGGATTGCAAGTTATCGTTAGAAAAATATCTGGTTTACCATACTTTCTCACCAAAGACATTGCATCCTGGTACCTTTCCTGCATGTTCCTGAGACTACCCATAAATGATGATGGTAATATTACAGGTACACCAGCTTTTATTCCTACATTTTGCGCTCGATTATCAAGGTGATCCATTAATCCTGAATAAAGTTCAGCTCTTAATTGGGGCTGATTCAATTTAATATAATTGAGCCTATTCGTTTCAGTTTTCATATAGGCATCAAGTATGAACTGACACCTCAATTTCCCTGCCCTTTTAAATTGGCTAAATTCTGCTCTTGGAGCCAGCAAGTAAGCATAATAATTCATTGGAGATACTTTAAATCCTTGAAATTGAGGATTATTAGATTTCAATTCTGAATGCCATCCATTGTTACCGCATGAATATAACAAAGGGTAACAGATTGGATCACACCTTTTATCCAGAATTGAAATTTGTTGGACATTGTTCGAATTTTTGTTATATATCCGTATGTCTCTCTCAAATGGAGGCTCACCATCAACATTCTGAAAGACCACGGCTATTTTATTTGCTCCTGGAGCATTGTATCTTCTTTGATCTTGTTTTGGGTTTTTTTTGCAAAGGACAGCATCAAATTTGGGGCTTGAGTACCTCTAGGATTAAGATCTCTTTCAACTTGTCTCATCATCTTAAATGTCTTGGCAAATTCATTGCATTGGTCCATTAAGCATGACAATTCTCTCATCAAGGCTGGATCACACCCTTTGTTTGCCTGGTTATTCATTCTATGATTTACAGCTTCTTCCGTATCCATAAAGTAAAGCTGTGCAAAGCGCGGGGCTTGCCCTTCTCCTGGGCGCACTGCCGTCGAGGTCAAATGATGATATTGCCCATGTATCTTTAAGCAATAAGGAGCAATGTTCACTACATCCAATGGATTCCTATTTCCGGGGGCACCCATTGAAGCCATTGCTAATGCGCTGTTAAACGAACAAATATTATCTTAAAAATTCTTAGATTGAGCATCATTTTCTTTATATAATTTTTTTAGAAATTTAGGACAATCTATGGCCTTCAACCTAAGCTTGCCCTTTTGGCAACAATATTTGAATTTTCCATCTTGTGGCTTTTCACATGCAAAGTTTAACAATTTGCAAAATTGGCATTCAACTTTCATTTGACCAAGTGTGTAAACAGGCACATTCATTTCATTGTCTTTAGCAATTAGTGCCATCTGATGATTCAACTGTCTGACTTGTCGCCTTCTCTGATCATCTTTCTGTGCATGTCTCCGTGCATCAGCTTCCAGTCGTTTACATCTTTCCTCTTCATTTTCATCCTCCCTCTTTTGAGCCTTTCCCTCAGCATCAGCTTCAAGTCGATGAGATCTTGCCTCTTCATTTTCATCCTCCCTCTTTTGAGCCTTTCTCTCAGCATCAGCTTCAAGTCGTTGAGATCTTGCCTCTTCATTTTCATTGCCCCTCTTCTGAACATGTCTCTGAACATCTGCTTCTAGTCGTTCCGTCCTTGCTTCATCATTTTCCTGGGCCCTCTGCTGAGCATGTCTCCTTGCATTATCTTCCATTCTCTCGATTCTTTCTTCCATACTCTCCATTTTTTGTATTTTTCGTGTGCACCTGCTCTCGCCACTCACTTTATACAAATTTCCGCCTTTTTTCTTTCTAGGCATTTTTTCAAAATAGACCTATTTACTGTTTGCTTTCTTTGTGTTGCCTGATATCCCTATAAATGTTACCATTTATTTGGAAATAAAAAATGTTATACGAAAAATTTTAATTTTTAATACGTTATTGTTTACGTTTTTCACAATATTTTATTATGTTTTTATTATAATTTGGAAAATTTTTAATTTTTATTATGTCTCCTTATGAACAAATTCCCTAAAGTTCCTTATGAGTACATCCAAAACACATTTCTTTTAATATGTTATCCTCTTTGTTGGACAGATTGAATTCCAACTATTCTCTCCAACTCAGTTCCAACTTCTCTCTACTTCTCTCTCTCACTCGATTCTCATTCACTTTTCTCTATCACTTTTGCACGTTTAATTCTATTTCTTCTTTTGATGTTTCCTTATTCTTTCAAAGGAATAATTTCCAATTCTTTTAAATTATTTTCTATTAGAGTACAAACTGATCTTTCAAAGCTTTAATAGTTTATCCAAACAATTGAATTTCAAACTTCGATAATCGACATTATATATTACATATTTCATCGAAAACTGATCAACATATGAGCTTTTTATCTTTCTAAATTTTTTATATATTTTACATCATCTATTACTAACCTATGAGTAATGTTATAATCATTTGATGTACGGAAAATTAGAATAAATGTATTTATTGGACGTTAATAAACAGTCAAAAAAATATTAAATTACATTTAATTTTTTAACCATTAAGGCCGGTATTCATAGTCAGATCTTATATTTAAGACCGTCTTAAGTACAATCTTAAGATGTCATGAACCAATCACAGAGCCATATTAGCATCTTAAGACATTACTTAAGATGGTCTTGAAATAAGATTCGACTATGAATACGGGCCTAAAACTAAAAACTACACACCCTACAAATCCTCCAAAGTATTCATTTTCTTTCCAAGTTTCTCTAAAAATCATATTAAATCGAACGTTAAAATAAAAAAAAAATTTTTTCACGAAAAGGAAGCTTTCTTTTAAAAAACTTAAACCCATTGTCGCAATCCCCGAAAAATTAGAAAAATTTTGGCACCGGTTTCAAGAAAATTGGTATTAGGTAATTATATAGATAGAGAAAACTTCCTCTTAAAAAAATTAAACCCATTGTCGCAATCCCCGAAAAAATTAAAAAAATTTTGGCTCCAATTTCAAGAAAATCGGTAAATCAAAATTATATAGATAGAGAAAGCTTTCTCTTAAGAAATTAAACCCCTCGTTGCAATCCCCGAAAAAATAAACCCATAGTCGCAATCCCCGTAAAATTAGCAAAATTTTGGCACCGCTTTCAAAAAAATCGGTAAAACAAAAAATCGAACTCCATGGTAGCCATCCCCGAAAAAAATTAAACCCATTGTCCCAATCCTCGAAAAATTAGAAAAGTTTTGGTTCCAATTTCAAAAAAATCGGTAAAACAAAAAATCGAACCTTATAGTAGCCATCCCCGAGAAATTAGAAAAATTTTGGCACCTGGTGCAAAAAAATCGGTCCATTAATAAATGAGTAGTTCGCGAACAGACAAACAAACAGAGATTAGGTAATGATATAGATTCATATTAAATCGAACGTTACCGTGAAAAAGAATTTTTTTCACAAAAAGAAAGCTTTCTTATAAAAAAAATTAAACCCATTGTCGCAATCCCCGAAAATTAAAAAAATTTTGGCACCGGTTTCAAGAAAATTGGTATTAGGTAATTATATAGATAAAGAAGTCTTTCTTTAAAAAAAAATTAAACCCATCGTCGCAATCCCCGAAAATTAGCAAAATTTTGGCGCCGCTTTCAAGAAAATCGGTAAAAAAAAAATCAAACCCCATGGTAGCCATCCCCAAAAAATTAGAAAAATTTTGACACCTGGTTCAAGAAAATCGGTCCATTAATAAATGAGCAATTCGCGGACAGACAGACAGACAGACAGAGATTAGAGACTTATTATAGTAGATAGCAAATGAAAAAGTGTCGTTGAGTCAAACATTCAAAATATGCAAAGAATCTGCGCGATGGTTATTGTCCTCTTTTGTCTTCTTTTTTCACTCAGTGAAGCGACGTTGGCGACAAAGACTGGCGAGCAGTAGTTTTGCTCCGATAACAAATGTATTTGAGTAATGTAAGAATACAAATTATTTTGCTTCAAATTAACGTGATTCTAGAGACGAATACACTTAGCAAATTTTTTCTATTCTCACAACAAAACAGATTTTGCTCTAATGACGAATAATTCGTAAAATTAGTTCCGTTAACTAATTTATGGGGAGAGAGGGGGGTCAAATGAGTACTGATGTCAGCATATTTTTTCTATATTTATAAAATGTAATGCAAGTATATCGCAAACTTGATTGCATAATTTAAGTCAATATAATTTTATTTACTAATAAAATAGTATTATTAGCATAGACACATTAACATAGACTGCTCATGTTGGTAGTATGTCGGTAATGGGGGCATCCTCCTGAGGGAAAAGATAGCATGAATTTATCTGTCAGTCTCTCTTTCTCTATCATGCGCAGTAGAAAAAGAGAGGCTAACAAATAAACTTATGCTATCCTTTTCCCTCAGGAAGATGCCCCCACTACCGACATGAGCAGTTTATGTTAATATGTCAACGGTATTAAGACATATGTAATAAAATAGAAATAATAATCTTACTTTAAGTTTGCGATGTAAATGTCAAAAATTATCTCATTAAAAAGTTGTAATAAATATATGAAAAAAGTGTTACAAAGGTTTGAATTTAAATGTGTAAATATTTTATGAAATAATGCATATAACATTAAAATCTAATAAATAAAACTATAAAAAACTATATAACTCTATTTATTAAAAAAAGGGGGAGGGGGTTGTTAAACCTGACGTAATATTTACAGAGGGGTTTATCAATGTCTGACAAAATCTAACAATAAGGGGGGAGGGGGAGGAAAAAATAGATGAATTTGTGCTGACGTAATATATGAACGCTTCCAAAGAGCTCCGTTTTAAATTCACTGGAGAATTTCTTTCTAAAACTCACTTTAAAATTACCTATCTTGTGTGCCTTTGTTCTTGTGTGCCTCAGAAAAGCTACCTATATTCAACATCGTCTAAGAGCATTTAACATTTTGAGAATAATATCTGAAGGGTTACTTGCCAATTCAGGAAGCGTCGTGTATCCCCTCGCGAACTAATCACTGGATAATAGAGGAATTTATATTCGTGCGGCGAGATCCCTTAGCAATGGCAAAATGTCAAGTTGTCACCGTCTCGATGTTTCCGCGACTTTAGCCACGGTCAAGTTAAGTTCCTTAATCAAGAAACCGTCCATCCCAAATGTCTTCGTCAACTGTGTGGGTCTGGCAGATTTAACCTAACGGTATGGTAGAGACGTGAAGGGATTTCGCATTCGATAAAAATTCTTATAAAAAAGAAGCGAAGACTTTATTGATGCTTAATATCTTATTATAATCTTGATTTTATCAAAGTCAGACCTTCTTTTAAAATAATCGTTAAAATCCTCGAAATACAATGCAAAACCTTTATAGAAATCGAATGGGTTGTAAATAGGTATATTAATCAATATATTATATTGTATATCAATATAAAAAAATATAATATTTATATTTTATATATCAATATAAAAATATAATATTTATTAATAGCAAATGAAAAAGTGTCGTTGAGTCAAACATTCAAAATATCTGCAATAATCCCCCTCCCCCCCTCTCTCTCTCTCTCTCTCTCTCTGTCTATTTTAAGAAGTTGTAAATTTCATTCTTTAAGAGAAATCTTTAATTTAAGACTTTATTGGTGTAAACAAAAATATATATAGGGTAAGTCGGGGGAAGATGCCATAGTTAAGAAATATTATGGAAATATGAACAAACCAATAGCCATAACGGTTTCGGAATTTTTGCAAAATGTTACTTAAGCTTTTACATAGTAGTGTTGAAAAGAGTTACCCTAAATGTTATCATTAAAATGTAATTTAATTATATATTTATACTTGCAAAACTGGCATCTTACCCCAATGCCATGGGGTAAGATGCCACCTGTAATGGGGGAAGATGCAAGTACTATCAGAAACACGTATCACTCAATAAATGAAATATAATACGTATACTGATTTATTTTTAATTATAAACTAACTATAAACTGTTTATACATATAAACTAAAAAACAAATTTTGAAAAACTGTAAACAATAAACTATTTACAACTAGTAAACACAATGTTCTTTGATATTTTTTTATTACACTTAATACAATAATCACCATCGCCACAATCTTCATAAAGCCATTTCTTGCAAGTAATACACTGGATCCAGTCACATTTAGGACCTCGCTTGTCATAGAATTGTCCTTTACACACAACACAGAAATTGTCATCACTCTCAGCGTAAATTTTGGATGCGTTTCATATTGTTTTTTTCTTTATTGTTAACATCTGACGCGAGAAGGAGGTTTTCCTCAGATCAACTGGCTCGATCAGTTTGTCTTTTATAAATACGCATAATCAGTCAGAAAACGTAATTTTTTGCTTTCGCTGTAGGGAAAACGTGTACAAAATGATCCCTCGAGGTAAAACGATCCCCGCCGATTTTAACGAAAATAATAATGCCTTTGCGCGGATATATTAAAAGACTTCTTCGGAGGAATCAGTATGTCAATCGAGTGTAATGGCGGATTGCGTCGACGCGCTGTCAAGCTTTTTAAAATATTTATAAAATGCGCCGATGTGACGTAAGATAAGAGTGATTTTGATAACCGGGCAAAGTACATTTATGCATGATTATCATATTCTATTATTACTACTGTACTTCAGCACTACCTAAGTCTAAGTTTATAGTAGGGGAGCCCAATAGGGGATTTTGGGATTTACTCGAGCGCGACAGATTAACATATAGGGGGATACCTTGCACCCTGTTGAGTACCTCCACTATATATAAGCTCTTAATATAGGATCGCGCGTCTAGGGCAGCCGATCAGAATAGTAAAAAAAAATCGATCGTTAGAAATACTCGAGCGCGTCAGATTAAGGTAAGGTGGGTTAATAACATGCTGAAAAGTGTGCATTTCAATAATCTGACGATTTGAGCGTGACGTAAGGGAGTGGGAGGGTCACAAACTTGCAAAAAAAAAACGTCACCTTGACATTCTCGAGCGCGGTCGAATTTTTTTTTATTTTGAAGGAAATAATTCAAGAATAACGGAAAAAATATAATCTGCCGATTTCCACAAGCCGAAGTAGCACAAATCGTCAGAAAAGTTTAGTGCGTGCAGCTGCAGTGAAGCATGTATTCCCCACTCCGCGCCTCTATTTCCCTTTCACTTTTTAATGTTATTCCCTTTCTTTTTTTAATGTTATTTAATATAATTTTTAGAATAAAAAAAATTATTATTTTTAAGAAACATAAAATATATTTTATATAAAAAAATTGTTAAAATTGTTATAAAATACTTAAAAGAACTATTTTTTAATACTATAAATTCAGTTTCATGTTATTAATTATAAAAAAAAAAAAAAAAAAAATTTTTTTTTCAATACGTCAGATTAAGAAAATCCCTCCAAATAATCGTCAGATTATGGGTCAGCACGACTAGGACATCAAGCTGAATCACCTGTATAATAATCTGACGCGCTCGAGTATTTCAAAATGGCGATTTTTTTTTGCATTATCAAGAAGCCGCCATGAGCTTGCGTCATGTCCGAATCGTCAGTCTTTTGAATGGGAGCTTCTTTCGGGTTCACTTAACATCCCCTCTGAATATCTGACGCGCTCGAATAAATTTTTTTTTTTCCCGTTTTCAACCCTTCCGTACAGCCACCCTCACCATGCAAACCGGCAGATTAACATACCTCCAATATCAGAGACACGTGGGGCATATACACTATCAATATCTGACGCGCTCGAGTATTTTCATGTGACTATTTTTTTTTACATTTTTGAAAACCTGTAGACGCTTCCCCCACCGGTGAAAGGGTGTACATTATATAACCTTTTTTTCTTTCTACCATCTAATCTTCAAAATCCAATAGGTTTCTACGACGCTCGAGTAAATCCCCATTTAGCTATCTGGGCTCCCCTACTATATGTTTTTATAGTGATTTGAATGCCGCGCTTAATTATAGGTTAGATTTAAATATCGAAATGAAAAAATGTTATTTGGGGCAAAATAATCCCTCCCATCGTGTATAAAATGATCCCAGGATTATTTTACCCTAGCCTTTTTGTTCTTTGTGTTAGATGATTATTCTTGTGACTTTTGTATTTCCAATCCCTTTGGTAAATAATTTTATCATTTTATAATTTTATAAATCTATAATTTTTTATTTTATTTTATTTATTTCATTCTTTTTACAATTTTATTTACTCGACATTCATACTTTTATCTAATGTTGAACATTTTTAATTTAATTTTGTTTAAATTTTAATTACGTTAATTATAATAATACATTTTTTATGATAATAAATAATGTACTGACCTATTTTTGTGTAATGATCCCCAGGGATCATTTTGTCCATACTCCAGGGATCGTTTTGTCCACCCCTGGTACCAAATAATCCCTTTACCAAATTTTAGTAAAATAACAAGTAACTATGTATCTAGCAGCATTTATTCAAAACTGGATATTTGGATTTTTAATTCTCCAACGAAACTGTGTTTTAAAGTCTGACAAATCGGTTGGCACGCAGTTTAGTAGGTTGGAAATTCGTGTACTTGGAAATACACGAAAAGGATTTGAAAAATTTATTAGTTTATAATAAATTTCAAATCTTAAAAACGCGTATATCTTGATTGCCAGTAATCGTCGATTAATATTCTCAATTTTATTCAAAACTGTTTAATTAATTGTATTTGAACAACCACTAAACCAAAAACCATTAATGATTTAAACAGAGACACATTATTTCATACCATTTATTGATTTCTTCCATAAAGGGATCATTTTGTACACGTTTCCCCTACATTTATCGAATATTGTAGCATTCACAATATATTTTAAAAAACTAAAATCTCATATAAGAATACGAAAATTGTACGTCAGTATTCGTGTAAATAAAAAATAATTTGTCACGCTAATAGTTTTTTTTCCTAAAGTGGCATCTTACCCCAATGACGAGGGGAAGATGTCACCTCTAATTCTTTAAACACTGGCGTCATAGAAATAATGACTACACGAGTTATAAGACAGCCATTTCATGTAGTTTTAAAATATATTAAGTAAATTCATTTTTAATGAAAAGAAATTATGGAAGATCTTAACAAAGAAGAGCACAATATTACAAGAAGCCTACTCACCACTTGGTTTGAACCGATTTTCTTTGATTCTTCGAATTTCATACAATAAAACTGGAGCAGTTTGCTCGCGTCACTTGTTATTTGAATAATTTGAAGTTTGCAACTAGACAGCACCGCCATCTAGCAAATAACTAACAAAATATTAATAAAGTGACATCCCCCTACTGGCATCTTCCCCCGACTTACCTTAGGCCTATCTAACATAAAATGTCCTAAAACTTGTGAGACGTTCTGCCAAGTTTATAACAATAAAAAGTACTTGTATCAACAAATATTTTTTACAAGCAAAAGAAAGTTTATAGAAATTTGTTTTATGATCTTATTATTATTTTATTTGTTTACGCATAGATATCGTTTCCTTATTAGGTATAGTTAAATACATTTTCTTACATTGTCTCTAATTATAAATTCCTGTTTAATTTGGAAATGACTACCATTTGAGAGATTTGTTTCGATGAGCGACTTTGATAGGTTGGACAATATCCAACACTACACCCACACGTGTGAGGAATAACGGTAAAAAAACGGGGATGGAGTGCGTGCGCGGGGAAAAGACACAACGCGGTGGATATTTGCGAGCCCAAAGGGCGTTTGCGAGTTTCCCGCCATCCCGTTTTCGAAAGAAAGAAAGAGAACGCAAGGGAGAGAAAGAAAAAGAGAGAAAGACAGAGAGAGAGAGAGAAAGAGAGAGGGCGAGCGTTTCCGCCTGATCGCCCACATACATTTTCGTTAAAACGCGCGTGTTCCGTCCGTTTCATTAATTTTAATGCCCGACGAGCCCGTTCTGTTCATTTCTGCGCAACATATGAATATACCGCCACACCCTCTCTCGCGCGCATTTCCTAGCGTACGCACGTATGCTCTCTTTATCCCTGCGAGCGACACGCGTATGGTAGCGTGTGTGTAACTCCGTGTGCCACTGCATAGCTGTATGTAATTTAGTATGTTTGTGCGTATGTGTTTTGTGTAGGTGTATATGTGAGGCGTACACGGGCTCGCAGCGGGCTCACTCATGCGAACGCGCGGCCTCCTCCCCGCCCTTCCCCCGCGGGTTGGTTGATATTAATTAATAATCAGAAACAGATGCGGCTTTAAGATTGCAACCCATTCACTTTTCTTGAAGACGAGATGCAGAGAGAGAGAGAGAGAGAGAGAGAGAGAAGAGAGAGAGAGAGAGAGAGAGAGAGAGAGAGAGTAGAGAGAGAGAGATGAGAGAGAGAGAGAGAGCGACGCGCAGAGAGAAGCGAGAGGGTCTCTCTCTCGAAGATCTCGAGATGGACGTCTCTCTCTCGTCTCTCTCTCTCTCTCTCTCTCTCGCTCTCTCTCTCTCTCTCTCTCTCTCTCTCCTCTCTCTCTCTCTCTCTCCCTCCTCTCTCACCCCCCCCCCCTCTCTCTTCCCCTCTCCCTTTCCCTCCCCCCCATCTTCCAAACGATAATTATTTAAGTGCCTCTTCTCCCGTTCTCTTTCTCTTTCTCTCTCTCACAATCAGTGCTCTGCCTCCTGGTGCTGAGCGCTTTCTTCGCCGTCGCGCTAAGCGCGGCGTGCTAATTAAAGAGCGTTTGCTGGCAAATTTTACGCGATGCTCTGCCTCTCCTCTCTCTCATTCTCTCTTCTCATACATGAATCGCCATCGTCATCGTCGTAGTCATCTTCACTTCTTCCGCGAGATTTGTTTGCGTAGCTCGCGGAAACACCCCGGAGACCCGGTGCCACATTTTACGCTCAAAACGGTGCGGCGTTCGAACGCGGAATGTAGAAAATGCTAAAGATTTTCTTTTATTTCAGCGTCTAGTACACTTGAAATTTCAATAAGTTTGTGAAGGGGATATTTTACCGTCATTGTATTATAATAGTTTGTTTCAAGAAACGTACTACCTTGAGAAAGTATATAACTTTAATTTGGATATGTGGTTTTTCAAAGTACCGTCGTTTTTTTTTTACACATCTTTATAAGTAAAACTGATAAAATGTATAAATTTTTTTTATTACCGGGATTTTTCTCTAATTTTTATTTATATCTAAAAAACTAGATACGCACACTTAATATAACATCTAATTTTATAAGAAATTTTATTCTTAAATAGAATTAGTACTTTAACACTGAAAAGCAGTAAAGTTAATACAGCCGTTATAAGCAGCACTGCATTTAGCAAAATCTCACCCTCTTGAAGAACTCAATTAGTAGTAGATTGTTTTAATCCAATATTAGATTGTTATAATTAAAAAGTGAACAATAAATCTAAGAATAAATCTAAGAATAAATCTAAGAATAAATCTAAGAATAAAAGAAAGTTATATATAAATTTTTAAATAGTTACTCAATTTAAATAATAGTTACAAGGATTTTTCATTCTATAAATATCGGGGTTTATTCTAAAAAATGACAATCCGAAATTCAGAGAGCTTTAAAGCTACACTACTTGCAAATATGTACGATTATTACTGGTTTTATATAAGTAAAATTTGGCTTCTCTATAAGCTATAGTCAGCGAGACATAAAACGGAAGTGCAAAACATGAGTGTTTACACTGAATAAATAAGTAAAATACTCATTTATTTGTTAGTAAAATGCTGTGTTACTGTTTAGTCAATATTTTAGTCAGATATTTTCACTAATTCAGTATGAGAGAGCACAAGACCTTTTCCCTTTTATTCACGCGTGTCCAAGAAATCAATATCAAATTCGCCGATATGGGCGAAAAGATCGCCGCCGGAAGTTTTTCCGCGGAAAGACGTGCGTCAGAAACGCGGAAAATCGAGGGTGAAGAGGTCCCGTAGTGGCACGGTGGCGCGGCGGGCCGAAGGAAAGGAAAGACAGAGAGAGAGAGAGAGAGAGAGAGAGAGAGAGAGAGAGAGAGAGAGAGAGAGAGAGAGAAAGGAAAGAGCGAGATCGACGCTCCCGGATGGCGCTTAGCCAGCGACGCTCCCAGCAGTGTCTGCCTTAATATCCGCCACTAACATTATTTCATAAAAGTATTACTATAAATCCAAACTCGCGTTATTTAAGCACCGTGCCTCCGCGCGAGCAAGTGGAGGGAACAGAGACGGGGACCGTCCTACTCACTCGCAGGATCTCACCAGAAACCACCTCCGCCAGTCCCCCTTCTGCCCCTGGCCGCCCCGTCTCTTCGCGGAGTTCGCCTTACATTATTATATACCGGGCGAAGGAGCGCGGCAGGCAAGTTTTGCTACCCTCTTTTCCCTCCGCCACATTAGAGATATATTATGCAGATAGTGGAGGCGCCGCCCGCGCCGTCGGCCGAGACGAAGCGATTCCGAAGAAGGGGACAGTGCGGGAGGCTGCGGAAATTTAAAACTTTATTTACCTTACGCGCCGAACGACTTTTCGCCACCCTCGTTCTACTTTCTCCCCCTCTACTCTCATAGTGTCCACCCACCGGATGTATATACACACAATCCGCACTCGTTACTGTGCTTATTTATTTATTCGTACGCGCGGATGGGATAGCCGGCGCGAAAAACGTCGGAAAGATGGTAGAAGCTACTCCCGCGAACTTCCTCCGTCGTAGCGAGACGATCGAAAGGCGAGATCTCTATTGGTAATGCGCATATATTTTTTATTCACATAAATATTAAATATAGTATGTAGTAGGTACGTAATACGTGTTTATGCGGAAGAGAGACATTGTTCGGAAGAAAGCGGAGTAAGAAACTTTTAAAATTAACTTTATAACATTTCGCGTAAGGTAAAAGACCCAGTTTCGAACGCTATAAGGTTACCGGTCAATATTTATTGAAATATCAACGATTTACGTGCCTATCGATGTAAATTCTTTGCATAGCTATATATGTGAGGATTTCCCCTATCAAAATCACCCCTTATCAGTCGTCTTAAATTCATTGGAAATATTATTTTAACAAAAATATGTACGAGTGCAAATGTACCACTTTCGGAAAAACCCATCCCCTCTTGTCCCATTTTCGGACCGCATATATGCCAGTTTCGGCACTGCAATCTCCGGACCTTCGCCGACCTCACTGGACTGTCGTAATCACATGATTGATAATAATCATGAAACAGACCGCCAAAATGAATATAACAATATTCAGAATCAAATAAAATATACTTACTCTTATTGTCAGATAACCTCGGTGCACCAAAGCTAACCTAGAAATTACCTACAACAGTTTATAGTCCGAAATTGGGTCGACAGGCATTCCTTGTCACGCAAGAATGCCAAGAATGCTGTACCAAAAAGGGACCAGTTTGCTCACGCACCTAGACGGTTATTGTTCACAAAGCAAATGTCTTTCTTTCAATTGTTGTTGCACGATGTACTTGAACATCCAATCGACCTGTGTGTACCCTAACGTGACTGAAATTGAGTAAAATTATCTTAGTATTCGCGGAAATTCGATAGAAGCGTCCGAAATAGGGACGTGTGCGGAAATTGGGTCTTTTACCTTTTGATTATCGCATCTGCTCATATTTCACCTTTATTTTACCCCACGTTCATTAAACGCGAAATTTGAGCCTGCGGAGATTAATTAATCCAGAATGTCGGTGTGAGTCAGTTCCCGTTGTGAAATGGATTTCAATCTATACCTATTTAGTAGTTAATAAATAATGATTAGAACGTAAGCAAAATTGATTTTAACAACAAAAGTTTGATCTGTCAAATCAAAGGTTAATAATATTACTACAATAATAATAATGATAAATTTTTCAGAATTGCAAATTTTTCGTATTGAACCAATATGTAGTATGCATGAATGTTAATGTTATCGTAAACTTGCAAGTACAAGTGCCGTCTTCTTTAATTAGAAACAACATGCATTTATAATTTGTATTTATCGCGTATCATTTTCGCTACCGCCATTTTTTCGATTTTTTGAACGAGTTATTATATTAATTCTTCAATCCCATGCATTCGCGTGCACCACGAGAGGATTCGATTTAAGAGAACCCGAAGTCGAAACGCGGCGAATTCGGTAAAAATCAGAGAAAACCGTTTCCGGTTCCGGCTCTTTGAACTTACTCGTTCGGGACCGGTACTTACACCCTTCGTCGAAGGCGACACTTCGCCATGATTGCGTGCGACGGAGGGTGAAGAAAGAGAAAAAGAGAAAGAAAAAGAAAAAAGAAAACTCTGTCGCCCCCTTTTAAACTCCCGGCCGCCTCCGCCGGAGAGAAGGCGGCTGGAAATGAACGCGGAGGCGAGGAACGGTGGAAGGAACGCAAGGCGTAAACCGACGCGACGGTCGGCTGATTAGTCGCGAGACTTCGCCCGTTTTCACGATTTTCTCGACTCGATTCCGACGATTTCGACTTGCGCCGCCGATTCACGGAAGATCCTTGGCGTCGATGAAGAAGGAGCGACGGCGCGGGGGGACGAGCTCTGGCGACGCTCATTCCGCGATTCTTTCTCTCTTAAGTAAAAGACGAAAAAAAAAGATTCCAGACCGACGAGGTAAAAATAAGAAAACGGCACGAAACAAGAAGCAAAAATCTTAGGGCGATCAGTTTAAATCGAAATTGAAATAAATTAGTTTAACTGTAAAAATTGGTGGGTATAATTTTGTTTAACTTTTAATACTACAGAAATAATTATATTTGGAGAATAATTGATCACAAATTGACGAAATCAAATAGAATGATTGAGATCATTAAAAAAATAAATAATATAAAAATTTTTTAATAATGCAGGATTATCTAATTGTAAAAAATCGAATTAATTTGGCAATATTTGTATGTAATATTTCTATGTAAAATGTTCCAAATAATAGCTTTTTAAAATTAAAGTATTTAAATATTTATTCAATATATAAATTATTTAATATGCTATGATATTCTCTTAGAGAAAGAGAAGCATGAAGAATATTATACTTGATAATAATAATAAATTACCTTATCAAAGTACTACTTAAAACTTAAAATGTTGTCTTCATAATAATAAAATTTTTCGACAATTTAATCGTAAGAATTAATATTTAATATAAAAAGACGATTAGCTAAATAGCGCGCGTCTGTGATGTCTAGTAATAGAAAAAGACGATTAGCATACAATACACTTTTCCATCTATAGAATCAAAAATTAAATTTACCAGAAATACGTAATTTTCACATTCTGTTTTGAGCCCTAAAGCCACGAGACATTCTATATGCGCTTCCAAAATTGTTTGAGGTAAAATATTCCACATACAAAGTATTATTTTCTTTCGGCGATAAGATATTCTTTAAAAATGCACAATTTCAGGCGCCGCTGGCCGATGCTCATTAATTTTTCGCTCTCGTCCTAAGCTCATCTCGCACACGCGTTAAGACTCGTTAGGACCTTGAGCGCCCAACGAGGCGAACTCGCGCGAACGGAAATCGCTCGCTCGCGCGAACAACCCCATAAATATTGTAGCGACGCGAGCCGCAGGGGAGTTTTCTGACTCGTTGGCGCTAATGCGGAGCTGCACTCGCCCGCCTCTGAAGCGCGCACTGAAGGTCTGCCCTTTGCCCATTTTTGAAAACCCCACGAAACCGGGGCTAAATATAAGTTTTTTACGCGGTCCCCTCCGTAAATGACATTGACAATTTGCTAACGAACAAAGTTTTAACCTTAATAGCATCTTTGTCGTCCGAAAATCTACGACGTGTAACAATATAATGCATCTAATTATAATATAAACTTAAATTATTATATACAATTTTTATATATTGTTACTTATGGATATTTGCTATACATATATGTGTATATATTACACGAATAGGCACACATACAATAATAAAAGAATTATAGAAATACAATAAGTTATAAAATGGACTTGAATATTTGTCTGATGTCTAATTTTGTCACAACAACACTGTTCACCAAAGTCTACACTGTCTACAGTTATAGCGATGCGATCAGATTTTAGAAGTCTTATGTCAAAAATTACTCTTGCATTACGCATATTTAGGCCATTTGTGGACAAAAGTTAATTAAATTGATCGATAATTACTTGTAGCAGATCGATACAGCTTTCTAGCTGCTCGGCTGCTACGTCGTGTCTCGTTGCATCGTGTCGGCACTCAAGTGCGAGACAAAGTGCACGAGCGGATATATCTCGAATCGTCGACGAAGCGAATCGGCTTAAGTGAAAATCGCTCGTCGGTTTGCAAACCCGTAAATATTGTAGTAGTGAAACCGCGGGTGGCCGAACCGGGAAGGAAGGAAGAAGAAAAAATGTAGCGAAAGAGAGAAAGAGAAAGTCTTTCGTGGCAGAGTGCGCGAAGGGTGGCAGGACGTGAGTGGGACGAAGTTTTTTTTCCCGATTGACTGTCGTCTCGGTGCGACGAAAGGCGTTAACACGTGCCTTCTTGCCCCCCTGAAGTGGTCCGTGCGATATGGCGGAAGAATCGATTGCACACGAAGAGAGACTCGGAGAAGAAACGCTTAAACCTCCTCCAGTCACCTCGTCCGGTTCTCAGCAAAGCCCCCCCCCCCCCCCCTCTCTCTCTCTCTCTCTCTTTCTGTTAGCTTGCTCGCTCTTTCGCTTGTTCTCTCTTCCGGAAGTAAACCGTGCCGTTACTAGTTCTGCATTTTTTGCCGACTGACCATTGCGTAATGGACAACAAAGCGTGCATCAGTTCCAAATACTTCCAGAGCAGCATTTTCTTCCGGATTTGACAGCGCCGCCGTAATTGCTTACTTTGGGGGTTTATCGAGGTATAATGAGGAAATAAAGATACTAATATGGTAAAATAAATAAAGTATCGATATTCTTTTTTTGCTTTAAATATATATTAATATTCAACGTTAGATATTCTATTGAGTAGATACTACAAAATAAAATTTTTGCAATAACACATTAAAATCAGTGCACTGAAAAAAATATAAATTATAAAGATCTTCATTTTTAACACTTTTAATGTGATATTTTTTATACCCAAAGAATATCAAGATATAGTAAATATTAATCTTATGCCTGATGTAATAAGCAGTAAATAATTCAACATTTAAGCAATTATTATAATAATAAAATTAAGATAAGTTGTGTGTTTTGTGCAGAAGCTATATACATTATACATATACATATAATAAGTAGATTTAAGTAAATGTCGCAATGAAAACATACTGTTGATTAAGATTATTCGATCGAGTGATTTTTTTCTGGCAATCGGAGAAGGACTATGGTAAATCCGAGCACCGAGGTTGCTCGGTCAGAAGAGCAAATATACCAGAATGGTGGAAAGGAATGGACAACATTCAGAGCATGCTCGCCACGACCTTTCCACCAAGAGATATTTCAGGATGAATAGATCGCTTCCGATCAACTTCGATGTATGCATATTATACGGGATGTATCAAAAATTCGTGGACTTCTCATCGCTCGAAAAAAGCTGGATGTTTTCATAGTAAAAGTTAAATAAAATTTTTATTATATTTATATCTTATTAATTCTTTATGTCAAATACAAACCTTAAATTAAATTATTGTTGAGTATTTATCTAAAATTTAGTTGAGAAAAAAAGAAAGAGAAAGAAACATGTAACAAAGTTAGTTATCAACATCCAGTTTTATTGTCTATGCTGTTAAAATTCGATCTATTACTACATCTGAAAAATTTTTTCCCTTAAAAATTTTTGTTATATTGAAGAAATATAATAGTTATGGCTTAATCGACTGGATGGGTTTCAGTCCGGGTTTCAACCAGTTACAAGCAAAATCGAACATCTATTGGTCGATTCGCCCAGATTCGCCCGCGTTGACCAATAGGACATCATTAATCGCTCCTGGGTCGATGAAACCCGGCCCAGCCGATTAAGCTATTAGTTCTTTTTATTCGTTTATAATTTTTGTAAAATAAGATGTAAATAAAATATGTGTTCTTGATTCACTCTGTGGAGACCGGGGCTAGTTGGCACACTTTTTACATTTTATTTTTTTTGTTCTCTTCTATACATTTTGTGTCTATCTTTAGTATAATTTGAAAGTAAAATCCTTCGACCACAGAAAAATATATATACTGAAAAGTTTGAAAGTGAATTTGTAGAAGAAATCCGTTTTATGTTTGAGGATGTCTAGCGAGTCAACGTGCCCCGTTAACGGGGTACAATGGCACACAGTATGAGGTAAATTGTCTACGCCAAGAAAAATATAGTTTAATTTAATTAAATGTTTATGTTATGGTTTACCACAAATATATAAAGTTAATTTAACTTTATCTTTACCGTATTATAACTTTAGGCTATATTAAAACGATAATATGACATATTTATTTAATTAATACTAAACATTTAAATCTTAGGTTCATATTTATGTAGTTAAAACTTATTAATGACAACAATTAAAAGTAGAACAAGCTGTACACGCCATGAGTTCGAACATGCCGTACCAACTTGTCCTATTCCTTTTTTGTCAACTTACCCCAAAGAAAATTAAGTTCTTTCGGGTCATATATATAAAGATGATATAAAAATATATTGTTTAAAAGTTCGTTAAAATGTACTCGAATAAGTATATTTTCGGACTGTTATAGCAACTAACATAAAAGTTTACATTTATCAATAATATAAATAAATTTACGAGATTGTAAGAATTTACTTCCACTGTTAAAAATGCAATTCAATGCCATTATTTCAAAACTGTTGCTCGTAACAAAATGCAACTTACGTCACATGTGTGAAAGATGGTTTTGCACTTAACACTTGCTTGGTTCTGCAATATGTTCGAAAACAGCCGAAATATAAGCAAAGTGTCAACTAGCCCCTGTAGCCAACTAGCCCCGGTCTCCCCTATATGCAAAGTTCTCCTACATTCTTCTTTTTTTCTTTTCGCGGACACCGTCATAGCTGCGTTCGAAATGCGATAAAATCGCATAGTGAGATTTGGAAATTTTAAGAATGGCTGCAAGTGTATTGTCATCATAAAATTGATAATATTGATAATATATTTGTAATACTTTATAAACTTTATAAACTTTAGGTATATTAAATATTCTTAGCAACTTTTATTATATTATATATTCTTAGGAACTTTTTATAATTATTAATTTCTTAAATTAGAAGAATTTTATTAGATATTACTAATTTCACAATTCTATATTATTCATCATTAAACATTTTTGCAATATACCTTTGCATAACAATTGCTCAATTAAAGTAAGGCTCTTTATGGAAGTTAACTGGACTTTATTCTATTTGTTAGAAGTTGAAACTTTTAAATTATATTTATAAAAATCTACAAATTTTTAATTGTTTAAGGGAGGAAACCAGTGTAACAGCTAAAGAAAAAGGCTATTTTGAAAGATTTTTTCTGGCAAATAATTGTTTTTTTTTTTTTTTCAAATCACTATTAACATCACAAAGTACATAATTTGAACTACCTTTTGTAAAATTTTCGTTAAAAAATATTAATACAATATTTATAGTTACAATAGTCAATAGTGTGAGCCGCCTAAAAAAAAATTATATCAAACGGGCGCATGCATAGCGGACGAACGAAAGTTCTAAAACAAAAAAAACCAAGTATTTTCTTAAAATATGAGACAATAGCTTCAGTTGCACGTATGGATTTTGAAAAATAATAATTTGTTACAAAATGGCGAACTTTTGAAAAAAAAACGTTCCAAAAATCGGTGAAAAATTGACTTGTTTTTCAACGTTACAAAAAAACCAATTATTCAATCAAAAATTCCGTACGTACAACTGAAGCTATTGTCTCATATTTTAAGAAAATGCTTGGTTTTTTGTTTCAGAACTTCCGTTGGTCCGCTACGCATGCGCCCGTATTTTTTTTAGGAGGCTCACACTATTGGCTATTACGGCTATAAATATTAATATTTTTTAACAAAAATTTTACAAAAAGTAGTTCAAATTATGTACTTTGTGATGTTAATAAAGTAATTTGAAAAAAAAACAATAATTTGCCAAAAAAAATCTTTAAAAATAGCCTTTTTCTTTAGCTGTTACACTGGTTTCCCCCTTTAATTCAGAAACCATTTATATTTCAACATTTGCACTATGTATAAAAAGGATTTACTTAAAATCCTCTTTTTAAGTAAAGAACAAGGTTGTAAATTATTTCATATTTCGTACCTTTACTCGCATATTTCTATATGCTTATTGTTATAGTTTCTATGATTCCTCGAATTTGCCTTGCGGTGAATTGAGATAAGACTAATTCATAATTTTGCTAATTTTACGATTTCTTTCTCGAAAAAATTGTTATATAATATTGTGACTGGAAGCTGTGAACATAACTCTGACCACACGTTCGCGCGTTTTTGGTCCGGTCGGGAAGAATACTTAGGTAGCTATTATGTCGAATTTTAGTATTGTGATTGTGTAACCGATGTGATATGACTCCATTATACATATAATACGTTCGCTCGCACGAGCGCCGCATTATGTCTTCGAAATGGCATTCGGTTATAATCGTCCGCTCCCTCCATCCCTCTATTCTTTTCTATTTCTGTCCTGTTTCTCTCATTGGCGGTGTGTGCCAACATTTGGCGTTTCGTCGAGAAGGATGGACGAGGGAGAGAGAAATATATGAAAAATTATGGACCGGTTTTACGCGACAGAAGGCGCACGACCGTAAATGCGTTTCATTAAAGCTTAAGTACAATCGCATCTCGATGATAATATTTCGAGCGCTTCGAGCGAAATTGTTTGATAATATGTTTTTTGATATACAGCAATGAATAGTTTTTGTTGTTAAACAGTGGATTTTATAGAAGCAATGTTTGAAATTTAAGGAAATTTAATTAAATTATAAAATCTGAACTCCATGATTAGTATCACGTCCGCGGTTAACTATTTTCTTTCCATCTCCGTCAATTATAATTTAATTATTGCCCTTTTTGAGAATATCTGTTGATGCGGCAGTAGATGAGGAACGAGTATCAAAACCGAAGAAGAGACAAACAGAATAGATAAAAAGAAGATAAAAGAAGAAAGATGTAAAAGAAGAGTTAAAATTTATTCTTCAGGTTTTTATATATCAAAGATCTGGACGCGTACAATCGATATTAACGAAGAAGGTTCATTGAACACGAGATCAGGATACATCAAACTCGAAAGTTGCCGATTCGGTTCCGCCGATGTGGTCATGATTTTCGAAAAACATATTTCGTTCAACCGAGACGACTTTTCGGTAAGAAGCGGATAGAGGAAAGAAAGAAAAAAGGCGAAGGAGGTAAGGAGGAGGAAAGGAGGAACAAAAGCGAGCCAACATCACCACCACCACCATCACCGCCCAACGCGGCGGTACGATATTCCGGTGGCTTCCTCCCCAATGCCGACGCTCGCCGTCATACAATTTATTGGTAAACTTTGCTAGCTTGTTAGAGGGTTACGTGCGCTGGGATAAGAAATATCCAGAGTGGTGTCCGCCCTCCTCCCCCACCATCGTCCCCACGCACCCTTCTCGCTCCGTACGCTCCGGTACCGGCGTCGGCGTTGCTGCATGGTGCCTTCGTGTTATCACTATTCTTCGCCTGTACACCAGTACCAGCAGTATTGCCGGCACCAGCACGAACATCAGCACCAGCGGCAGCGGCAGCAGCAGCAGCAGCAGCACCAGCGGCAGCGCCGACCCCCTCGGCTATAGGGTTAGAATACCAGGGTTGCCTCCATCGTGCCACTGGTCTGCACCACTGCCTTCGACGCTCTGCCAACCACCACCAGCAGCCAACCTCTGCCACACTCGCCCTCTCCCTACATCCCCCTTCGTCCTTCGCCAGCTGCCTCCCCTTTCCTCCCCCCCCCCCCCTCCTTCCCGGGGGGCAGACTCTGCCGAGAATATGAATATCATACGTTGCCTTCGGATTCGCCGTTCCGCCTTCCCTGCACGTACTCGCGTCTCGAACGAGAAGCGCGGGACACGTCGAAAGTCGAAACGCGCGGGAATGAGCGAACGAACTCGCGGATTAAGTCTCGGGTAAGTTGGGATCGAAGATCTCCAGCCCGAAATTCGGGTCTCCTGACCTCGCAGACGGAGCGCATCTTCGATAACGATACCTGGCTTCGGGTATACCGCGCTGCATGCTTGTCCCTATTCTCTCTCTTTGAACTTCGAAGATATGGAGCTGACTCGAGAGACTCGTATCCAAAGTACCATTTACCAAGAGTTACACTGGATCAAAGTTGTATTAAGTTTAGACGCAGGAGTAGGGATGTAGGAAGGAAGCTATGTGGAGCGCGGTAAAAGATTAAATTAGCAGCAACGCGTGTAATTCAAGAGTTGTAAATAATGCAGTGGTAACACTACATGAGTATTTAATAACTCTAATATTACTATTGATCTATTGAGATGCCAGTTGCATTCATTGCACATTCACACAAGGCGACACAGCTCATTCTATCAAGTGATTTCATGTGGGAAAGTCGTCAAATACAACGTCTGTATGTGCAACGCCCTAAAGTATATTCACAAAACTAGAATAACGATCCCGGATCGAGATCCAGGTTGCAAAAGATAAAACTATAACTTGTACAATGTGAATGTACAATGAATGCAACTGGCATACTAATAGATCAATAGTAATATTAGAGTAATCAAATACGTCTTATGTATGTGACAATATTGCCATTACTTTATTTACAACCCTCGTACATACATATTTCAATTAACACTAGAACGGCTAACTTTTTTTCTAGCTAGAATAATAAGCGATCAATTTAACAGTTTATAAAAATTAATTTACTTGTAAATTAAAAATCAATAAAAAATTTGTTATTCATTTATAATTATATATTTCATATATTAACACTTTTTGCGTAGATATATTATTTTTTCATCTATGATCTACATAAAATAAGAAAAACAACATTGCAATCAAATAGCTAAGTAAAATCAATGCTGTATGTGTTTACGAATCTTTTTTGTTCATACATAGTTCAAAAGTGATCAATTTTGTTACTTTTCCAATGCATTTGCCGCACACTAATATATTGCAATTATTGTAAAATATAGTAGTTTTGCTACTGTATTACAAAATAAAACCTGACACTGTCGCCCGCGCTTCTGATCTGTGTTCTGATTTTATTCCTTTTGCTTTGCTATTTCTGTTTTTCTTTTTTTCATATAGCTGTCTCAAAGTTCTTCACAGCTAATTGTAATATAAAATCTCTACGAGATATTCTTTTACAAGTAGTAGTATTTAGTGTAGCAAAACAATATTTTCTGAAACACTTTGATTAACAGAACGAGTTTTATCTTTTCCCAACAATATATATAAGTATATGGAAATCTGATTAAAATATATTTACTCTTGACATCAACTGTTAATCAAAATTTTATTCCAAATTTGTCAAGTTTGCTTGACATGTATTAAGTGAAAGAACATCGACATTTTGTTGGAAATAATTGTTCGTCGACAACAATATTCTCTCCAAGTTTATAACACAAAATGCAATTAATAATAAACGATTTTCATACATCAGATGTTATTATAAAGTTAATCACGAGGTTAATCATAAACTAAACATCTCGATCGCGTTGATTGAAAGTCAAAACGTATATACACCTTTTTCTTTGAATCTGTCTTTAGTCATAATAGTATCTTTGTAGATATTCAATGATCATTTCGTAGACCACATTGAATTTAACAGAAGTTCCTTAATTCGCACGGTTCATGCATATGGCGTGTTGAAATTATTTTTTATATTTTTTCACAGTTAACGGTCAAAATGACTGTTGTTCTAGACAATATAAAAACTAAGTTTAACACTATTTTAAATTGATTCCGTTAACAATTTTACATTTAAAAATAGAAAAAAATAAAAGTAAAAAATTTCAGTTTGCAAAAAATGCGTACACCTACAAAACGACACTTTTAATTTCAAAAAACGGTTCGAATGGCCACTGCCGCCATTCTAGTGTTAAATAAAATATACATATATCAATTTGTATTTTAAAAATGGTCAGTTAATATAAAATTAGAACTAAACTACGTATGCAACTAAAAGTTACATAGTGCATATAGCCATAATTAACGTGTTTTACTCATATTTTTAAAAAAGTATTTACCACTTTTCTCCTCGCAAGCGATAATTTTTCATGGATAATCAGGTTGTATTGGCTATAGATGAAAATAATGACAAGTTAACAAAATTTACGTAGAAGATAGATTTTAGGCATATGAACATATATGTTAAGTTTCAAAACGGTTTACAAGCTCCTTTAAAAGTTATTGTAATTAATAGTTACTAGTTACTATATGATTTCTTATGGAGATTAGCGAAAAAATACGACATATCAAACTTGATTGCTAAAAAAAAAATGATATAAAAAATGATGACTGGTTTTTAAAACTTCTTTTAATTGATTGCCAAAGATCATAAAAACAATTTGGAAAAGTATGCAAATTAGAAACTTGCACATTAATTACTCACAACTTTTATGCAAATTATAAATTTGCACATTGTTTAATCAACATTTTATTTCGCTCATAAAGCTTCTTCTATGAGGAAGCCTGTTTTTGATACATAATTATTAGTAGATATTTATTAATTTGGCTTGCTCATAGAGGAAGCTTTATGAGCGAAATAAAATGTTGATTAAGCAAATTTATAATTTGCATACTTAAAAATTGTGAGGAAGTAATGTGCAAGTTTTTAATTTGCATACTTAAAAACTATAAGGAAGTAATGTGCAAGTTTCTACTTGCACACTTAAAAACTATGAGGAAGCAATGTGCAAGTTTCTACTTGCACACTTAAAAACTATGAGGAAGCAATGTGCAAGTTTCTACTTGCACACTTAAAAACTATGAGGAAGCAATGTGCAAGTTTCTACTTGCACACTTTTTATTGTGATAAGCTTTAGTGCATTTATCGCATAATTCAGATATATAGATGTTCTTTCAGATAGATGTTGACTTTGGTGGATGTTGGTAATATATTTACACGTAAATATATATATATATATATATATTTATATTCAAACGTCCTGTAATGATAGATTACTAGAATGACATACAATATGTGAAACTATCAACTTATACAGTCATTTATAAGATAGCAATTAATGACTTATAAGTTGCTTGTTTCACATACTATGTAATTAAAAACATTAATTAATTGATTTTCGTATATTTTTACAAATCGTATATTTCGTAGTTTTAAAATACGATTTCTTTTAGGTTTTTTGGGATAAAATATATATGCTTTTTGAAAAAAAATAAACAAAAAGGAAACTGGGTCTAATCAACCAAATAGAAAAGAATTAAATATGAAATAGGGGTAGAAAAGACTGAAAAATATAATAGAATTAGAAATAGACCGATATCTCAAAATTTGCGGAAGTTAGAACAACCACAAACATTGCTCCAAAAATTCCAAATTTTATTAAAAAAGAATCCCTTTACCGATCATCGCCAAATTCAATCCCAAACTTCCTTAAACAATACCCTATCGATTAAAAAAAAATTTAACCCGATATTTGCAATTTTTTAAAATTAAATGCATCTACAAAATGCAATCAAAATTTTTGAAATAATTTTTTCAGTCTTTTTTTACAACAATCGATTTATTTAATTATTCTATCAAGTAGTTTTTACAACAATCGATTCATTTTATTATTCTATCAAGTAGCTTGCTGAGAAAACAGATTAAAAAAGAAAATTCTTTCACCGATTCTCGCCAAATTCAATAACAACCATTTTTCTATTTCTATTATATTCTTCAGTCTTTTCTACTCCTATTTCATATATAATTCTTTAAGATTTGGTTGATCAGTTCTTGAGTTATATATAAGCGAAAAAAATAATAAAGAAGCAAAGTGTAAGTTTTTAATTTATATACTTTTTTATTATATTAGTAATGTTTTTCTAATTCTATTATATTCTTCAGTCTTTTCTACCCCTATTTTATATATAATTTTTTAAGATTTGGTTGATCAGTTCTTGAGTTATATATAAAGAAAAAAAATGATGAAGAAGCAACGTGCAAGTTTCTAATTTACACACTTTTTTATTATATTGGCAATTTTTTTCTAATTTTAGTATATTCTTCAGTTTTTTCTACCCCTATTTCATATATAATTCTTTAAGATTTGGTTGATTAGTTTTTGAGTTAAAGGAATTTAAAATTTCGGGGAATCCGTACATACATAAAAGCCTTATAAAGCTGAGTCTAATCAACCAAATCTTAAAGAATTATATATGAAATAGGGATAGAAAAGACTGAAGAATATAATAAAATTAGAAATAACCCAATATCTCAAAATTTGTGGAAATTAGAGCAACATTTAAAATTTTGAAGAATCCGTACTTACATAGAAGCCTTATAAAACTGGATCTAATCAACCAAATCTTAAAGTATTATATATGAAATAGGGGTAGAAAAGACTAAAGAATATTATAAAATTAGAAAGAACCCGATATCTCAATATTTGCAGAAGTTAGAGCAACCACGGACATCAAATCCGCACATACACACACACACATACGGACATTTTTTTTAATGCAATTTTTCGACGTTTTAGAACATTCTGAACACATTGGCAGCGGCAACTAAAAAAAAATTTTTTTCACGAAAACAAAGCTTCCTCTATGAGGAAGCAAAAAAGAAAACATGTAGGTATACTTACTAGCTTGTTACAAAGATATTAATTAAAAACTAAGCAGTTGTAAGGTTCCAGAAGTAAGTTAGCGTTGAAAAGTGACAACATCACATATTTCTAGTTGTCACTTATTGTTAGACGTTGAGCTAACCTTGCTTGTACACTGTTTCTTTGCCATTCCAACGAAATATATTTACTTTTGATATTTTATTATACATTTAGGTGTTTTTATACCTTTTATCCTACATTATAATTGATTAATAGAAAATATTTTTTTTTCAAGAATCGGTCAGAATCGTGGCATACATTCAAGCAGAAGATATGCTACCAATTGAAGAAAAAAGTTTTTATGCCACGTCTAATACATGTCAAATGCCGAACTTTTTAAAATAATATCTTACCGAGATTGTAAAATTTATATATAAAATCCATCTTTTACGGGTTTTTCTTACTTTTTGTACCATAATCATTGTTCTTTGATAACTTTTTTATTTTATTTAGATTTACGATTTTTTTTTCTTAAGTTAGATTTAGCGTACAGTCACGTCCGACATTTTTAACGGCAAAACTAAGAATATGCATAAAGAGTATGTAAAATCTTATTAACAGTTATCAAAAACATTTTATTGGTTTAATTTTATGCAATTAAAGCCAATAGTGATCTTATGGAATACAAATACAGGCTAAAAATGCAAAAATTGTAGTGTTCTCAATATATACGTTACTTTTTGCTGAGATTGTATAGCCAATAGTGCCAATACATCCTTAATCTTCGGCGCACACAAGACTTTCATTATTTCATTAACAGCTGCAATGCGGCAGTACTTATTTCTCGCGAGAATAGAAACAAAACGCAGATTCGCGCGCGGCATGAAGATGTGCACGCTCCTCTGAAAGGAGGCTCACAATCAGTGTCAGAGATCCACGTTCGCGAGTTTTCCTCTGCCAGCACGTTGTCTGTGCACGTTTCTATGTACTCGTACACCCTACTTGGCGTTTGTGTGTATACCGAGGCGAATCTCGAGAATCTCGAGCCGGCGAGGATGAGGGAAACAGAGAGAAAAGGAGAAGAGAAACGGTGCTGGGGACAACAATCATAACAATCTAGTTAAACGTTATAAGGATATCTCGCGCTAAGAGGCGTGCCAAGCGTTGCATAAAATCAAATTGTACGCCGAGCCGAGAAGTTATTGTCGTTTCTCATCCCTCCTTTCCTCTTTAAGTCCCTCGCCGCGCCACCATCCAACTTGTGCCATCGCCGAAAATTTACCCGAGAATCCTCCACCTCCACCTCCGAAGTTTTCCCCGCGCCTCTTCCGCAACCTTCTTTCGAGTCTTTACCGGCACAGCGGGCACATTCGCCCCCGTGAATCTCTCCACCCTCGACAAACGCAATTTTTTGCGCTCTGCATTTGTCAAGGATCTTGAATAAATTCCGAGGAAATGTGTTTGCGTGGTACCGCTGGTTATTTGAGTTATCTTATGTTATGTGATTAAGATATATATAAGAGTAATGAGACAAACAATACGTTTATACTGTTTTTGTGACATAAGATTTATAGTCACTGGAAAATTAGTAAAAGTCATAATGCTTGGTACATATGACGTGATAAAAGCAATTTGTATGAATTATTTTTAAGAGACAAATATGATTTGCTATTTCGCGTATAATTGCAAGAACTCCGAAAATACTGCTTTGCGCCGCGTGTAGAGAAACTACGAATGATTATTAAACCCACGGACTTCGTGGAACGTGGGTGGAATTAGTCTGCACGGGAGAATTCGTAATAGGGCTTTCGTTGCCGTCAACAATATCGGATAATTACGCCTCTGTCGGGTGATCCTCGAAATAGAGTAATGGAGAACCGACGAAATCGGCTTGAGGGGGTTAAATTGAAATTGAAATTACTCGAAATTACTTGCAGCTTCGTCGGCGATGGCAAGAGCTGTCGTTGCCAGCGATATTCTCTGTCCCGGAAATCGAATATTGCATTCTCAACCCGCTAATGACTCCGCATATTACACGCCTGTAAAAATTTTTACGTAAGTTCAAACAGGACAGTTGATCACACAACTGTCCCGCATTAAAATTGCATATTCTCAAAATTATTTTATGACGAGACAAAGTCTTCTCAACTGTAGATATAGGTACTAAGTTTTCTTTTATACTTCAAGAATTCAATGTGAAATTATTCTTTAGATTTAACAAATTTTCTTAAATCCAAACAAATTTATGCATTGAAATAGTCCAACCGAACCAATATTTAAACTAAAAAATACAATTGTTTAACTTTTCAAATAATATGTTTCTTTACCTTAGGTAAAGTTTTACAATTAGGGCCCCAACGAGAAATCAATCGCCACTTAAATATGTTGTAGGGGAGGTCTTTCTGAGTAATTCTACGCAAGAAAGAAGTGGGGGACGGCATTGGTTTAGAAGATATAGCAAATTGAAATTTCAGAATTTTAATGCTTTTTATTAGATATTATAAAGTAACACCACGCCAATGACTTTGATCTTGACATATATTACAGAGATTATTTTCCTGAGTATCCTTTGAAAGGTTCTAGCAAGGAATCGTTGTTTATTAAAAAGTTATTAACAAAAAAGTTTGAAAATTATAACAGTTATTTTGAGTATTATGAGATACATATATGAGACTAATATACCAAAGTACATGCGTGGACAGGGGAGCGTATTCCACAGGGTCGGGGGGGGGGGTGGACCTCGCTTTACAACTTACAAAGTACATGCGTGGACAGAGGAGCGTGTTTTTGCCCCTCGAATCCAAAACTGTTGATAAAATTTGGGGGTCGACCTTCCTTCACCTTGCACAGTAAACATAATTCTCGTGTTCTCACAAAAATCAAATATCAGAGTTTAGTGTTTTTTCTCATTTTCTCCCTCCCAACCCTGTATAGGGTGGACCTCGCTTCAACTTACAAAGCGCATACTTATAAAGCGCGTCACTAACCTATGGGTTATTGGCGCGCTTTACAAGTATGTGCTTTGTATGTGCTTCAACTTACAAAGCGCATACTTATAAAGCGCGTCACTAACCTATAGGTTTATAATATCTAATAAAAAGCATTAAAATTCTGAAATTTTAATTTGCTATATTTTCTAAACCAATGCCGTCCCCAATTATTTGTTAAATAATTTGTTAAAGCAGAGAATAGTTGATATATGAAAAGTACATATTTATATATCAACTATTTATCGTACATATAAATATGTACGATGAATAAGTACATATAAACATGTACTTTTCATATACCAACTATTCTCTGCTTTAACAAATTATTTGTTAAATATTATTAACAAGACTTCTATAATATATGTTAAGATCAAAGTCATCGGCGTGGTGTTACTTTATAATATCTAATAAGAAACATTAAAATTGTGAAATTTTAATTTGCTATATCTTCTAAACCAATGCCGTCCCCCACTTTTTTCTTGCGTAGAATTACTCAGAAAGACCTCCCCTACAACATATTTAAGTGGCGATTGATTTCTCGTTGGGGCCCTAATTGTAAAACTTTACCTTACCTTAAAGTAAATAATTTCTCAAAAAAAATTGAATGTTTTTTAACTTAAAGAATCTTATTATTTCTGTCAAAGTATTGTATTATACATATAGCCGAGCGCCCGCCCGAAAAAACGGTCACCCATCTAACAAGGGAAGGGCCCGATGTGTTGTTGCTGAGATCTAAATAATACTATTATATTTTGTTTAAGGATGATAAATAAAGGTGCCTAGCAAAATTTTAGCTGCTATGACCCACAGGTGTGGACGGCCCGGTAAAAAATTTTTTATATAAAAATATAAATATACCTATATATAATTATATATCAAGTATGTCCATACACATGTTTTTTTCTCTTCTATAATCTCTGTTCGTGTATATTACAGGAAAAAGAATAAAAAGAAGAATCTAAAAATGATTAAAACGATCATTTTTGCATTGCATTTTTTTATAAAAAATGAAGTTTAAGGTAATGAGAAAAAATTTGTCTACATATAATCATATATAAATGTAACAGTTGTTATATATATATGATTATATATAGGGAAATTTTTTCTCATTACCTCAAACTTCACTTTTTATAAAAAATTTAATGCAAAAATAATCTTTTCAATTATTTTTAGATTCTTCTTTTTATTTTTTTTCTTGTAATATATACGAGTAGAGATTATAGAAGAGGAAAATACATGTATGGACATTTTTTATATATAATTATATATATATTTATATGTTTTTATATGTTTATATATATTTTCATAAGAAAAATTTTTTACTAGGGGGAGGGGGAGTATAGAATGGAGGAGTAAATAAAATGTTACCTTTATCTGGTTAAAACAGTGTTATAATATATGTCATTCTAATATGCATCTTATGTGAAATCAGCGTTTATAAAAATCCATGTGTTTTCTTTGTTTCCTATTGTAGGTACTTGCAATCTATCTTCGAAGACTTTATCTTCTGCTATAATAGCGCAAATAAAATTCTAATATAGTGCACTCGAAAGTACGTAACAAAATATGGTTACCACTAAATTTTAAGGTGTTATTGACTATATATTATAGCAGAAGATACAGGTCTTCAAAGATAGATTGAAAGTACAATAAAAGACAAAGAAAACACATAAATTTTTATAAACGCTGATTTCACATAAGATGCATATTAGAATGACATATATTATAACATTGTGTTAACCAGATAAAGGTAATATTTTATCTACTCCTCCACTTTATACGGCTTGTTAGTAAACCAGGATGTGTAACGTTAGCTCCCCTGTACTCTCCTTTCCCCTGGTAAACAATTTTTTATATAAAAATATATAAAAACATATAAATATATATAATTATATATCAAATATGTCCATACATGTTCATACATGTTTTTTCCTCTTCTATAATCACTGTTCGTATATATTATCTACAGGAAAAAGAATAAAAAGAAGAATCTAAAAATAAATACAATATATATATTTATATACGTTTTTATATATTTTTATATAAAAAATTTTTTACCGGGCCGTCCACATCTGTGGGTCATAGCAGCTAAAATTTTGCTAGGCTCCTTTATTTATCATCCTTAAACCAAATATAATAGTATTATTTAGATCTCAGCAACAACACATCGGGCCCTTCCCTTGTAAGTAGTAACCGCGCCTGGTGTTGCTTGACTTTGATGATTGAATGGGCTAGCGGTTTTTTAGTTGGTTCTAAGCTGTTTATTTTTGCCAAATACGTATCATGAGTTACAAACCAATAAACAAGTTTGTTGATATAATAATAGTCGCTGCGGGCTCGTTGGAGCTTCTCTCAGGAACTGTCTTATCTTAATTTTACAATGTGTTAAGTCTTATTGTCGTTTCTTTTACAAAGTTTTGATCCGCAAACGAATCAAAAAAGTCCTTATTTCAGTTTTAACCGGATAAAAAATTGGCTATAAAAAAAAATTTCGGTGTTCCTTACCATATGATCACAACACGAATAGAATTGAGAATTACAAATAAAACAAAAAAAAACAAGGGGAGGTATCGCCCTTAAGGCTATAGCGTATTCTCATTATAAAATTTCTTTTTAAATTTAACTTATGACTAGAGTAGGTAGACTAAAGCTAATTAAGGGGTCATATCCGTTTCTCGGCCCTGAAAAGTGATCCAATAATTATGAGGGATTGCAAGAAAACTATTAGACCGATTAAGTTGAATCTTTCTTTTATTGCAAGGAGTGTTTTGCAGGAAAGAAAACATACAGTAACAATAAAAAATACCAAAAAATATAGCGGCTACGTGCATTGGTGTAGGACGTCCTTTTTCGCGCAGGCATACAAACGGTGGGCATTCTTCAGCTCGTAGGATTAATCATAAACAAAATTTTTTGAATTTTTATTATTTTTTGGGATCGTGATTCTCGGAGCTGATATTGTGCTCACAAGAGGGATTTTTCGAAAAAAAATAATTACACAAATGGTCACACTAAAAAATTTTTCGTGATTTTTCTGAAAAAATTGTTACATTTTTTATTGATAAGTTCAACATGATTGAACTTATCAATAAAAGCTCCCGTGAGCCGATAAAGAATCTTATTAGGAATATGTATACAAAAAATGAAGTTAATCGGACGAATGGTGAGGCAGTTATCATGCCCACCGTCTTGAAAAGTGGTGTTTCGAGAAAAATGCACGCACCCGCTATATTTTTTGGTATTTTTTATTGTTAGTGTATGTTTTCTTTCCTGCAAGACACTCTTTGCAATAAAAAAAAGATTTAACTTAATCGGTCTAATAGTTTTCTTGCAATCCCTCATAATTATTGGACCACTTTTCAGAAACCGAGAAACAGATATGACCCCTTAATACTGACCGCGTGTTAACTTAGAACTACATTAACTTATTCTTTATTACATTTTTGTATGTTTATTTTAATGGGCTATCGGTGATCCTCTGGCTCTGATGCTTCCTTTCTTACACAAAAGAAAATATACAGCATCATATTTTTTGCAAGGAAATTCTGTAACTCATTATGCAGTATCGTTATCGTTATGTTGTCGTTGCGCAGGTATACTATATGGTAAAAAAGCTGCGCAACGACAATATGTCGTTATCAACGACAGTTGATAACGATACTGCTAATAACGAGTTACAGAATTCCCGTACAGGCGTAACAATGGTTATTCCAAGCAAAAAATTAATTGTAAATAGTGTAACACTCTTATTTCAATCAAAGAAGTGTTTTATTTCATTGAGTAATATTTAGTGTAATCAAAGAAAATGTTATTTCATCGAAACATATTGTTTCAAACTATCGTGTTTTTTCCGTTAAACAATATGATTTAATGCAATAAAACTTTAAAATTTGTATTCAACAAAATAATGTTTTAGTTAAAGTATTGTAATATTGTTTCCATGAAATAAATATAAGCCAAACAAATAGAAATAATGAATGTAAAGAAATATTTCTCTCTGTGAATATACTATATGTCATATAAATGCAGTCATTTGATTTTGCAAATAATTAAAAATCTTTTTAATTTAAAGTAAATATATTATTAATTATATTTATATGTATATATCGTACATATATAACTGTGTACTTTTCGTCAAAATATATTTTAAAACGAGAAAATTAAAAATATACTTTTTTACTAGATTTAGGTATAATATTTTATTAAACCAAGTCAGAAACTTAGCTTTGCCAGTAAATAACACAAATTACTTTACTCGATCTAATTTCCCTCGAATGGCCACATTTATTAATTATAATAATCACGATATCTCGATTATTGGTTTTGGTCCTTCTCAAGTGTGAAAATCGCATATTCGATAAGCAAGAACTATGTACCTACATTGTAACTGTGTTAGCATATTATATTTTTCTAAGATTTCTAATTTTTAGAAATACTCTATTTTCTCTCTTAATTGTTTCTAAATTGGCCTTTTTTACGATTTATTGTAAGTAAGTACGGAATTTCCGCGAGGGACGTAAATATAAAATTATCAAAATATATACTTTTTCGCAGACACAGTCAGAGTATTTCTCGCGCGCTTGGAATTCCCACCAGCACGGCGGCGATAACGATGAAAAAAAAGGCGCAGGATTTGCCATAAAAAATGCTAAAGCGACTGGGGGAAAAGGGCGTTAACGACGTCTTCGTTAAGGGATGCCCGCCGGGCAGAGTTAAAACGGTGAGGAATCAAAAGATCGATTAGAATCGGCCGTCACCACGGGATTTCTCGTACAATTCGAAGGGAGAAATCTTGCCCTCACGACAGGGAACGCGAGGTCAGGATAGAAGGGCTGTGTTTGTAAGAAATACGAAGGGAAAGGAAGAAAAGGTGACGCGAGAGCCACCCTCTGTTGTTCGATTTCTCGCTTTGCCGTTTTCGGGGGAAACGACGATGTCCATCCTCTTTCCTTTTTGCGGAAATTCAATATTTTGGCTATCGAGTTTCCTGTTCTACGGGAAGAGAGAGGTACCGTTTTTCTCCTTCTTTCTACCTTTCACTTTATTTACGCCAAAAAAAGCGAATGACTTTAAAATTGTTTGGCATTGAGTCGAAAAATGAGAAACTAATGCATGATTCGTCCCTTGCGGCTGAAAAGTAATTTTAAAGAATAGTCCTTCAACGGATAAAACGAATTCTAAATACATTCCAAAACGAAGAAATTAAAAAAAGATATGTCAAAAGATCGTTTAATTTCCCAAAATTGTATGTATACTCCATACTCCATAGTCGCAAAGTAGAATTGTATGTCTCGATTAAGTTGTTCTATTATACAATTTATTCATAATTCTTATTGTATTCGACCTTCCAAACTTCCTCGCGACGGCTAATTTTCGCAGCCACCAAATCGCGATTCGTCTCAACATCTCAATAGAAAGATTATCTCGCGATATCCGTACAGAGTGCAGAGCCTCGGCACAGTTGGAGAACACGGGGAAAGAAGGAAGAGAGAAAAAGGAGAGGCTCGGAGTCTCACGGGCGCAGCAGACGAGCAAGAAACGGGAGTTCACCCGCTGCGACGAACAGCGAGGTAGGCGTGGCGGGAAAACATGCCGTCACAATGTCGGTTCAACTACACGACAATTATCGCCGGCGAGCTTTATAATTAAGAGGCCTTACCCGCGGTCCGGCATTTATCTAGCATCTCCGGCGTGTGCGTCCCGCGGCGACGATCCGGTCGGCATGGAGCAACGCGACTTGGACGAATTGGACGGCCGCGGCGCGGCGGCGCGCGGCGCTTCCTTCCGCGCGTGGAAGCTACACACGACAAGCCTGGTTACTGTAACCGGTATATACGCGTTCTTTCTTCTTTCGCATTGCAGCTCCTTTCTCATTGACGACGACCACGTGCTGCGACATTGTAATGCGTCGATTGAAATCGGGAACTCCAAAAGGTACTCCGGAAACGAGGACTCGATGCATCAGCAGAACGATCATTTTCGTCGAAAGATTATTCGGGCAATAATGTACAATGAAAATATTAATAAAGTAAAATTGAACGTATAATTATGTAATCACACACAATACCTTTTTGTATCAAAAAAATATAATGAAAGGTAAAATTATATTTACCTATATACATAAAAAGAGAGAGATTCGAGATTCATTTATATTAATATAATATTATATAACATATATAATACAGAATTAATATATTCAGAAACATTCTTGTTCATTTTGTGTTGTGATATTGAAACGTTTTAATGCCAAATACATATTTCAATATTTATTTTAAAAATTACATTTAAAAAATTGTATTTAATATTACTTGGATAGAATAAAATCTAAATTGATTAATTGTCGGCTTTTACATTATAATGTAACATTTTGTTTAAAACAAATTTAATTGCCGCGAAAAAGCAATTGGACGGACACGCGACGACGAAACTAAAGAAAATGACCGCAGAAAAGTAGGGAAACGCAGAGAAACGCACAACATATTCGGAACACGCAGCAGGGTTACCACGGTAGCCGCCTATTGAAATTTCACCGAGCGGTACAATGTAATTCGGAGTTCGGGGTCATCGTGTGACACGTTAACGTGCTCTAATGCGCCCTTAACGAACCCCTTAATCCAATTTCGTGCAAAGTAACGAAATTATGTGCTGGCTGACCGGAAGCCGCGGTGGCGAGCTTTCAAGCTTCTCTTGTTCAGCCCCTCTCGAGTGGCTGCCATTCAAACTACTCGAGAACCTAAACGAACGTGTTTGGCTTGATCCTATATTCTATTTCACTATGATCTCCTGTAAATATGTTACTTTAACGTGACACGTTGGTTCATTAAAACGTAGCTTTTGACAATAAGGGCCAATAAAAGGGATAGTAGCCAATAATAGTCATTTGATGGAAAAATAAATTTAATTCATTAACAGGGAAGAAATTCTTCTTCGTAATTAGGTAATCGTGCAAAATATTAAAACGCATCATGTAAAATGCATATAAAGAAATCTTTATATTATTGACATGTTATATCACTGTCCACGAGTTAAGCAGACCACGTAGAAAAAAAAGAATTGTCAAATGATATATGCGTTTTTTCTGAAAACTTTGGGAGGGTGTAGCTCAGAGGGAATGCGTTTCCGGACATATGTTTATAGGACAATTTTAAATTCTTTTGACCCGTAGAATATGCCTCTTCTTTTTTTACTATCAATTCTGGGACACCCTGTATAGGTACGCAAGAATATATAATTTTGAAATAAGAATATATTGCGTTAAACGAAGAAAACTTGCTTTAATGAAGCCATTTATATAGTTAAACGAAGTTTTATATAGTTCAACCAAGGAAAAAAAGTTAAAATGGAAAGTTGAAATTCTTAAGATTATATATTCTTGCATATACCTATACAAGTATATCGCAGTGTTGATTTGACACTTCTTTTTTTTCTATGCATATTTTTATTTGATTTTACCATTTTTCATACAATAATTTCATATTTTCATAACCTGACCTGTGCTAGCAATTAATATAAGTACAATAATTTTTACTTTTTTTATCAGTTGTTTTACGATTTATTTATTTTTAAAAAAGCAGAAAAATTGCAATTTTTTACTTGTTAGACATACGCACAGATTGACACGAGTCCGATGACAAATTCGTATAACGTGTGGAACGCGTTCTTAACTGCGAGCGCGGAGATCTGTTTAACAGTCATGGGGATCGGCCATATGTGCGGCACCAAAGAGGATTATCATCGGGGAGATCCGTTATCACGGTGGCACGCGTTTCCGCGTGGAATCTCTCGCTTCTTCTCGTTCAATCCTCTCCCTTGCTCTCGTATAATTTCTCTCTCTCTCTCTCGTTCTCTCGTTTCCCCTATCTCATGCCCGTCCTGCTTTATGGTCGGTACGTGATAATAGAGATGTCATCCTGTCGGTGCTTTGACAACCCCATAACACGGGCCGGGCGTTTGCGTAGCCTGTCTGTAACGCGGCGCTGTGCTCCCCAGAGATCTTGGAAACTGTCGTTGTGCCCACCGCAGTTTTACGCTACGCTATTTTCGACGACTTTTCTCGTTTTGTCATATCGCATAGCCAAAAATATTGTGATTAGGTACGAAGAGTAGCTACGTACGATTGTGTATGCGCTTTTAAATTTACGCCAACCTGGTTTATCCTTATTTCGCATTCTTCCATATTGCGTTGACGCTAAACGTTCTGGTAACTGAGTTTTAAATTAAAAACTTGATGGAATTTGTTAAAACTGAATTAAGAATAAGATATTTCATATTTCGTAGGAAAAATGTTTATAAAAAAAAGTAGGTCGTTCGAAGAAAATAGCGGATATGTTTCATCGTAGCGCGAGGATCGCTGCGTAAGATATGATTCTCAGGCAGGATCATTTGTGAGAGCTAATGCGATGATCGGAATGATCGACACGCACGCGGCCAAGTATTTAAGATCGCCGGATAACGGAGTCACGTGCGGGCAGGATTCGGCAGGACGTTTATTGAGAGCACCCTCTCTGTCGACAGCGCGGCACGATGTATTGCTTTTTAAAGGACTTTAAAAGCTGCCTTATCGGATTGTCGCCACCCAATGAATCGCGTCGCGCGGCGTGCTCGTATATGCGTGCCCTTCGTTTTGGACACGGTCACTTTTTCTCCTCGCTGTACCTTTCGATCTACACATGAATACTTCGCGCAGAGTTGCCGTTTTGATCACTGCCACGTATTTTACTGTCATGCATCGATATATCGAGCCGGTCATACAGAAAACCACGACATTTATTTAATGTCGGACCACGATTAAAGAACTCCGACAATCGTTCACTCAAAGTACCTATCTGCATTTATCTCAAAATAAATGCAATTTTAATTAGATTCTATAAAAGGACAAATCAAATACAACTTATCTCAATTAAAGTTTTTTCTTTTTTTAAGGGGAAGAAAATGAACTACATAAATACTTTTTGAGATAAATAATATTATAAATTACTTAAATTAAAAAATATATAAAAAATATTTGGATGAAACTTTGTACTTGATTCTTTGATAATGGCTTTCTGTGTAATGTTCTCGTTCTCTCGATTATCTGGTGAGTTATTCATAATTAATTTAAACAACAACATCATTATAATTTATTTGGAATTTACAGATTTTGATCTCGTAGTCATTTACAAACTAACATCGTTTCCGGATCTTCCAATCATGAAACTCACTTGGGTATAATGGAGAACTTGATCAAATAGTAATAATTTATATCGCTGAAGATGGCTCAATCCTGAGCCGAAACGTACGGATTGAATGTACAGAGAATTAATAAATCAGTTAATCTGATATTTCAACGCATCAAGAACCGCGTCAACTCTCAGTGCCCTTTACATTGTTTGTTTAAAAAATATATGTATATAGTTTATTTTGTGAGAAAAAATACGATACAACCTTATTCGCAAATTTCAGGAATTATCTATAATTATTTATGCACAATGCTATGGGGAAGAAATCGCAGAGTTTTGTCTGATTATATTATCTTCCGCATATCTATATATAATATAAACTTATAGCTTGTAATTATAACCGAGATAATGTAATCGTTTGCATTGTATTTTACGATTATAATTACAAGGCAAAATGCTCCCTGCCTATTATCGTATTTTTCTGGGTTCTCCGCGATTCCGAAAATTTGATAAAGTTCATTCCAGCATGCTCGCGTCTCGCGCGTGCATACACACACACATAAATACGTATGCACGCCGGACGATATTACAAAATTATCGCGACGTCAATGTTATCGGCACCGTCCGTGCAGAGTGAAGCACATAGATACACGGAGCGATACGCTCCGCATGGCATAATGGAGCCGATCGGACGGCGGGACCCCCGCGTGAAATGCGAGTTCCCCATAGAATAGATCCTGACCCCCTCCTCTCCTTTCGCCCCTCGTCCCCCCCCCCCCCCCCCCCCGCCGGTCGGGAGCGTCGGTGCCCGAGATAATGCGATAACGAGCTTTACTACATGACTATCGCCGCTGCGCGTATTTGTTGCCGCGATCGATTCGCGCCGCGCCGGTATCCGCCGAAAATAAATTGCCCCGACCCGGTAAAATTTATTAAACGCCGCTACGCAGCCACCTTCCTGCACATTAACCCCCTAACGTCACATTTTTCCGCGATCGATAGACAAAAGATTTATTTACATTCTCCAGGACAGAAAGTCACATTATTCGTTGGGACCGACTTTACTGTCTTCGATTAGTTCTATTATAAACATTATTCTGAGAAATAGAATGAAGAAGCATATAAGTTAAGTTAATTAAGCTATGGTTGAAAGTAAAAAGTGCGAACACATCTTTAAATATGTAACGATACTATAATTTGTATCACCGAAAAGAGTACCAATTAAATTCTTTCCTTATTTTATGTTTAATTTGATAAGTCAAATTTAGTTTTTTATTAGACAAACTCAAAAACAGATAATGGATATCTCGTATTTTTATCGATATTAAGACAATTTATATACTTTGATGGCGGTATATACTTTTTGATAGTACTGTTTCGTATCCTCCTGCGCTTTAATCCACCTGCTTTTAAATTTCGTTTATATTCGCGATGTTGCATATGCAGATGCAGAATGCAACGTTTTAAGCGTCTTTCGAAAAGACGAGAGCCGTCGGAGCGAAGTGACCTGTATCACCTGTATGAGACGCGTTAAATGCTCACCCCGGCGCGCGGCGGGCGAGGGGCGAGGGGCGAGTATATTGGTTGGCGCTACCTTGCGAGAAATCGCGGTGCCCCGCGTTTTGTAATGACCTCATTGTCGTACCGGGGCGCGTCGACAACGCCCCCCGCCATTGTCGCTTCCTGAGAACGTTTGACTTTGCCGGTGATTGCAGGGTGAATTTCTCGGGAGTTTGCTGCATTGTCGCGCGAGAATATGGAGGGAGGCGCTTTGCGGCCGTGCGGGAGGGGTACTTCGGTTATAGTTCCTTCTGCGTTTTTCTCCCCTTCCCTGTCTCTCTTCCTCTTTCCTCACTCGGTCCCCCAGTGGGACGCGCGTAGTTTAGCGGGCCCGAGCAACCTTCCCTGAGAAGATTTCAAATTACAGGCTCCAGAAACGGTGTCCCCGTCGTGGACCGCGCAACCCCCTGTCGCGTCATCGTAGAAACACGCGTGAGGCACCCCGCCTCGAAGGCGCACTGCACCGCTTCCTTTTCTTCTGTTTTCTTTTTTATTCCTCTTTTTTCTTCCGCTTTGCGATTTTTCTCGCGATATCTTTTACTTCCGACTGCCGACTGCCGAGTTGAGTTTGAGAGACGCGGAAAGGAACACAGCTCGGAAGAGTGCACAAAATCGGAAGTGTCACAAAAATCAAAGCTACATTACGAACATTTTGAATGATGTTACGTTTAATTAATATTATTTGTATGCTCTTTCAATTCTGCAACACTGTTATTTAATAACAGTTTTATATATTAAAAACTTTGTTCTTTGATCAAGTTTAGCAAAATTTTTTAACTGTTGCATCGTGTGTTTTGAGATGCGTGCGCAATGTAGAAAATAAATAAAAGTAATTTTTATTTACAATAATTATAAAAATAAGAGAAAAGTTTGAATAACAATCTTATAAAATTTTTAATAGGATAGTTAAAGTTTAAACAAACCCAGATTATTATTCTTATCCATAAACGAAAGAGTAACAATGCTACTTTTATCAATTAATTTTAGCCATAGTTTAATTGACTTTCGGTCTCTTTTTCTCTAAACTAAATAATATAAATTCTACACGACAAAGAATATCGTAAGTGTCTTCCCTTAAATTTCTGCATTTTCTCCACTAACCATACCGTAGTTAGCATCGCGTAAGACGGTTGGGACCGGTATTAGAGAAAAGCTGTAAATGTATATATTATTAACTAGTCTCGAAGGGTAAAAACTATGTACGAAAATATGTAGGTATGAGACGGTGCGCGGCGGCGACGCGACGCGACGGGCAGCCAAGTGAAAATCGCAAACGGGGGAGCAGACACGCGCATCGTCCCTTTGACGACGATCTCGCGCGGAGGGATGATACTTTGAACTCGCCGACAACTCTTTCGAGACCTTCGTTACGGTTCGCTTCGCTAGTATCTCCGCGTACGTGTATGCCTAGGAAGAAAAGAGCCCCACCCGGCTATTCTTACCGACCCTTGCCTCGGAATATTAAACGAAACGAACTTTTGCCTGCCGTTCATTACCGCAACTATGCAAACCGGCGCATCTTTTCGAAGCGACGGACATGGAGCAAAAGGCGTTGAGTCGAGCTTTGAATGGAAATAGACATTATTATCTTAACGCGAACCACGCATTAACGTCGACCTTGCCGTAAGACATTTTTTGTTTTATTTTCGAGTATGGTGCAGGGCAGCATAGCTATATTGCGAATTGCGATAGAATTTATTTGATCTCAATAGAAGAATATTTAATAATTTTGCCTTTACCTAAAAGAGACGCCGAAATTCCGTCAATACTTAATGCGAAAGTGAAACATTGAAGCGTTTTTTTAACATGCTATGTTATATTCCCTCAAATTCGGAGCACGCGATTATAATAGATTAGGAATATTAGTCGCGCCCTAACACGCGCTATAGCATCGTACGCGCGATCGAGAATGCCAACTTTAACGCGTAAACCGAGCGTTTTCCACAACGTGATTACGCGGGAGCGTTAATCCGTATTGTTTTTTTTTTCCAGCAGATCGTACGCGAACACAGGCGATCGGATCGGCGTGTAGAACAGTCCGAAAGAGAGATAGAGAGGACGAGAGAGAAAGAGAGAGAACAACAGATAGATTTATTCTGTTGCGAGATGAAAAGAGACGGAGAGAGAAAAACGGCGAGAGAGGATCGTATCGCATTCGAGCTCGCGCGTGTGCGTCGGGCGTTTTTAATGCGTGTTACCCGGCGGAACCGCAATCCGCTTTTGCGGCGGATGCCGGTGCTGTCCGCAGCCCGCCGGTTGGCGGTTTCCGGTAACGCGCTTTGGCGTAAACCAGCAGGCACGCCTGATTTCGAAATTGCAAAACATTTTCACACTCTTGTGGTTCCAACGCCGCCCGACAGTCCTCCCCTCCCCCTCCCCCTCCCCCTCCCGTCTCCCGTCTCCCGTCTCCCGTCATGCCGTTGCGCGCACGGTGGCACCTTCCGCTCCCTTTGCGTTTTCCAGTTTTTTTTTCGTTCCTTCACACACGCGTGCACATTGCCGTTTAAAATCACGCGCACTCCTAAAACGCGCTTCGCGCGCCCGAAAAACGCGCGTCATCGCCGCGCGAAAACGCGCCGCGCGTTTATCGGACGTTGTTAACGCGAAAAAATGCTCGAATTTGTACAACAAAAACGAAAACGCGACTAATATTCAGAATTCCAGTTCAGAAGTTTGTGTTGAAGAACACGAAGCAGGCTATATCCTAAACATCTCTTGTATCGGTTCTCCAAAGAAATATAATTTCCACATTACGCCGAATGTATCTTTATTCCGTACATATCGAGATATGCTTAATTTTTTAAATATTTAATTAACATATTTATATAGTTATAAATTTATTTAAGAAGATAAATAATTTTTTTTACTTTGCTTTTGTATACAAGATTTGGTCTTGGTGTTTTCTTGTTCCAACATTCTCAACTCATTGTCAGCATCTTCATCTCACCACCATTTTTTAATTTCCTTCTTTTTTTCTCTTTCTTAATTCTTTTCTCTTTATTTCCAAAATATTATATATACAAAGTACCAAAGCGTCATAATCAAATCGTTCACGATAAAACTCTATCGCGCGGAAAAGTCGAGCGCGTTTAATGACGGTGCGATTGGCATGTCGCTCGTGTCTCAGAGGCTCATTTTGAACACATTAAAAAGCTTGACGGCGAGATCGTTGCTAGAGCTTTCCCGGCAGTTATTCCGGCGCGGCGCGGCGTTCAACGTTGCCCCGGGATTTCGTGTTTAATTGTGAAGCGTTTAACCAGCATCGGCCCGCGGCGACAGGCAACGCCGCGCCGCGGCCGGAGCAATGCCGGAGTCGGAGAGAGTGTGCAGTCATTAAATTATTCCGGAATGTGAGCTCGATGGGTGTCCCCGATCGGTCCGACTCTGAAACGCGTTCAACAGAAGGATCGGCATTCGGCCGGTACGACCGCGGCTGTACATCTGACGCCAGACGCGATCTATATAACTCTCTCGCACGTGTTAGACGCTGCGCCGGTCTTGTTTCGCGCGCGTCTCGGCGACACCCATTTTCTTTATCCAGAGTGACCGTATTTAAGCTAACGAGCATACTCATTGTCAGCTCAAAACTAAATCGGGATAAAAGAACGAAAGGAGGGCTTGCTTTATATTAAACATTGGCCGACTAACTTATAGCAGCGAACACTAGAAAATAAATGAAAAAGTCATAAATGGTAAAATCGGATAAATGATCTTTCGTAAATGATTTCACGGTAGTCTTACAGGATGCGCATATTACCAAGAAAGATAAAGATCATCGGAACATGCACACCGCAGAGCGCATTCGCTATAATTAAGTATTCACACTGCGTGCAAATCCAATTTATTTTACAAATTCAAAATCTTTAATCGACAATTTATTTTAGCTGAAGCTCTTCTTACACATTTCTTGCCGTTTTAAATCACGTCATTTAACACGATTAAACGTATTAACTTTTAATTTAATACGATTAAACCGTGTTAAATGACGTAATTTAACACATGAAGAAACATGTATGTATAAAGAGCTTCAGTTAAATGAGTCATTTCTAGATGTTTATGCGTGTAAAAATAACACTTGGATCTGCAGTGCACGACTTTTGTTAAATATCAACAACAAAAAGTTTCCATAATAACATCTTGTAAATCCATGCTGTTGAACTCATTAACGGAAAACTTGAATAATTTTTCTAATCGCTCTAAATCTTGAACTCTATTGATTATCCGAGAAACGCTTGTTTCATTTCTTCGACCGCGACGTATTAATTCGAAAAGACTGATGTCGCTTCTAGATGTCTGATAGCTAATAGCTTGAACGCAAACATCCCGTCGGAGAATATCAACATCGGTCAGCGATGCACTTTCGATCGGGCGGATATCTCATTGCGGCACGTGCAGAATCTCGAGGTACCTACTCCCCGCGGGAGGTGCCCCAGGCTTTCGGCTCTCGAACCCCGGATATGACGCGAATCAGTGACTCCGAAAAACGATCCTTCAGTGCGCGGCGTGGCGCGGCGCGGCGCGGCGAGCAGGGCAAACGAGCGTGTCGGCAAACAAAATCGGTCGGTTGAACGCCATCGGCGCGGCCGGGCCGGGCGGCCGGGCGGCTGCAGCGGGCAGTAGCGTCCAGGTCATACTTTTCTCTTCGTGGCCGATGCGCACACACGTCGTCCCCGCGGGGCTGAGCAAAACGCAAAAACGTCAGCGGCAAGATCCTCGAATGATTTTTCGAATGCGCAACGAGCCCGCGAGCCGTCCCGCCATATGAAACTGTTCCGCCCCGCCGTTTGTTCCGTGCCCGTTTGCTCCGAATCGAATCGAACGTTTCCCCGATAAATAACGTCACATTTTCGGCGTACACCGGCAAAAAGGCTTTTGCGTATCGCGCTTACCGCCGGCAACGATGCGGAAAAAGCGAAAGCGCGCGTCAGACACGTTAGATCTGTCCAATTGTTGCCTCCTCCTCTGCCTCTACCTCTTTTGCCGCATTGGAAATCGCATTCGTTAGTGGTACACACGATTATCGATATTTCATGGAAAACCATTGGCGGCTAATTACCAATACAAGGGAGAAATCTCCCGTCGCCTCCCTCCGGCAACGTTCCACTATCGAACGATAATTATAATCGAGCAATTATATAATTATATAATTATAATGAAATATAACACGCGATATCGTCCGACGCGATTTCCATAGCATTGTTCCATGCAAATAGCTGCAAAGTATCATATTGTTATATTTTCAATCGATTAATTTTATTATTGGGAAATATTTCGTTGTTGCATTTATCATTACAAATGATTCCCATCAATCTATTTAATTTTTAATATACATTAGACATTAAAAGATTCGAGAGGTGCCGAAGCATTTATCTACCGTTGTTTCCGTCGATCTTCTTTTGCTATTAACCGCCGCCATTTATTGTATGATACAATGTAAGTACATATGTATGTACATACATAATCGCGGCTAATTATCGCGGCAGTTGCCCTTTGACTCGATTAATAACAACGAATGCGCCCAGCGATACCCAGCCACGTGCTGCGTCGCGTTTCCAAATTTGTTCTACAGGAGTTTACGGGGTCGCTAACCGGTCCATCGAGCGGAGAAAAGAGAGAAAAAAAAAGGAGAAGAACCGGGACGCGACGCGACGCGACGGCAAAGAAAGAAGGGAGGGTCTGTCTCCGTGAGAGGGAGACAGAAGAGGGCGATTCGTACCATTTGGCTCGGCTTCGACGTCGGTTAACGCAGCGGGGTTACCGCGGACGCCTCGACGGACACATTGAGGGCGCCCGCTCGACTTGATAATCGCTTGCCATTCATACACTTTTCATTGGATTGCGATTGAGCATTAAGAAACCGGGAGACCCAGGGGCTACGCCGCGCGTATTGCGTCGCGCCCGGACGACGTATTAGCATTAGGAGGCATCATCTCGAGTGTAAACACTGCATGGGCACCGCGGATTTAGTCACAGTCGAGAACCGCGGGACGTCCCCGATATTATCGTCCCTTTTCACGTTTTTACCTTCGGTAGCGTCCCTCCGCTGCACCCCGGGCGATACCCACCTCGTAAACGCGCCAGAGATCCATTAACCTCCTCAGAAACCGCTTCTTTTTAATTTCGAACGGTTTCAATCTAATTCAGTTTTGGTAGGATTTAAATTTGAGAGAAGAGTAGAAAGCAAACGAGATTTTTATTTAATTATTAGACTTTTAATATCACAATGATATCGCATGTGATACACAAATATCACATACGATATGGTTAAGAAACGAACATTGACATATTTACAAAGATTATTCCGACGTTTACTTCATTATGAAGAATAGAAAGGGAGCAGCAAAGGACCTTTTCAACGGAATATAAAAATTTGAGAAAAAAAGATGCAATAAGAAAAAAATTTTTATTTAACAATTAATGTTGCGTAAATAACATTCTTAATAATCTTTTTGCAAGTAAATTCAAATTTACTTTAGTCACTTTAATATAAAATTTATTATAATAATAAATATAAAAATAAATAAAATTATAATTTTCGTAACGTCTTATGTTACACAAAAAGTATAAAATAAAATACACGTATAAAAAATCGTATAAACTATAAGCAATCTGCGCGTTAACTCGCCCGACAGATCTCGTTCTATGTACTTCCCTACAGATCGACCCAAAGACATATCGACGAAAGAAATATCTGAGGGAGGATCCGGTGGAACGCTGCTGACACAAGAAAGTTTCGTTTCCGAGAGGGCGAGGAGAAGAAAGCGGTTTGTCGTTGGCCTTAACCGCGAGGATTCACGGTTAAAGCCCACGAGCGGCGGACGTCGTCCTCGTCCATGATCCCCTTTATCCAATCCGTGAGGATCCGCGGGGCGTTAAATCCCTCACGGGAAAGCTCCGTAACTGAGAGCTCTCGCGTTCGCGCGCGCTAAGTCGGTCAGCTCGGTCCAGCCGAGCGAGAGGATCACAATACCGGCGCCGACCGCGGCCGGGCACATCCATCCCCGGCTCGCGCGTTCTCCCCGTGAAAATTAGTTGCGCGAGAAATCCATGCTAATGTCGGCTAATCGGCCGTAATCAGCCGTGAGAGCCGACGGCTGTCACGAGTCGACGCGACGCGGACGTGCCGTGGAAGTTCGCAACGAGAGGGAGATTCTTTCCTCGAACCTCGTCGTCCTCGTCAGCGATTCGATCGTAACGGATTGACGCGCGATCAGGCGGATTCGTATTGAAAGCGATCGCGTTTCTACAGAAAACAGCCTATTTTCGTGCAGATTGACAGATCGAGATGTAAGTAGATCTTCGGAGTTCTTTTCAAAGCGCATTGCAGCTCTGTCACGGTCCTATTTGCAGAATTAATGAGCCAGGACAGATCTCATAACATTTGGGGGATAGCTGCCAATTCGTTATTGACTTGAATCGCATGATTGACTCGCAACGATATTATGTCTTTATCTATTAATATATGGTTGAAAAATTTGAAAAAAACAGAAATATTATGTCGCTCGCAAATAAATATAAAATACAACTTGCAATAAAAGTATACTTATATAATCGTAATAAAAATATAGTATAATCACAAACTCGCAATTACAGCTAGAAAGTTTCAAGAATATAGTTGCAATTAGAACGTTTATTAACATTGATTATAACTGCATTGCAAATACTCAAATTAATTTTATTATGACGTTTCTGTAACTTAGGGATGAACAAGAGGCTGAAGAACAACCGAGCGAGCCTACCACTGAAGAAGTCTATAATCCTCACTTGCATCGTGTCACTTACAAACAAGTGTCGTACGTTCCTTTTCTCAAACTTTTCGTATAATTTTAATGTTTATTAACACATTGAATGCCATGGATCTAATTTACTTGTCTCTCCGATGACGCCAAAGTAAAAATTTCATTATTAGATTTACATCTTGATGAAATATTATATATCTAATATAATTGAATTATATAAAATTATCGTGCGTTTATAACCTTAAACTATTACTTCAATATTAATTATATTTGTAGAATTACAAATGTTATTTCTTACAAGTTTTATGCATCTTTTGAGTTTAATAACGCCAGTTCGGTGATCGGCATAACATTCAACATATTAACCTATCACATAATTTTTTTATCAAACTTTAATCAACAAGTTGTTTTTTCTAAGGAAGAAAAAGTTTTAGAAATTTACTAAAATATTAATTTAAAATTTGTCTAAAGTAAATTGTTCCCGGTACATTTTGAGGTAAAATAAATATAAAATAATTTTTTAATATGTTTGTGTCCACAAAATAGGGTTATACATAGTTCTAGTGATTTAAAGCAATTAATTTTAAAAATTTATTTAATTTGTCATCTGGTAACAGCTTCTACTTAGACTCGATTTAAAATAGACAAAGAAAAAGAGGATAAATCAATGCAAGACATGTGAAGTTGTGACGCCAAATAGCGTTAAAACTTTCGAAGTGCTCTCCTCTCCTGTAAAATCACTTGATCTTTATGTACCTTTTTCTTGAGAAATATTAAAACTGATCTTTAGAAGAAGTATTAAACTAATCCTTTCTTTAGTCTCTTCAGAAATAAATGCACAATGATTTAATCGTTCAGTTTCACGCGAAATTATTATATCAAGAGTTGTGAGGACAAACAAGTTGACTTTTTCAAACCATAACTGAATTCAGAAAGAACTTATATTTTAAAAAAAAAGTAGCATTAATCAAACTGTAGTCAATCATATAAAGAAAAAAATTAAAAAAAGACATGATTCGAATATATATTGATCTACTGTTGAGACAAAGGAATAGAAATAAATAGAACATAAAAAGGAATAATAATAAGGAAGATAAAAATAAAGTAGACTTTGCTCTATAATTTTGCAATTACATCCCTTCCCTCTTAACAGTCTTAACCCTTTCTTCGCTCTCTACCTATTATTTCGTAGCTATTCATATTATTTTGATTCATTTCTTCTTTTTACAGAGACTTTGGATCTCTCGCAAACTTGGTAAAAAGCGCGGCCGGAACGGGTCTCTTCGCCATGCCGAACGCGTTTGCTTGTGTCGGGCTCTTCATCGGGATTATCGGTACGGCGTTTATGGGACTGCTAATAACCGGGTCCCTTCAGTTACTCGTTAGAATTCACTATATGATGTGCATCCGTCTGAGGAAACCTATCTTGGTGTATGACGAGGTGGTAGTCGCCACTTTAACCACGGATGTGCGAAAATCGTGGCTCTCTCCGCGTGCTGCAACGTTCGTAATTTCAGTAATCGCGTTATTTCACGCTCGATACTTACCTACCTTTATAGCACGATAAAATGCGTATTGTATTATATAAATATCATTGTGATATTAATCTCAAACATGACTGTAGATATAATTATTAAGTGTAATGGAAATACGGTATTTTACTATGAAGAGATGAATACAATACGTTAATTGTAAGTATACATATATAAATGTATTAAAGAGACAAAACGGTTTGAATTTTCATTTGTTTGTAGACTCATCGTTGATGCCACGATGTTAGCGTGTTACATCGGGATCGGTTCGGTTTACGTCGTGTTCATTTCCGGCATAATCCAAGAATGCGTAGACAGTGAAAAAGTCATCGGTCAAGGCTACTACGCGCTCATGATATTTCCACTTCTTTTTGTGATGAATCTGGCGAAGAATCTGGCGGACATGGCGCCGATTTCTATTGCCGGGAACATTTTGCTCTTCGCCGCTGGACTTATTGGAGTCGTGTACGCTTTGAAAGACGGAATCGGCGATAAATGGAGCACGATCGGGCCAAACATAGACATGTACCCGAAGTTTATCGGCATGGTTTTTTTCAGTATGTGTTCGCCGGGAGTGGTAAGTTTTTAATTAATCTCTAATAAATCAAGTTACTTCCAATTTTCTATAATTAATTTTTTTGTTTTAACTTTATTTAATTAAAATCGTTTCGTACGGTTTTGTTCTCAATAATGACGTGCCACTCGATAATAACGCCTCGAATTACGATGCCTGCATCTTTCAGATACTAGCGATAGAACATAGTATGAAAAAACCTTGGGATTATGTTAAACTGTGCGGAATACTGAACTGGGGCATGGCATTTTTGGTCTTGATACACATTTTCGTCGGATCTATTGGTTACTTGAAGTGGGGACCCGATGCGCTTGGCAATTTTATCCGTAATCATGAGACGCACGACGGGTAATATGATTCTATCAACTACAAAGACTATACTAGCAGATACGACATCTTTATCTCATATTTTTTATCACGACCTATACAATATTAACTTATTTAAACAGAATATCGTTTAAATAGACTTTGGCAGAATTTCTATATTTAAAGCATTCTAAGATAGTACATTTAAACGTCGAGAATTAGGATTTTGCGAAGAAAGATTTTAAAATTTTCTATAGAAACTATAGGAAGCAAAAATCTCTGTTAAGAAATGTGACTACAAAGTTACTTTTCAAATACTTTCTGTACTAATACGTGTCTCATGTTCTCATGTTTCATCGACCATTTAGACCGACGATAGCGGCACTGATAATGCAAGCGCTGTCAATATACTTCACATATGGGTTACAATGTTACATGCCCATTAAGATTCTGAAGGACAGCTATGTTATTCCGGCAATCGAAGATGGCACCTTTAAAGGAACATCGTTCCTCTGGGATCTGATCATTCGTTTCGGCATCACCATCGTTACATGTAAACGACAATTTCTCTTTAAACCAGAAACCTCTTTCGCGCGTTGTTCCGCTCTCTCGTTAGTTCGTTACCTTGAAGCCTTGAAGGTAAACTCGGCCGAGCTCGATGAACCGCAGCGCCAGCGGATTGAATCTCTCTCCCTCTCTTTATCCCGAAGCGACCAACTTCGTGGAATCGATCAATCCGTCCGATTACAGTCCGCTTTGGACCCAGATATTACTAAAGTTCAGGAATCCACTTTCGCGGAATTCGATGTAGATGCTCAATTTTGTCGAAGTCTCGTTTGACCGGATCGCCCTAGAGTTACTACAACGTTGCTAGTTACTTGCTTTAATTTGCTCTAATTACGCTAATCGATACGCGTATCGTTGTTACTCGGCGAACGGAATTTTTCCGAGATAATTAAGGCGGGATTACTGTATTTTTCAGGCATTCTGGCAGCGGCGATCCCGAAGCTCGATCTGTTTACCGGTTTGGTCGGCGCTATATGTATATCTACATTGGCCACGTTGATCCCAGTTACCTTGTACATTCTCGTACATCACGAGGATTTCGGAAAGTTTAAATGGAGACTGATTCTGGGCGGCTCTATGTTTTCCATCGCTTTTATCGCAGCCGTCTGTGCTGTGACGACTAATATTATCTTAATCGTGAAGTATTTTAAATACGGGTACGCGGAGCATCATTATTAAATAATAATTGAATAAGCTTATACTTCTCGACTTTTAGATATACATTGAAGAAATAAGATGTGCGTTTGATTCGAATTCTATATTGTGACTAGAAATAATGAGATTAATGCGTGTATTGCGGTTTTTATTTTTATCTGTTTGTTTACCAGTTTTTATGTCTTTTCTTAATTCATCACACTAAAGATGGTCTGATAACAAACCGAAACATATGTTGAAGTTTTAATTTAATTAAACATTGCGACACGAACACTTTGCTGTGGCTCTATGCACTCTTTTTTTATTTGTTGATTTCTAATCATTCAAGCCTTCTGATATTATTAAATGATAATATTACATAAGAAATTAAAATACTAAAATTTTAATATATATATCTTAGAATATTAATAACTTATACTTGTAAAATCTTATAATTAAAACGGTATTTGTAGTCAAAAATTTAAAAAAAATTTAGATATAATTAAGGATGTAATCGTAATACAAACTTGTTTTTAAACAGTGTTTTCTTATAATTAAATGAAAATCTGTTTAAAAACAATCTAATTGTAAGACGAAATTGAAAATTTAAAAACTAAAACAGCTTTTTTGCTTGTCGAATAATGCTTTCAAGCTCGTCTGGAATCTTGATCATGAATACGGTCGGAATATATTCGCATTTACGTCAATACAAAGAACGACGAGATGATAAACTTTTTATTCTTTTCAGGGATTGAAGCCGGAGCGCGACGACGCGACGGTGTTATCTTAATCTAGTCTCTGTTCGTAGTCCGCAGCCCGGTGAAAATACCATCGGCACGCCTCGTGGCGTTTTCCATTTTTGTCTTCGAGTGCGGCTCTAAAGCCGTCATCGTTTACGCGCGATTCAGCCTAATCACGGCGGCAGTGGTAACGACGGCGACGAGGCGGCTGGAAAAACCGCGAAAAAGGCGTGAAGCTCGTGAAGGACAAAAAGTGAAGAGAGCCAGAAAAAAGGAGAGAGAAAAGAGGGAATACGGCGAGAGAAGCGCGCGCGACGTATAATCGCGTCAGATCACCGAGGCGTCAATGGCTGCTGCTGCTGCTGCTGCTGCTGCTGCTGGGCTTATCACGCACGCACACACGTAGGACACATGATGATAGAGAGAGAGAGAGAGAGAGAGACAGGGAGAAGGAGGGAAAAGCAGAGACACGTGGAAACTGGCAGACACGTATCGACACGGCGAATATACGATCGTGTGGGTGCACGCGAAGGCCAGGAGGACGATGTTGCGCAAACGGCGAGAGAGAGGGAGAGAGAGAAGGAGGAGGACAAAAACACTCTCTTTCTCTCTCTAGCCACAGGAAAAGGAACCAAAGCAGAGGCGGCGGCGGTGGCGGCGGCAGCGACGGCGCGAAGAAAGAGTCTCAGCGGGACACGGAAGGGTGCTTTCATCACATAGAGGACACAACCCCTTTTAGTGGCTACCGCTTCCCCGCCGCCACTCTCCCCTACGCCCTACCGTGTCCCCCGTCACTCTTCGGGGGCCATCCTCTCTTTCTCTCTCAGATTCGCCCTTACAGACTCCCTATGCCTGGCCGCTCATCCGTTTGCCAGTTCAAGGTGGCTGCGTTCATTACCGGAGGATACACCGGGTGTGGTGTGGGACTCCACCGAACCCGTCGTCGGCTTCCCTCGCCGTGCTTCCCTCGCCGGCCAGCCCCCGAGAGAAAACGTTCCGTTTAATAATTATATCGATGAGTTGCCAAGAATGCCGCCGGTGCTCAGAGTATTGCGCGAATCGCGAAAGCGCCGACCGCCAACACTAAATTCACCGAGAAAATTCCAAGTATCCAAACAAAATATTCTAGAACTTATAATATTATTTTGCGACACGCTTAAAAATATATTGTATGAAGATCGATTATCTTATACCGTAAATTATGTACGTGCTTAATATTAAAACAATATCCAAGATACGTAGATATTTTTAACTTATGTAGTATGCAAATTAGAAATACCGTGTGAAATTTTTATTAGAAATTAAGTTTTAAAATTGCGGACATAAGATACTAATTGTAAGATATTACGTTAGAATCGACAATAATTAATAAATAATAAAAATAATAAGTACATTAAATAATAAATATTTTAATTCCGTCAGAATTGATAACAAGCTTCAATCATTAAAAACTCATTTCCCATGACAATCACTTGGCATTCTTCGTAGGAAGAATCGATCATAAATCCATCAAATATGAAATATTATCCGGTCATTTAAGAACACCCGGCATACATATTTGTATGAATTGTTACACCTGTTGAAACATGCAATAGCGATCGCGAAAGTACGTAAAAGTACCGGGACGAAATTGAACGAACACGTGCGTGTCCCTTTCATAAATAAGTAACGACCGACCAACCGAGAGATTGTTACTGAGATTTTCCTTTCTAATTGGAACGAAACGAAGTCCCCGCGCGGAATTGTGGAGATTAACCGACCGCACGAGCGCACGTGCACTTAAACAGCAGCTAATTGCTAAACCGAGAGAGGCGGGATCGCCGTTGAGCGCCTCATTCCAAGTTACCCCGTTTTGCTAGGGGGGAAAGTATATTTTTTACAAAAGCAGATAATTATTAACTCCCTCATTATCAGGGAGGATGCTGGAGGCATACATATTCTGATATTAAAAGACTGATATTAAAACTTTATTTTTCTATGAAAAAAAGCATTTAAAAAATGACATCGTTATACAAGAATCTTTCCATTGCAATATATACAGGGTGATCAACGTAACGGTTTGCATGATTTTTGAGACGCTTCCGACAGTTTAAAAAAAAGGTTGTAAAGTTAAAATATATCTATTTCATGCAAGCTACAACCTCCAATAAAAAAAATTGAAAAAAAATTTTTTCATAAAAAAGTTAGTTACCTTGAATTTTTCAATATAATTACTCTTTATTTTAATTTTTATTTCATCTTTTTAGAATATCTAACAAATTGATCTTTTTATACATAATAGTATTTTGTGTGGCAAGTGTGGAAAACAACGAATTATGTCGCGCGTGAAGTTGCCGCATGAGCCGAAGGCTTATGGTGCATTCACACGAGTACGAGTGTGAATGCATCATAAGCTAAGGCGAATGCGGCAACCTCACGCGCGACGTAATTCGTTGTCTTCCGCACATGCCACATACAATATTTTTTGTAATACCTGTCGCGAAAGTTCGATTTAAGATTAAAAAATTAATTGAAATTAAATTCAAATAAGATGGTTTCGCACTTTTTGACAATTCATCAAAATATGTCATTAAGACATTTTCCAAAAATAAGGTTGTATTTTTAGATGCTCTCCATTTTATAAATTTTTCATAAATATTCATATATTTATCTCTCGATTTCTTCGGTAGTAAATTCTCTGTGGCAGATCCAGCTGCTTCTACGAGTTCCACCGGCGTAAACGGTCTTGGACACTCGTTTTCTTTATCTATTTTATCCTTCTTGAATGATGACAGTCGTAACGAATTGACGTTTTGTCTCGCGTGAATTTCGTTACGTTCAAGTTCGTCATGTCAGTCGAAAATCGAAAAAGAAAAACTATCAATCGTGAAAAATCTCAAACGTCAGGTAGAAATCCCAAAATCCTCCTCTTTAATTGTTAATTCTCGAAGAGAATATGGTGATTATAAGACGGAGGATTATAAAATTTTTAATTACCGTACAAAAATACGTCGCAAATTATCAAATTTTGTATTCTCAAAATAGTCTTCAAAAATTTTAATAATGACTGATATAAGTTCGATATTTACATTTTTTTATTGTTATTTATTTTTCTTTATATTTATAATAAAACATCATTTTTAGGGCGTATTTGTGGTTGCATGTAGCATGTACATGTAAATAATAAAAACTTACTTCAAGACGCGATTTTATATAAAGAAATTTCAGTATTAAGATTTTTAGATTTTTTTCTTATAAAGATTTTTTATTTTCTTATATATTTATTTGATTTTTTCATTATACTTATAATGGACATCGATTTTAGAACGCATTCGTGGTTGCGTGTAGCAAATATTATACATATAAATAGCGCAAAAATTTTGTACTTTAATTAAAATGTGATTTTGTACACAGAAGTTTATAAGGATTACTTTTTTATAAAAGTTATTTATTTCCCTCTATAGTTATAATGGAATATTATTTCTAGGACATATTTGCTATTGCGTATAGTAAATACATGCAAATAGCCAAGTAATATCTGCGTGTCTTCGGAAGCACACGCACGTCTTCACGTTTCGCGGATATTCCGCAGCATCGTCGACGTTGGCAAGTTTGCGATACTTCACAGGAACTAACACGACGAGTAGAAGGAAGCCGCGTAGGAAGTGAAACGGTCTAAGGAGACGGATGGTAAGACAGGATAAGCAGATATTAACCGAGTTTACGGTAGCGGGGGGGGGGCGGGAGCGGGGGGGGGGGGGGAAGGTGGCAGGGATGGAGGATGGAGGATGGAGGAGAAAAAGGGACACTGCGTAGCAACCAGAAGGGGTTTGCTCGCGGCTTTCCTTTCGCCGCGGTTTCCTCCACACTCTCGTGTTGCGAGGCTAAGATGGAGGAGAGGAACGAGCGCCTTAGTCGCCGCCGCTTCTCGTCGTCGGAAACGGAGAACCGGGCTTCCCTTATCTCGAGTCTGCAAGACTGCCTCCGGTAATACCGTGCGCCGCTGGAAACCCTTACGAGCGACGAGAACCCCGTGAAATATCGCTAAACGGCTTGGTACCCCTTTCCTACCCACCTCTTCTACTTCGATCTTCCACGAACGACGATCATCCACTCCCGTCTTTTCGAACACTTCGCGTTCGCGCCATCCCGACGACCATCCTCCGCACGTGCACCCCGTACAGCCGTATCTCCCTCTCCCTACAGGACGATATCCACTCTCACCGCGGCACCGGCGAGATAACGCATATTGCGCCAATGACAATGGACACGATCTGTCAGCTGCCGACGCTAGTCTTTCCTCGTTTAATGACAGGCGAATATCATGCATCGATATTCGTAATCAGTGATTTCACAAATATCGGTGCACGAACGTATAAAGTTTTATTTTTTGATAAAGATTCTGCTTTCATTCTTTTATATTTCAAGGCCTAATTTGCTGGAATTTAATAATTAACCCTCAAAACGGACTCCTAGCGAACACCATGCTAACATACGATTGCTCCTCAAAAAAAAAACAATAAAAATCAAATATTTAAAATAAAATTTTTGCTAACTTCATTATTTTGATATTTAATTAACACTTCAATAAATTTATGTGATTTTTTCAGAAATTTTTGAGCGCATTAACATTATTTAATAATACGCCGGCACGCAAGAGAGCCATAAGTCCGTTTTATCGTATATTGAAAAACAACATCCGTTTTAAGGGTTAATTTTTCTGCAATATAATTCCACGCCACGCTATATACAATTCGCAACTGCAGTGTTAACTATCCATGACTCTGCAACGGAAACGTTTTTTCTTTATTTTTCAACTTTTTAAAATTCTTAACTCGTCTTATAGCGTTATTGTTATCGATTATGCCTTCACGAATCTCAGGATCGTCGGAACTTAGATTTAGGCGCCGACACGAGCATCTTCGCGCGGGACACGAAAACGGGTAACAAGAAAATGCCGAGGAAACGAACGAGCGCGCTTCATTATACGCGACGCCGACACGCTTCGTTTGTCCCCGGAAGTTGTGCTTCGAGAGGGGTGACGTCGACACGGGGTCCGAAGAGAGAGAGGGTGAGATGGGAGGAAGAGGCAGAACAGAAGGGAGAGTGAGGTGTAAATGGGAAGTCGGGGCGGAGGGGACGGCTTGAATTAATACAATCACGCGGGGGTGGCTCACCACTCGCAGTCCGTGGCAAAGAGGGTGAGAAGCAACGAGAGATAACCACCCCTTTGCTTGTCATCGAAATTATACGCTGCCAACACTCGACCTCGTTTACCATGCCGACTTTCTCCTCTCCTCCTTGCTCCTTCGTCTTACTCTTCGTCTTTCCTTCGCTATGATATATCCCAAATTTTCGAGGCAACCAAGGAATACTTATATGTCAAGATGTTGAATCTAGTTTCAAAATTAGAGGCCAAATGCGTCAGTAACAAACTGTATATATACACACAGCAACTTGATTAGTAGTTTTTATTGTGCTAATAAATTGTTGCCTTTAACCCGAGTTAACCTTTTCAGATTCCGATTTTGTGGGTTGTAACTTTGTAAGTCTTGTAACCATCTGAAGGACAAATTTTTAAATTATAAAGAATTAAATTAATTCTTATTTAATTAATTTATATTTTAGCATATTGAATATTTGGTCTGAAAAACTTATTTAACGAGTTTGAAAAGATTTAGTTGTTCTTTATTCACCTTTAGAATAAGTTTATATAAAAATTGATAAGTTTATATAAAAATTGATGTCGAGGATAAGTTTACATAAAAATTAATATAGAAAACGTAAGCTTCAGGTTTTTTTAAACCATCACTAATCAAAAAATTCAATAGAATTATTTCGCCCAAGAAAACGTCTCTTAGTTTTTAAAATTTATGTTTTGTTCTTCAAGTTTCTCTGTAACATAGGTATATTTGCTTAAGGTCTCCAGTATTGTGTCTCATTACATTCATAATATCTAGAGAAAATCGTGCAGCCTACCGTATATCATCGAGGCATCGAAAATGATCGCGCTCACCTTGCGGAAACCAAGCGAGTGCGAAAGAAACATTTCATTCCCCGTGGGAGAACGCGCGGAATCGGGTTACGGGGGTTTTTAATAAAATCAGGCGCCCGCCGAGGCGTGTCAAATGGAAATATGCACGTTCGGCCGAGAGATTTTGCGGGCGGGGTGAGGCCTGCTCCGTTTGTAAAACGGGGGTGCGACTCGATAACGATGGAATTCATCCATCCATCCATCCATCCATCCATCCATCCATCCCATCGCGCCGCTCCGCGCGGAGAGAGCGCGACGGGAAGACATTTTTTTTCTTCATTCATTTCCTTCCGCTTCCCTGGATCTGTATCGTAATCAAGAAGACACGGAGCGAATTAGCAATTCGGTTTCGCGCGAGATTTGCCGGGCGTGAACTGTCAGGAGAGAATTTTCCGCGAGAGCACCAGTGCACCTATCCTGTATATGTATAAGTATATCTGTAGACACCTAGCGAATATTATTAATTATTCTATTAGATATCCAAAAATATGTTGTGGCCTTTATAGTTTCACGGTATTCTTTAATATTTTCAGTAACAATACATAAGTTATATAACACATAGAAACAATAAATAGATATTGTTATCATTGCATTAACCCTTCGTCTGACAACTGGGGTCTTTGGTGTCCGAGATAAAATAATATCTGCTCGTAACTTTAAAACCGGCAAGCCTGCTGGTCTGGCTCCTCACTCTAAAAAAAGTAGGTGGGATGGGGGACTCAATGACCCAGAGCCGTTACGAAACATCAACATATCGCCAAATGCCGAGCAAGTCAAATCTCGTACGGACGTCTCAGACCCACGGGCACCTTTGACATATACCTTTTCTTAAGTATTGCTAATTATTTACGATAAATGTTGTTTTTGATCAAAAAACAACGTCCCCTTAAAAGATTTTGACGATCGAATAGTTGCTTCTCTAGTTCAGTTATTCTTAAAAAATGGAATTTTGGACGGCGGCCGAAGCTCGGCGGACGATTTTTTTTTCAACATATTTGGCATATTATATTACATAAATTTTTAATAAATGATTAAAAAATGTCATATATGCCATATTATATATAATTTTATCTTTAATTTTTCATTTATCAACAATTTTCCCTATCCTAAAAAGTACCATTTTAACCCTCCTGAATAATTTAACTTTTTTCAGGATATCAATCTGCACTATTTTTTTTCTTAGACACTTGCCTCTGAAGTAAAAAACCCTAAAAGGATTTTTTTTTTAATACTGCATTCAAAAAAAGTTATACATTTTTTAAGAAACCCATCTATTTCCTTCATTCTTGTTCAAAGTTCATTAAGAATAAAATATTAAATAAACGATGTTTATCAAAATGACTATAAAATTGTTAACTACAATGTACACAGATGTTTTATAAATTTTTTCAAATTTTTTTAAATACTTTAAAGTAGGGAAAATAACACCGAACGCGACAGACCCCTATATCACCCGGAAGGTCCCAAAAATAAGTTGTCAGACGAAGGGTTAAGTAAATAAAAAAGGAATTGAATAAGATTTTTCTAAAAATATCATATTTCCACTATATTCAAAAGTATATGAAACACACACTATACTTCTATTAACAAATTCTGCTAAAAAAAATATAAAGAATGTTTCTTTTTTCAAACAGATTAGCAGGATTAGCTTATTTTCTGTATTTGCAAAACAAGCATTTTTATTTTGTTTTCGAATTTACGAAACGCCTTACATCTCCGAAGATACGGTCTGTTCCGAGAGAATTCTGGTTCTAGCTTTATGACCATTAAAAATAATTAATTATATTACCTTGCTTCGTTTAACTCTATCGAGAGCTTTACGACGATACGAGACTGGTGTTATCGTCGCAACGGGTGTCGCTGTTGGATAAGGGTTAAAAAGCTTTCTCACTTCAAAAGTACCACCCTTCCGATTCTGCGACGGAGGGCGGTAGGGTTTGTCGTGCGTCGAACTGTGTCACGGTGAAACCGTGCGGAGTATATGGCGCGAAGTCGATAAACGTGACAAATGCGAGATACAACCGGGACGACCGGCCGCGGCGGTGCCGAAGGAGGCGTCGAAGTTGCGCCGCGAACACTTATGGAACGCCGTTCGTTTTATGGGGCTTCTTATCGGCCTGCTGCCAGACCATAAACGCATTTTCGATGTACAAAAGGCGACGCGTTTACGTGTAAGCCATGTTCTCTTTTTTTCTCTCTCTTTTTCTCCGCGGAGTACCTTTTGACGGAGTGAATACGCGGACCGCGTTGCGCACATACGCTCGTCGAACGCATCGTGAAAAATGCATTCTGTCGACGAAAAGTAACGTAAACCATAATGAAAGATTAAACTGATATATTTGACAAATTCTTAAAGTTAAAAAATAAAAAGTATTTTAATACTACGAGATTTAGTATACCAAGTGACATATATATGTAAATTTATATGTATATTTATCATCGTATAACGAGATTTCTTTTTTCTTTTTTTGTTGGGTGATACTTATCCTGTGGTGAGAATATTTGCCGCATTGTTCTAAAAATTCAAAACTAATGTAAAACTAATAAACGTGTACACATGTGCCAGTGTTCCTGAAGATATTAATGGCTGATAATGTCGTTGACATTGCAGCCATTAATTGGAACAGTGCAGCAATTTTGTAATAAACCAAATCAATAATATTTTTAATTGTTTTAATATTTGCTACTGTATAAAGACAACATTTTTTATATTAAAACAAACAGTTGCAAATTATTTATGTAACGAGATTACATTTTTTATTTTTGAAGTAAAGAATCTTTGTGAAAACGAATGAAAATTACGCACAATGCGTTTAATGCATGATAACGTATTTATTATTTTCCACGATTATGTTCCTTTGACTAATGCTTGTTTGTATTAATTCGTTAACATTAATTAAATTGCAAAATAATGAAAAATTGTTAATTAAAATATCTTTGGACATCTATTTATCTAGATATATATTTAAGAATATCCATTGCATATTTTTTACTGCGTATGGATTTTCAAGCTCTGAATATAATCGCATAGAAAGATACGTATAGGGGGAAACACGTAGGACAGGAAGATCGAACAATTGCAAAAAACGGGTTCTGAAGATTAGATATCCGGTGCCGAAAGCTCTTTGCTCTTGGACTTTTTCTCTCTTCCGTCTATATAGAACTCGATCTCCGAGTTTCACGGAGCTCATCAGTCGCCACTGCCGCCGTTACATCCCTCCGCCTCAGATCTCTCCCCTTAGACATCGCGCGGGGTCTCTTATCAGCGACCTGCAGGTTATCACTGACGGTCGAAGGTTATGAATTAAAAGACGAAAAAAAAGTCGGGAGGAGGGATAACAACCGCCATCGTCCCAACGTCATCTCGGCTTCGAGAGTAGAGTGCAATCGCGACAGAGACAGAGAGAGAAAGAGAGAGAGGGAGAGGGAGAGGGACAAAGACAGAGAGGGAGAAAGCCGTCTGTCGTCTTGTATATCTACCCTCGTACGGTGGAAATTTCGCTACGGGGGTGATTTTCTGCGGGGGATGGCCAGCCCCGTCCCTGCTTTAAACCTGATTGGATGCAGAGTTATCTCGCGCTGCGTTACTTCCGGATGATTGGTCGCTGCGGTCGTCATGACTACCTCACCACCACCGCCGCCGCCGCTGCCGCCGCCGCCGCCGCCACCACCGCCACCACCGCCACCACCGCCACCACCGCCACCACCGCCACCTCCACTGCCACCCACGCGAGCCACCTCGGCGCGTAACTTCCTTTCCCCGTACTCTTCCCCATTTTCTATACCCTCGCATCCTTCATCTCACTCCCTTTCGGCCTCCTCTCGCATTTTCTCTACGTTCGCTTGTACATTCGAATAACAGATTGCACGTGTGCGAGCGTGTACGTATGATTGTGTAGGTGCGTGCATAACGCAAGCCTCCTCTCCGCATATCTGCGTGTTCTCGCGGAATCACGTGCAAAGACCGTCTTTAATATTTTCATCGGCTACTCTGAAATACACGGCCGTAGCAGTTGGATCTTCTTCGAAAATTTAAATTTTCCATGAGATACGTATGGCTGATTGCAGTAACCCTTGATTGCAGTAACCCATTCTGAACATGATAAACTATTTCATTTAACATAAAATTGAGAAATTTATGAAGACTACGTTATATCAAACAATCTATACCGAGTGTGCCATTTTTAATGGCCCAGGCAAATATCTCGAAAAATATGGAAGATACGGAAAAACGTTTCAGACAAAAAAGTTGTAGGATATCAAGGGGCACAGACGATGAAAATATGGACTTGACCAGGAGTGATCTTTTCAAGGCACGGTCAAAAGGAATCGATTTTTGTAAAAAAAAAAAACAGAAAAAATTATTTCAAAAAATTTGATTGCATCTTGTAAACGCATTCAATTTTACAAAATTGCAAATGTAAAAATTAATATTATTTATTATTCGATTCCTTTCATTACCTATTCTACGTATAAGGGCCAGTTTTTCAACAGTCGCTTAACTTAATCTTAGCTTAACTCACTCTTTATCGTCTTTATAACTATCCCCCTTAGGGCAAGTTTTTCAATAGTTGCTTAACTTTAATCTTAGCTTAACCCACTTCGTCTCTTTTTATCTTTTTTAGAAAAAGATGAGTAAGTTTAGCTAAACTTCAGTTTAAACGACTATTGAAAAACTGGCCCTAAAAGTATCAAGTTGAAGTTATCACAAAATGAATACGTGCAGATATTTCATATTTTATAGTGTTTTGAAAACGTCTCGCGAAGGGCTACAAGAATATGCAATAAAAAAATAGGTTTTATTTAAGAAAACATTTATCACATTGACCTGGCCTTAAAAAGGTCACTCAAGGTCAAAGGTCATTTTCATCCCCCTTGATATCCTACAACGTTTGTCTGAAACGTTTTTCCATATCTTCCACATTTTTCAAGATATTTGCCTGGGGCATTTAAAATGGCACACCCTGTATATGCTAATATTAACGTATTCGTCGGTGTGTTATATTTTGATTATTATACTACAAATCCAAGTATGTTGTCTTAGATGAAACTCCTCTTAGACATTTCTTGCCGTTTTAAATCATGTTATTTAACACGATTGAACGTATTAACTTTTAATTTAATACGATTAAACGTCTCAAATGACGTAATTTAACACATAAGAAACATGTAAAAAGATCTTCAGTCAAGTGTGTTATTCTTAGACGTTTATGCGTGTAAAAATAACACACTTGAATTTGCAGGGTATACAGGCATAAAATGGTATAAATAGTATAAATCACTCATAAAAATTGAACATATTTTAAAGAACATATAGTATTTTATTATTTTGGCACGAATTTATATATCTAAATTTTTTGCAGTTTTATCTTTCATGGGGATGTATGAAAGAAAAAATTGCAATAAAACTAAATTGCTATAGATCTTTTAATATTTTCGTAAACTCTGTGTTCCCACGGATGACTCAAATTGACTCATGTTACTTCTTCCTGCTAAATACCTCATGTAAATGTAGTGAGGAAAATTTATTTGACACTGACAATTGATAAAAAATCGTGAGGAGGTTGTCAAGTGCTCTCGTATCGTCTTTCTCTTAAAGAAAAGAGGGAGGAGAGGAAGAGGGAGAAAGAGGGAGAGGGGGGAGGGAGAGAGAGAGAGAAGGAGAAACGGGGACTCATCCAAACTCCTCAAAAATACATGCGTTATTGTCGATGCGAAACATGCGTGCGCGAAAAGTAACGCAGCGCGGAAATCGCACTCGGACCATTGAACATCAGCGTGGCTTGTAATTCGGCGCGCGGATTAATGGCGCGTACGCCTGCCAGATCGACATTCTCGTTCCTCTCGCAGCCTCGTTCGACATGCTAATAACAGTGGCGTTCACGGCGCCCGTTTGCGAATCGCTACGGGTAAGCGCTAACGACTGCCGCGTCGAAAACAAAATTGACGACGGGTATGATCCGGTAGTCTCGAACGTCCGCACAGCGAAATTCGACGTGCCGAATAACGAGACGCTCTTAGGTACTCGGACGATAAATCTCGTTCGCACGGGACGAAATTGACTGTCACGGTCGCAAACATGTCGTCCGTTGCTCTCTCTTTATCGTTTATTTACTTGAACGGAAGAAATCTTGTGCTACGTAATTAATTTTATCTTCATTTAATATTAAGAAGGAATTAAGAAAGGGAATAGCGTTGATTTGGGGCTCTTTTCATTCTCTTATATGAGCATCATATAATTGAAATATACATTATGTAATCATTGAGAATATGTTTTAAAGCATATAACGTTATTGAATTATCAAGAATTTTTATACTAATTGTAAGATATATAAGTACATCTGTAAACAAATTAATATCACTGTCTTGTGTCCCTCTTGAGATCAAACAACTTTTGTGCGAAATTTTTGGTAGAAGGCGTAAGAAAAAAGATATTTTGCTACATAGCGACATTAAAATGGCCCACCCTATATATAAAGACTCGAATCTTCTTATGTAATATTAGGGGTATCTTCTTATATAAGACATAACGTTATTTAACTATTGAGACTAACAATAAGTTCAAATATTAAGATATACATAATAGTGAATCGAATGTGTCTTTCTCCAAGGCAGGAAATATTTAAACATTCAAATACCTAATTTGTACTAGAATCTTCTATTTGCGAAATGTCCCGACTAGAAATTGATGTATCGCAAGGGTCTAGTCGGGTATTCTTAAGGCATGCCTTACTTAGGTCAGCCCGATTAGGTCCCAATAGGGCTAACTGTAGTACGGCCGAAAGCAAAGTTCAATCAAGTAATCTGATCAGGCCTTGATGAAGACTGTGTATGCATACCTTGTCGGAAAATATATATGTATAAGTTATTATTACAAACACAAAATTTCATAGAGTTACATAAGCAGGCCCCGATCAGCGTAGTCTTGCTCTATTAGACGTTTGATATAGGATTATATAATCAGATCCTGATCGGGATAATGTACATTTGCTTTATCACTAGTAAGTAGTAACGCGCGCTGCCGCGACGCGGCTACTGGGTCTAATACCTACTTTCTCGCAAACAAAAACCCTCATGCGCTAAATATAAGGGAGGAGCCTGCGAAATGTCTAACTCTAATACAGTGCAGAGGACAGTGAACATTTTATAATATTTTTATTAATTTATGAAAAATCGCGAAGTGATAAGTAATATATACATTCGTTATCAGAGCCTCTTCAGATTATCTATCCATGACCTTATGCATATATTTTCCAAACCAAGTCGGCACGCAGTTTTTCTAACTAATGTTATATCGGAATGACGATTAAAAATATTGCCAGTTAAAGTCGATTTAAATTGATAATTCTGTTAATCATTACTGGCGGAAGAAATGTATTATATTCTGCTTATATATTTTCCTTATGAGGACTAATATAATTTTGCAAGGGCAAAATTACCTCATGATAGCCTATAAAGACCTTATAGGGAAACGGCATTACATATGATCCCGATAAAGCAATAGTATCAGGTCCCGACAACTAAATCGGGCAAACATTATAGGGTTCTCATTTAAACCCTACCTTAATTTCTAGATAGAATTAGACTTTGAGACATGAATATATGTACAATTCACCCCTAACTTTGGACGTGGAATCTCTGAGATCTCTTAACATTTATCCATTATGTTTTCTTCTAGAAAAATAAATAAAATTTGATTCTATGCGCAATTAATGCTGCAAAATACCTACAGAAAAATGCAGCAGCATGTACGTATTACATGGCGAAGAATATTTATTTTTATTTCCCCTTTTTTCATATTTAACAACAGAGATCCCTAGAACTCCATATCTGCTAGTTTATAACATCCACAATTAAGGGTTGACATGATGACGGGTGCGTTTGCAACCGACGGGCATTCGCTCGGATGGCAGAAACTGCGGCAAAAACAAATTCCGTGGGAGGGACGGACGTGGATCGGTGCGACGAGCTCGATAATCGTCGCGAATCGAGCGTGGATAATGACAAGAGAGAGGACCCCGGGAACGATAAATCTCGGCGGAACGACGTGACCCACGGACAATGGGTCGCGATGGGTCGCGATGGGGCGTGACTACGTCGCGGGGCCCGTTTCTCGTTTCCGTCGCGCCTCGACGATAGAGATGTCAAGCATTGTGCGATTCGTCGCGGACCGCTGTCTACTTCTGTCCCGCGTTGTATTCGCGAGCCGACTGCCGAGCTGGCCCTAACTGCCGGACGTGTTTGTCGCGATTATGCGTGCACGCTAGGCTGTGTTACCGGCGCGTGTTACGCGCGGTCGCAATGACTATTTCTTCATTGATGCCGGCGAGAATTCTCGAGAGCGAAACGAATGTAATTTACAGTGACAAACGGGATCGATGATGACTCGTATCGGGAGAGGGATTCGATCAAGTCATCATAAGACAACAGCGTATATCCTTTTCTATTTAGACAAGTAACGTTATTTTCCTGTGATAATTGTAATATAATGCTATAAACATTGTTCTTCTTATTCTTCTAGATGTTACATTTCTCAAGATGTTACATCAGGACTTTAGAAATTTCCAAAAATTGAAAAATTTATTTTATTTTCTACTAATTTGAAATTATAAAAACAGAGCGATATAGATTAACCCGAGAACGGGTACTTTATTTTTGCATAAATGGTCACCTAGGGCTACTTTTACACCCCAATTAAAAGTCGTTGTTATTAATGACATATTGTATGTTTTAGATTGTTCTATAATTTATTAGTATTTGAGGACACTATGTATATAGATTTACTCAACATTTTCCGAAAAAAGCAAGGAGACAAAAAAAATATTTTAAAACTGAAAAAAACATTAAAAATACTGTGTTATGAGCTTCATTTTTTCAACACTGGGGTATTTAAGTAGCCCCAGGCGCCCGTTCTCGGGTTAATAAGTGTAAGTAAATTATTAAAAATTACAAAATTTATACTTTTATCCGAGCATTATTTTTAAAAACGGTGGCCACGATACCTCAAATATATGGCTTATCCAATTAATTAAAATTTTTTAAATAACATTTTAAAAAATATTCCACATTAAGTACTTCACAGAGGCTTCTTTCTTTTTTTAATTTTTTAAATAAATTATAACAAAAAAAACAAAATTTTAAAAAATTTAATTTTTATATTTAGGTGTGTTTAAGTTTGTGAAAAATAAAATTTTTAATATAGGAAATTTTCTCAATAAATAAAAAATGGCAAGTGTAAAGTTTAAAAAATGCATAGGGGAGAGTGAGGCACAATGTGTCACTTTTTTTTCAATGTATTAGTACTCTTACCAGAATAGTATAATAAAAAAATACCATTTATATTCGATTTCTCTCTCTCTCTCTCTCTCTCTCTCTCTGTAGACCTTCGAGTATACAATAAAGCTGCAATCATTACTGCAAAAAGATCGAAGATATTTAAATAAATCGGTTGAAAAAAATCGCGAAATAGCACATTGTACCGGTGCGGTGGGGTACAATGAGTCATCTCTTGACGTTATTCACACATAGCCTACCTAATATGACCATTATGACGTTGAGGTTCAAGTATAGAATATAATTTTGTTTTTCACGTTAGGTACACATACAGGAAGAAGAAAAATGGCACGAAAGAAAAAACCAAAAAACTGTATGCAACAGTATGACACATTGTACCCCACTAGCAACAGACCAATTTTATAGTAAAAATCAATTATTTATCGAACTAAAAATAAGAAAACATGGGCACTGAGCGACGCACGGGTAATTATACTATCAATTATGACCGAAAACCTAGGCTGTTTAGGAAAGTAAGGTTAGCTTTTGACATTTTTCCGACGAGCGAAAAATTTACTTTTTAGGGGTCCAAATCTATTATCATTTTTAATATTATTCACGAACTGTCATCGAAGTTCCTTTATATGCCTCAAAGTTCAATTTAACTCACAGCCTACTAGAAAACATTTCATTACTTACTTGTGCATCAATAACCTTTGAGAAATCTATTGTGGTTCACAGTGCCCCGTGACACATTGTGCCCCACTCTCCCCTACTTGCTTATTTCAGATAATTTATCGAAGCAATGGCCACCATGCAAGCGCGAATAAACTGTAATGACTTTATTTAGGACGCCATTATAATTAGAACCATTATTTCAGCACTTTTGTTATAATTTTGCATCTGAATTTTATTATTAAAAATATGTTTTTTTCGACAGAAAAACACAATTTATCTTGTTAAATAAAAATTTTATGTATTAAAATTATTATTTATTCTATTTTTTGATTCGCTATATATAGGTACTCTTATAATCTCTCAATTTTTTAAATGCTTTAGATTCTTAGAACATCCAGTTAAGGTGGTTCATGCATTTAGGTCAAATTAAGATAGCCCGGAAAATGTGATATTAAATGAAAGGTTAACGTTCCTAGAGTGTGTCTGTAAAATTTCGGATTTTTTAACCGATTGGTTCCGGAGATATATGTCCGTAAACTTTGCCAATTTAACGCGGTGGGGGTAGACCCTATGCGAAAAACGAAGTTAAAACGCTTATGCTGCAAAAATTGCAATACTTCAAAAATAGATGAACAAACCAAAAACTGACGAAACGATGCAATAAACATTTGGTAAATATGCATATTAGGTCAAACCTCACCGATGGCCTTGACCTTGACATATGTTGTCAAGGTCACCCTCCTGAGTGACCTTCAGAAGGTTTTAGCTGGCGGTCATTGTTTATTAAAAAGTTATAAACAAAAAAAGTTTGAAAAATATAGCAGTTATTTTGAGTATTGAAAGGCATAAACGACCTTGACCTTGACATATGTTGTCAAGGTCACCCTTCTGAGTGACCTTCAGAAAGTTTTAGCTGGCGGTCATTGTTCATTAAAAAGTTATAAACAAAAAAAATTTGGTGGGGAAAATTATTTAAAGCAGTAAATTGTTGGTATATTGAAAAGAAAGTTATTTAAAGCAGAGAATAGAGAGTATGTGCTTCAACTTACAAAGCACATACTTGTAAAGCGCGTCACTAACCTATAGGTTAGTGGCGCGCTTTACAAGTGTGTGCTTTGTATGTGCTTCAACTTACAAAGCACATACTTGTAAAGCGCGCCACTAACCTATAGGTTTTGTCAATAACCAACTATTATCTGCTTTAACAAAGCTTTAACATGCTTTTGCCATGATTAAAGCAGAGAATACTTGTATTCACACTTTCTAATACATAAAATTGTGTATATACTTTTCAATAAACCAACTATTCTCTGCTTTAAATAACTTTCCTTTCAATATACCAACAATTCACTGCTTTAAATAATTTTTTCCACCAAATTTTTTTGTTTATAACTTTTTAATAAACAATGACCGCCAGCTAAAACCTTCTGAAGGTCACTCAGAAAGGTGACTTTGACAACATATGTCAAGGTCAAGGTCGTTTATGCCTTTCGATACTCAATACTGCTATATTTTCAATTTTCTTTTTGTTAATAACTTTTTAACGAACAATGACCGCCGGCTAAAACCTTCTGAATGTCACTAAGGAGGGTGATCTTGACAACATATGTCAATGTCAAGGTCATCGGTGAGGTTTGACCTAATATGCATATTTACCAAACATTTTGTAAGATACTGGACGAAAGCCCGAGTTCATTGACCGAACCATATAATAATAAAACGTAATTTTCGATTGACAAAATCGACAACACGGAAGTGATGGCTGGACTCGAGCGGCACTAGCGGCAGCTTGGCAACGTCGCACGTGTCAGCTGATGCGTAAGGCGCATACTTATCTCAAAACATTCAACGTTTACCACGTTTGTGCACGTTTGTCTCGAAACTTCCCTTACGTCGAGGCTGCTCGCTCATATTTGACACTTGTACGTAAAGGTTATGTAGATCGCGGCGACGAAGACTGCTTACCACGCGTGCTGCTGACTGCATGGTCGTGTATACCGACCGTGCTCACAACTCTAGTAAAAGATGTGACTTTTGTCTCAATATTTTAATTACGTAGAGGTTGAATAACATTAAAGATGTCATAAAAAATGAATCTAATTATATGCTAATTTTTACGAACAAAAATCGCACTTATTTATCACTAATAAAAATAGTTGCCTATTTGACTTGCAAGTACTGCATGAACCACCTTAAAAGGAATTGGAGACATTTTCTGTCTGCAATATTCTTTTTTTAATCTCTTGGCGGTACCTACTTAAGAATATCTTTGCGCGTGTTTTTATACATGCACGCATTCACCACGTAAGAGAATGTCACAGTGCTCGATTTCATTAACGTTCGCCGAGCTACGAACTCGATCGTTGATCAGTTGTAGTTAGGGATCGTGTGTATCTCGTATTACCATTACACTTATTTGCCTCGACACCTTCTTGCTTCGGCACGATTCTGTCATTTTCATGAAAAGTTACTCTCGTAAGACGACTTATCACGCACATACACATACTGGATTCGAATATAAAGTTTACTGTTTAATTTTTGTACTTGTTAATTTTCATATCTAAATCTGTGTAAAAATCAATTAGTATTCGATGTAAAAAATATAATTAAGGTAGAGGACAATTTGAGCATGCAGATTCGCAAAGAATCTATTTATAGAACTTAAAATGTCACACAGATGCTATACAGGATGACAGATTTATTGTCTACTTGAGTTTCAACGACAGATTTTCTGATATTTTTGTTTAAAAATATTTCATTAAAGATTGATGCCATAATGACACTATAGTATATATTCTATGTTTTTTTAAGGAATTATTACTTTCCTTTAATTATTAATTTATATGAGTGAACAAATTTGACTCGATAACATAATTGTAGTTACAATTTGATGACTAGTGCGAATCTCAGGCGCGGTTGTGACAAATTGAATATATCGTTTATAGTATAAATAATTATCTTTTATGGTTTTCCCAAATTGTGCTGCTCGTGACAACAGTTTACGATAAATGTCAATTACTGTGATTGCGATTTCCAAAACCGATTCGATCTTCTTCAATTGGTGGACTAATATAGTAAGTACCGTTTGGTCGTTACCTTTGTTGAACGGTCATTTGCATTGTTGTTAATAATCCCCTTTTTTGTTTTTACTAAATCTTCTGTAAGTGATGTGATTGTTACCTTGTTCAACGCTGTTTTTTAAATATTCTTCATTTTCTTTGTTTTAAATTCAAATTTAATCTCTCGTTTTATCCTTTCTTTTTTTTCATTTAGATACTCTTATATGTATGACAGATTCATTTTGAGAATTTCTTTGTAATGAAATGATATTGTCAAGCAGCTCCGTATCTTGGGCTAAATTACTTGGCCCAAAATGGGCCATTAGCGCACAGTATTGAAACATATATTATTTTGTAAATATTATTGTGTACATTACTAGAAAAATAATTTTAGGTTCTGAGATAGTAAGCGGAAGAAGTTATGCCCGAACCGATCAGATAACTGAACCAGTTATCTTAATACCTATTTATTAATATCATCGTCAAAACTGTCAGAAAATAATATAAAAATATCTGTAATGTACTCTAATGACAGCTTGATTCTTGCGTTTGAGTGTTTGCCGTGACCTAAATATCAATGTCATGATATGGACACAACACCTAATAGACATCAGTACGAGCTCCATTTTTGCAAGAGTGCAATAATACGCTTTTATAAAATTTAATCCTTTACCATTTCGTTCTGCTAAAATATAAAAATAATATTTTCTTTTATTTATACGTGAATTGATTGTATACTAGATGTTCTGGGCTTAAGGAAGTCTGGACGATATTATAAAATATAAAATTGTATAATAATATTGTAATACTGTATACTGTAATATTTAAGTTAATTCGTGTGAAGTTTTTAATGCCAATTAGCTAGTATTAGATATGGTAGTATGCGAAATTCACCCTTCACCAAAGTATCTTTTCCCTCGTTTTTGAGACTTGAGACTATGTTATTATTATTTCTACCAACCTCCTCTACAAATACATATAGAGATACAGATATAGCAGTCAAGTGTGTGCGTTTATGGCTCATTGTCAGAATCCATAATAAAATGGGCGAAGTTCTTTAGTTCACCTTTTTGTAGTTTGATGTGGAGCATTTTTCAGATTTATAGGCGTTTATGATAAAATGACTTCTGATCTAAAGTTCCTACATTTTGCAAATCAATGTCATAGTTGGATTTCAAAATGTATAAGTCTATATATGAGAAGTGACAAGTATTAGGATTAAAAATATTTTTTTTTGTTCAGTTTATACTACTTGTGGTTAATTAGCGCTTTGTTTGGTTTACGAATGACACGCTTGGCAATCTTTGCATTTTATCATGTACACGACATTGGGGTTCTTCAAATCCCAATGTATTGAATCTTTATGTAGGTACTTTAATAATATATTTACACAACTGCTTGAAAACTTTATATCCCGTTGTCAAATTAGTGCCATTAGATGTCATTTTTATGTTTTCTTGATCTGATATAAAGGCCAGAAGAAAGAAAAAAACTTTTTTTCTGACGCCTCTGGACTGTCCTTTGTTTCCACTGAGGAGTTTCTATGCTTGAGTTTGATGTTAAACAATGTTTTAAGTCTCTTCTTTACGTCAAAAATGCAGTCTGTCGGATAGTCCTTTTCTAGGAGGATATTGATGACCACACACCTAGGTTCTTCAATTAAAAACTTTGCATGTAAAAGTAACAATTATTAGTTTCAATTATTAATTTTAGTGCGTTAAGTTCAATATTTCAAATTACCTACTATATGCATATATAGACATGGAAATTATATATCTCTCTTGATTTCAGAAAATTTATTTCAAAGGGAAAACAAAAATGTTACAAAATCGAACAAGAAATATAATAAATAAAAAAAATTGTCTTAAAATTAATGTCGAGTAAATTAAACAGCAAGCAATAGGAATTCAGTGATTAAAATAAAGCTGATAAATTACTCTCTCGTAGCTATTAATACCATAAGTGTCATAATCATTATTCACTGACTCGCAAAATTACCTCCCATCACCCTCTGTATATTATATAATACGTTTGATTTCCGAAATTAATCTTTCAATAACGTTCATGATCATCATGCGGAACATGAAAATCTAAGTGGAGTACACGAGCAAGGCGACACTCTAAGAATGAGAAATTTGTCGTCGGGAGGGTGAGCCACCCAGAAGCGTAATATTACCCCGGGAACTCAGAGGAAGCCTCGGCTGCTCACAGACGAGACGGACGATGGACGGCTCTCGACGGAGCGAGCCATAGGCATCCCGAGGCACAAAAAGTTCGCTGTAGAGTATTGGATGACCCGACGTCGACCGGTCATGCACCAGACCGATCGAGATACTTTATACGAAGCTGCGATATTTTCCAAGCAGGCGACAGACGACGAGCGATGAGAAATGGACCACCGTGAAGCACCGAGAATTGGAACGCGCGCCTATGCGCTGTGAAAATTTATCATGATTGATCAGAAGTGCACAAACGAAGAGAAGTGCGAAAATATTTATAATATTTTTGAGGGGAAAAGGATATAATTAGACAGAGATAGACAATGGGAAACTTATTTAAATCCTGAGAAATCTCTAAAAATCATGAACAAAAGATTACGAAAGTTAAAAGAAAGTAAGTAGCGCGCGATCGACATAATTAATAATTTATTAATAAAATAATTTTCACGCATCATTGATAGATAGAAAATTTAAGAGAAATAATAATAGAATAACGACAAAGTTGATATTTTTAAAATAATGAAAATAAAGATTGTGATAATTAATTTCGAGAAATAGACCACTACAAGATTCTGTTATAGAGGAAAGAAAATATGAGCTTGGCACATTCCGATACTCATGAGCTACTCGCTTAGACGAAAGCGAATGTACTTAAACTTCTTCAATGCGACGTTTTATTCTTGTAGCAGCACGTCTTATAGCGTAGGTACTTTACTCGCTGCACGCGGATGAACAGAATCAAACGTGGCGCATGTAAAAGAGCCGATGCAAATCCCGAAATACTCCTGCGCGTCTTTCGTCGTGGGAAACGAATGGTCGGGGCTAATTATATCGCGCGAGGACTTGAGCACTTTTAGTACTGTCTCTAATTACATTTCCCGTTTCTTCACTTTGAAATTGAATTGCTACGCATCGGGAGAGAGCGGCCTCCTCTTCTTTTTCTTCTTTGTCGCGTTAAGGGCGACGCGGGCGAGGGGACGACATGTTGGTTCGTTTGAGGGCCTTCATTTCGAATCGCGTTTTGCCATGTACCACTCAACGGCACGCACACCCTCGCGCCGGTTATTCCCTCGCGAGCACAACGATGCCGAGAACGAGACGTATTTACGCGTACTTACATCACAGACCTGAGATCTGAGACTCGAGAGACGAGACTTTGACGCGTCGCATCTGCGGCTACCCAAGAACACCCTGCGGTGAGATATCGTGAAAATAAGCGGAGGACTTTGCGCTAGGTACTCTTAATCTCTTCGCACGCTGCGAATGGTGCGGAGACACGTTCGGTAACGCGATTTCGAGTGGAGCCCGGGATTTTAAATCCGGAACTTACCATTCAAAGACACCCCCTCAAGCCTCTCCGACTCCCCTCTCTCTGTCCCTCCCGATCCGTGTGTTTCACGGGGTGGTTCTTGAGCCGAGCGTTTCAGATGCATTTGATGTGACGGGCATTGAGGCTGTTCTCAGTTGCTGTGTGTTCATCATTATTCTTTCGTAATTTTAGTAGAAACGGAAGGTATGAAAGAAACGTATGTTAATTTCGAAATATAAATTAATCACAGTTTTGTTATCCAATATCGCAGAGCATGATGTTATTTCGCTTATAAATCTCTATATGAAGCGCGTCTATTATATACATATATCTATAATAATAGGTACCTATAACATAACGATTACATGTATGTATATTTATATGCATATTTAATCCCTATTATATTTTCCGCAAGCTCGAGAATCATCTGTGTGCATGGAGGATCACAAAAAAAAACGAACTATCGTATCTGTAATAAGGGACGGATTAATACCCTTCAAAGAGGGGTACTCGATTTTAATCCTCCCTTATCCCACGCGTTTTCCACTCTCTTTCTCTTTTTCCCCCTTCGTTCTATCCCCGGACCACGATTCGTCCTTTTCGCTCTTTCATATCGCGACTCGGACCTTTTGTCACTGACGACATGAATCCCACAACCCCACAACAGCGGCCGAAAGTCTTCATTGTGATTTCTCGCGCGACATATCCGCCCCCACGCTCGCGCGATCCCTCTTCAGCTTTATGTGGGAAAAACCCTCGACGTCGTTTCTTGAAGCGGTCGAATGCCGTTCTCCTTGCTTTCGGTCCATGCGAGAGACAGGTGGCGGATACTTTGGCTTTTTGGCTACTCGCGTCGTCTTCTCACAATGGGCCGCGTCTCGATCTTCTGCATGCCATCGCGATCAGTTTCTCGCAATCGCATGGAACGGATAATGAGGCGCGATCTTGATCGCGTTAAAAGCGCTACAGAATCTTAAAAATGATAACGTTATTTGTTAGCACATTTGTTAAAATTAATTTGTCAACACATTAAAGATTTATGGTATGAAGGTATTATAATTATACGTTACACATATAGTTGTCGTAGAGATCGTATTATGAAGCTAATATATTGCTAAAGGAATTATTGTTGAGTGAATTGCCAGCTGTGCTGAACCGAATAAACACATCGCGTCGAACGATGACGTTTAAAATCGAAACCAGGCATGCATCGCATGCACTAATCTCTCCTTCATCATTCCTGCATAACTTATGTCAGAATGTTTCGAGAAAGTAAAAAGATCCTGGCAGAAGAAATAGAAGACTAGCTTCTAGCTTCTCGAATCCAGCAAGAGCGCCGAGTGCGATGCGATGAAATTTCCGTTGACTAAGAATAAGTTGACTTATTGCCGAAAAGTGGCAAGAAGTGAGAGAGAAGCGCGGACTGACTACACGAGCTAAAGCTAATACTTATAATAGTAGCCGGCAATGCCGGCATCGACATACACGGATACGTGGATGATCGATACGTGGCCCGGGAAAACGCGCGTTCCAGCGTCCGGGGCCTTCGCATACCGGCCGTAGGGCAGCATCACGCAGAATGCTCCGTGGCATCTGGCCGAGAGTGCGAGCCGGGCATTGTGATTCGTGCATAGTTCGCATTTCGTCAGTACATTTTCGGACCTCCGCTCTCTGACCAGGAACATGATTAGTGTGCGCACACTTGACCTGGCCGACCCATTGTGCCGAAGGGGGAAGGAAAATCGAGAAACACTATTATACCGATACTACCGCACACACGGAGCCCTCCCATTATATTCGATGCTGCCGAAATACGCGCGGGGTGCCGACAGCCGATGCCGTCCTGCTCTCCAGCTTTATTACAATCTTTCTCGGCAGTCCTCGTACAAATGTACACGTGTCTTTGACTATGCAAAATGGTCAGAAACGATCATATGGGATTTACGAGAATATTTTAGGGAGAAGATTGTTATGTGCGTATTATTCATAGGAAACGATAGAGTTCGGTAAGGACAATTCGTAAAATCAAAAAACGTTCAAGATTTTGTTCGAATGTAAAATTGTTCGGTTAATATATATTATTTCCTTAGAAGAGTAAATAACAACTGTAAAAAAATACAATCTCTTTTCTATGATATAACCATTTAAAAACATTTTTTCAATACCTTAGAAATGGAAACTTTATAGATTGCTTTAGATAGAAATTACTACTATTTCTGCGTAAGAATGTAATTCAGCTGTGATATAAGCGTCATTTAAAAGAGAGAGTCGCCGCGTGAATTCCAGAGACAAACGAGCCGTAGCCGAGGACGTTATCGGGGTAATTTTCGCTGGGCTCGCAGTAAACTACCGAAATGATGGATCGAGCCAGGAGCGGAACGAAGCGCGACGGCCACGCCACGGCCCACGCCGCGCCGCCCGGCCCGCCCGCGCCGTTCGGGAGGAGAGATCGGTAATGTGCGTGAAATTTTTGAAAGGCACACGGTAAGCGCGATCTCTCGCTCGGCCGTTCGTCGACATGGGGGTGTTCGAGTTAGGTGCACACGTTGCTTCGACAATTTATGGCGTTCTGCGTATCTCTTCGTCACGCGCGCGTTATGCGCCCTCCTGCGCACCTATATGACCTTTTCCTCTTCCCCCCCCCCCCCCCCCCCCCCTCTCTCTCTCTCTCTCTCTCTCTCTCTCTCTCTTTTTCTCTATCTCCATCTCGCCCTCTCGGTGCGTTCACCACCCTTCGCGCGCCTCACCCCCTTCTCATCCACCTCTCGTCGCTCCCTCTCGGTCCGGCTGCTGCCGAAATCGCGTCAGCATTTAGCGTGCAGTATATTAGGCGAAATACAGGCGGATATCCTCTCACGGGCCATTACTGTTACCTTTGATCATCGCATGACCGGAGAATGGTTAACGCTGCGTCATCAGAGCATGAATTTCTCTCTATCTGCCCGGTATAATTTACAATCCGCGCGGCGGCCCTCTCGCCGACCAAGTCCATACTTGCTCGGAATTCCCTAGGCAACTATATAACACCTCTTTCCCCATTGTCCTCTTTTTTCGCTTTCTTATCATCCCCGTAATCGCTTTTGCAACAGCACCGCTTAATTAGCTCTTCATTTCTTCGCTTAAGTTATCTTTGTCGATTTATGATTTATGAGATCGCGAAAAACGTCTTAAGCTTAAATATTGAACTTTGAAGGAAAAGTGATAATAAATTGAATCTCTTAACAATTGATGAAACGTGTAAAAGGTATTTTATTTAATATTAATTACAAGTTTCAATTGTAAGTAAAACGAACGTTACATTTACATTTAGAGCATAAGCGTTAAGTTAAATAACTTATAAATACAGATAGAATTTTTTAAAAATCATTGGATACTTTTTCAGAGCAGTTAATAAAACTTCCAAAAACAAGACTATCTATAATTTCTTTTACAACATAACGCCATTGTACACAAGATGTAAGTAAGCGCGTAAATTGTTGATGGATAAGTTGCACTGTATCTTCTCGAACAGCGACTTTCTCGAGGCGTATTGGCGGTATGGGGGTGGGCAAAGGGCAAATAGGCAAATTTAAAAGCAAAGTTGCGCGCGATTGTTCGGGCGGTTTCGGTGACCAGCCGAAAGCAGCCTGTTGCATGCCCGGCATCGGAGTTGCTGACGTCACTTCCACCACCGTGTACACACCCGAACGTCGAGTGGCGGGCGTCTCGGTAGGGAGACTCCGAGCGAGCCAGGGGCGTTGATAGTGGGATATGAGGGACGAGCGGGCAGCGGGGAACGTAACGCTCTCGGAGGGCGTGCTTGACAAAGGCGTGGTTACCGTGTCCCCACCCAACAATAAACAAGCGACTCTGACGTTAATTTGTTTGTTTTGCCCTTCTCTACCTGGCTCTTTCTCTCTCGGCTTCGCCACTCTCCCTCTCTTTCGTTCTTCTCCTTCTCTCTCCGTAAAGTCTTTCGTCTTCTTGTTTTTTCCTTCACCTCGTTCTGCCTCGTTCGGTTACCTGCTTGTCCGGGAATGTGAAAATATTTCAGCAAACCAGATTACATTTAAAGGAATGTTAGAGAACCACATGGAAAGTGGAATCGAATAGTTATGGAATTTTTGAAATTATACATTACATTTCAAATTACATTACTATGTATACATAATACATATGTATTTACTTTTAAATATACTGTATAGTGTATATATAATTATTTTAATTTATACATACCTATATCTATATTATATATTATGATTATTTAAGTGAAATATACAAGATGTTAAACAGCTTTCCTTCAAATTCTATTATACAGATGATTATTAGCATTTTTTAGAGAATCTTAACGCTAAGATGTTTATTTGTTTCATTTGTAAACAAATTTTATAATATGACAAAGTGAGAAATGACTCTTGTTTATGGAGATGGAAGCAACAACGTTACATGCAATTAGAATCAAGAAATAATGAAAGTCAATTTCATTTTAGTTAGCACTAAAGTGCATTTTTTTAAATATAGTACAAAGTGTTTTATAATTCAATAAAGTAATTCTCTCGCCAGATGTTCCTTATCATAATTTCGACCATGATGAACTTCCTCTCGTACAACCAAACATCATGAGCCAGTAATGAAATAAGCGATATTGATATAATAGCAATTGCGCAAAGCTACAATCGATTCTTCATTTTTTTCGAAGGTAGACCCAAACTTCGCAAATAGCGTTATCGCGACGACGTGTTCGAGGACACAGACACGCGAGAATCGGTAAATAATAACTTCTTTCTGCTCTTTGCTTTGTTGGCTCCGCCACCATCAAGAGCCACGCTATTCTCAAGTTTGCTCAAGTGGCGATGGAGAATCATCGGATAGACGAGCACGGAATCGATAACAGACTCGTTAAACGTATAGGTACTCGATGAAAATAGTTGCATATCCATGTCTTGTGTTTGCTAGGGAGAACGGTATCGATGTGAAAAGATCAGAAAGTTTAAAATGATATTTAACCAAAATAAGAGTCGGGAAGAGAGACAAACAATAAAACATATACATATAACAATACAAAACAAATTCAGCACAACATTAGGGTCATTACTTCACTGGTATTTGTTAATATTCTCTTTAATTTTAATTAATTTAATATTGTTACTTATTCTAGGATTTCATATCTATAATACAACTCTATATACCTACTTATATTATATATACATATATTAATATATATGTATATATATAATCTTGTGTATGATCATGTGTATGTACAACCTTTGTGTATTCAAAGCTAATTAAGTCACATATCCGTAGTTATAAATTATTACTATTATTTGTTATATGTTAATTATACCAAAGGTCTAGCCTTGTGAATAGCATTGTTGATAATTTGCTTCTTGATGCGTAATTTCTATACTTTTGATTCCATGTGTATATTATTTTATATTATTTGCATAATAATAAAGTTATTTTTATTATCATTATTATTAAGGAACTACAAAAAATAATACAATTAAAAGAATTTTTTGTATTTAAGAAATCGGAAAAGTCGCTTATTTTAATCGAGTATAACAAATTTCGAAAGATATGAAATTGATTGAGACGCCAAGATAAACTATAACAATAATTAGTAATGCGATCGAGAATCGATATCAGTTTGTTTCTTGAACACGATATCAGTTTGTCTCTGCTTGCGTTCTATATTTTTTAAGTAAAACAATATACATAGATATATATTGAATTAACTCTTGTACTTATGTCTAATATTTTCTGGTATTAAAACATCCGAGAATATGCAGACTCGGTACATAATTAATTCATTAAAACGCGTTAATTAGCAACAATGGTTTGGTCAAGAGCAGGTAACGTCGAAAGGTGTAAACGAGGATAATTGCGTCTCACCTAACGTCATCGCGTGCTTTTGTAGCGCGCCACTCTAAGTACGTATAAAATTGGTTGGAATCGATCTTAAGAGCCCTGCCCGAGTGCCGGAGGGATGCTTGGAAACGGGGAACGACTTGACCTTGGCTGGATTCACGCGTAGCTGAGCTAACGCAAAATCGAAACGCGTTACTTCCACCGCGTGGATCTCCTAAAGCCGGGTTCACATCGTGACCTGCAGCGGCGGCTCTTCGAATCCTGGGATAATCCGCGAATGCGATTGCGCCACGCAGATCCGTAAGTCTCGGATGAAAAAAATCGTCAAAAATTTTTGTGAAAACTAATTTTCATCACGCGAACTGACAATGAGATGATAATAAATCAATGATAACTGTATCATAAAGTATGATAGTATAGGCTGCGTAAGCAAATTTATAAAGCGTTGAAAACTCAACTAATAAGCTATTTCATTAAGGATTTTATCTACCTTAATTAACTTTAATACAATATTTATTAAGCTAAACTTTCCGTAAGGTCCAAGTATAATGCTAACGAGTACGTACTGTTTTAATATAAAAGTCTTATTTTTTATTACTTTTATTGCTATAAATAAGATAAACTTGTTTACTTACACAACACTATTTTCAAACTGTATAACATTTCTATACCAGAATATTAGAACGTATAGCCTACAGCCATCGCTTGTTTGTTTCAACCAAGGTCTCTTTTGCAACCAGCAAGAAGACCATGCAATCAATTTATTAAAATATAAAATATATTTACCAAGTAGTATTAACAAGTAGATTAGTAGAGAATCCATCTACTTCATTGCTGCTGAATTACTCCGAGCATCTGTTGAAACTTGTTTTCATTTCGTGACCGTTATCTTCGCCGAAGTTTTCGCAAAGTGCTAAGATAACTTGAACAAACTTCTCTGAGTTTCTTATGGCGCAAATCGCACCACGGTTGACCTTCGTAACTCGTTCGATTCTGTTTGATCGGGTTCATGCGACACGATCATCTTACGTGATTGTGGTCTTGTTTTAATTTATGCAATTTTTTCATCAATATCTCTCGCAGGTTCGGCAACTGATCAACTTACCTATTAGGTACTGGGCTGTTATCAAGTCTGTGAACGGGATCGATATTTCTTTCTTGCGAATTAAATCAATATTGCTTTCTCGCGAATATCGAGAAAATCGAGAAAATCGAGAGATATGTAAGACATAAAAATAGGATAGGATAAGAAAGAGAAAAAATTAAATTTCAAGATGCAAAGATTTTACTTTATTAGTACCTATTAGATCATACATGTTGGTATGTTATGTATGTCTTGATTTAAATATTGCAGGTACTAATTATTGTATACTCGTTTATGTAACTTTATCGCTTTATATTTAATTTGTTTTTTATTTACATGTGTTAACAATGCAATGTAGAATTACAAATATTTTAGAATGTGTTGCACTTTGTTGTCATACTATGAGAAATCGTAGACGTTGTGGATATTTACATTTTCTATATCTTCTCTCTGAACGGTATACATATATAATACATACATATATACATATACATACGTATACATATACATTGATATTTTCCATATAATATAGAAACAAATCTACTTAATTGGTTTTATCATTTTCTGAAGGTTGTTCATTGTAGTTGCTTCTAGACAAAAAAACAAACGGTTTAAATTGCAATGAAACGAATGTCCCGAAAAAATGTTATATATTCGAGTTTCTCGAAATATCTTCGATAAATCAATATAAAAACATTCGCTCCACTTTCTACGACCCGATTACATATACCTATACTTCGTTTCGTCCGAAAGCGACGTAAGTCAGTTTCCAAGTTGCGAAGATCGATAGATACCGCATTATTTTATTTCCGTATCCAAATTGGAAGTCACGGTATAAGTAGGTACCTTGAGAATTCGACTCAAAACTATAAATCGCCTTCAGAACAGCTTGAGTCGTTGTGTCTCAGTGTCTCGCAAGTTTCCGTGTGAAACGAGCTTGCGGCCCTACGCATCGCGTCGACAAGGGAGCGGATGCATCCACCTCTACCCTTCCCATCCCTCGTCCCGCGAGAAAGACCGTAGGGACACACCGAGGCATAAAGAGAGGGTGAATCACCCCCGCGCGCGCTTGACGTACTCTGGCGTGCATAACACCCACGACGGTCGGTTGGTCCACGCGTGACTAGATACCGCTTTGCACGCGTAGGGGACAAACGCCAATTATATTTTAATATCCCTCCGTGCGAGACGTGCCTTTCCCCGGCTTTCGGAGTGCGAGCGATGCGAAATTCCGACGACGTAAAGCCCGCGCTTCTCTCGTTTCTCTGGAATTCGTCTCCATCTGTCACGAAAATCGGTGAAAATTCAAAGATATTTTAAACAAGAGGTAGGTAGACAGAGGATAGCAAATAGCTAGTAATAGATTAAAAGCTGTAATAGATTAAGAAACATATAATTACCTCGGAAAATTCCCGAAAAAGAGTACAATAGTCATTTGAATCTTGACACTTTCTTCTTCGTGCAGGTACAATATGCTCAAATTTGTTTCATAAAAATCAGGAAAATTGCAGAAAGAGTTTAAAACGACGTGCTGAGAAATGGTAGGGGAAACGTATACGTAAAATTCATAAAATGATCCCTTTAAGGGAGAAATCAATTTATGGTATGAAATAATGTGTCTCTGTATTTAAATCTTTAATGGTTTTTTGTTTAATGGTTATTTAACTACAATTAACTGAACAGAGTTTTGAATTAATGCTGCTACGTACATATTTACTTGTTATTTTACCAAAATTTTGTAAAAGGATTATTTGGTACCAAGGGTGTAGGCACAAAACGATCCCTGGGGTATGGAAAAAATGATCCCTGGGAATTATTACACAAAAATAGGTCAGTACATTATTTATTATTATCATAAAAAATATATTATTATAATTAACGTAATTAAAATTTAAACACAAAATTAAATTAAAAAGTTTAAACATTAGATAAAACTATGAATGTTGAAAAATAAAAATTATTAAATTATTAAAAAAATGAAATTAATAAAATAAAATAAAAAATTATAGAATTATAAAATTATAAAATATTAAAATTATTTACCAAAAGGATTGAAAATACAAAAGTCGCAATAATCATCTAGCACAAATAACAAAAAGGTTAAGGTAAAATGATCCTATGGGATCGTTTTGTACACGCATAGAGGGATCATTTTGCCCCAAATGACATTTCGTCATTTCGATATTAAAATCTAACGTAAAATTAAGCCGGCAATCAAACCACTATGAAAACATAAACTTACAATTAATTATAGTATACTGAAGTATAGTGGTAATAATAGAATATGATAATCATGCATGAATGTAGGTACTTTGCCCAGTAATCAAAATCACTCTTACCTTACATCACAACAGCGAATTTTATATTTTTTAAGAAAAAGAACTTGATGACACGTCGACGCGATCTATCATTACACTCGATTGACATATTGATTCCTGCGAAGAAGTCTCTTCATGTTTCCGCGAGAAGGCATTATTATTTTCGTTAAAATCGGTGGGGATCGTTTTGCCCTGAAGGATCATTATGTACACGTTTCCTCAACAATATATACATCTTCTCTTTTTTCCGGGATTTGTGTGTGTGTGTGTGTGTGTGTGTGTGTGTGTGTGTGTGTGTGTGTGTGTGTGTCATAATCCCTGTTTCTTCAAAATTAATGAAAGTACGAAAAATTGTTTACATTAGAACATACTAAGAACATAGAGCATTATAGAAGATTTTATTTGTCTATATTTCTTATTTTATTCCGTGCGATTTGTTAGAATATCTGTTCTAAAATGTTAAAAATTTCATGAATTTAAAATTTAGGATCAAGGAAAGGGGGATGTAGAACATAATATGTATCTGAATGTAGCGTAGGTAAAAAATCATATAAGTAGAAATGGAATTCTAAACGTATAATAATTTTTAAGAAAAGTATAAATCTAATTTATAAATCCATTTTATAGGCGCGATGTAAGAAATTCAGATAATATATAGAATTATAGAATTAAGAGAGCGATTCATCTTAAAAAAGAAAAAAACACGTTGTGTAGATTTAATTGCTGCTATTTTTATCCAGGCTGTCAAGGTTGATTCGAGTAGGTGTAAAGATAATATAGCCTTATCTCCAAAAGTAGACGTGTTATATTCACAATTAAGAACCAAAAATAAACCATAGATAAAATCATTTCATTCAAATCGACATCATACATCGCGACTCGAATATTGAATTATCATATAATACTATAGTGTTCTTTTAATGAACCGTGTGTCATAGCAAATGTATTATATCTACTTCGATTGTTACATCTCATTGTCAGGTATTTCATCCTATCATAAATCTTTACTATATTATATGACATATAAATAAAACTTTTCATATATGTATGTATATAACTTTCCTTATCGATAATCCGAAATCCAATTTTCTGAATAAGTGTTAAATATATTTAATCTCAAAATTCTCTGTCTCCGATTATAACAACAGATCGGCATAATGTCCAAGATTCCAAATAATTGGTCTCGATTAACCGAGAGACATATCGCAGGAAGGAAAAAGAGAAAAAGAAAAAAGAGAGAGAGAAAGATAATTAAGAAATACCGAGGGACAGAGAGGGAAGACGGAGAGGTATATCGTCTTTGCGTTGCGGTTTGTCTCCGTCTGACGCCGATACGCGTATCCCCCCCGACCGCGTACGTCCTTTTTCCCGTGCGGTGCAGTGCGCGCACGTTGCCGAGCGTGCGCATTGCGCGCGCAGCACGCGCCCTCCGATGTACCTTCCGCACGGTTGAGCATCTCCACCATTCAGAATCGATGATGTCACGAAGCGGAGCCGGGATCCCCCACTCGCGTAACGCGCCGCTAGAGCGGAGAGGGGGGCTGCGCCCGCCGCCCATTGGTCCAAAACGGCAGTCGGACGTACCAACACGAGGCCGCGGCCACCACGGCGGCACGACCCAACGAGAGTCCGCGAGTCGGTGCGTGTCAGTCCGTGCGTGTGCTTTACCTAATAATATTTCCAGCGCGGCTAGTCCCGCGCTCTCGCCTTTTCTCTCGCCCGACAGCCAGCACGCATCTCGCCGCCCTCTCCTCTCTCTCTCTCTCTATCTCTTTTTCTTTCTCTCTCGATCTCTCCTATTTCCTCTACGTATTCGTTGCTACATGTATACGTATATACATCCTTCTCTCTCTTTCTCGCTCTCTCTCTCTCTCGTTAAGGTTTAGGCGTCCGAAGGCGAACAGTACAAGCTCTTCGCGTAGCGTCGTGCCGCGCCGCGCCGTGCCGTGCCGTGCGGTGTCGTCGGGGCCACCCTCCTCCGCCCCGATCTCCGACGGATCTCTCACGAAAACGAGAGAGGAGAAGAACCACGCTGCAGAGCAGCACGTGTGCTGCACTCGCGCGGATCGGCAAGCGCGGTGCGGAATAAATAGCCATCGGCTCTCACCACCGCCGAGAGCCCGTCGCGCGCGACAGCTGACGCGAAAATTTTTCTGCCACCCTCGACGGACTGACCGGTAAACGTTTAAAGCGCGAAACTAGCCGCGGGAGTGAGGGGGGTCCTCGCGAGCGAGCAAGGATCGATCACGCGACTCCGATTGGAGCAATAGATCAAAATTCGCGGGTCGAATCAGAGTGTCAGATCCCGCGCAAGTGACAGAGCCACGAACCCGCGACTCACTCTCGAGGACTGTGATTTCATATACGCGAGGTGCGACGAAAGCAGAAACCGGCTAACGGATTCGCAGTGGTGCCTTCGCCGAACGAGGACGTCGGAGGGAAGACCGGCACCGTCGGCTGTCGGCAGCTCTTGGTACGTCACGTGTTTGTGGGCAGCTTTGATTAAGGAGTATCCAGTGAAAGAGGGTAGAAGGACAAGAAATAGAAGGATTCAGACTAGAGAGCCTCTAGAGGCTCTCTCGAGGGCTCTCTAATTCAGACTGTTTCGCGAATCTTTGAAATCAATGATTAACTGTACAACTTGTATTGTTTTCTGTTCCTCTTTGCCACCGTCAATTCATTTTAATTTTAAACTGACCGAAAATGAAGGGAAAATATTGCGTTCCATGTTTAGATACAATATCAAATTTCTCTTTATTCTACACCCGTTATTATACATATATCATTTTATATTAGCTGGAAAGAAATAGAGAGATAAATCCACAAACCTGATCGAGCATTAAATTTGAAATTAAATTTTCAGTAAAGAGATTTTTTGTCCCGAATTCTTTTATACTTGTTAAAAAAGGTTGAATTTCAAAGAGTCGATTATTTAACCTGTCGATAAACCTGCTCAGTTTTTGTTCTTCCTATGAAAACTTAAAAAGTTTGTTTCATTTATTCATTAAGGTTGTCTTAATTTGATTTCAACGAGTATTTTTCTTTCCCTTTCTATGAAATGGTAGAGCTTTTTTGACGTGCAGAAACTCATAATTCTATAACTAATATTTAATAATATACGAAAATAGATATTTTATAACCATAATATCCATTTTTTAGTTTGACTATTCTTTTAGCGTTTTTAGAATATTCATAGAAACTATAAGCTATAAGAGAAACAATATATTAATTGAATGATGTATAGGGGAAAGCCCGGCAGTATCGACCCTCTAAGGAGTTTTCATTTTTTTGATCAGAACCTATACGATATTTATAAAGTATCTTTTGAGAAATGATTATTGTCTTCCAACCTATCAGTAAATTGAATTAAACATCAGTAAATTGAATTGAATTATATTTAGAGAATAAGAGTTTTATTGAGAAAATGACAAGTGTAAGAAAAATCCGCAACACAAAAAGTGACTGGCTGTATCGGACATAGTAAATTAAGCATGTTATACAGTGCAATAATCACAAATATATTGTTCTGAATATTCTGATATGATAGCACAGGCTTCATGCACCCGATAATACGTACCGATAATAACTGCTAGAATATATTTCTTTGGAGTTACGTAGTGACACCCGAGAATTTTACCAATGCAGCACACGTAATCAGTCAAACAAACATTCCGCAATATTACGAGCAAACCTGTATCGATATGAATTTGCCGCTCACGTTGTGTACTACAATAGTATACGAATACTGCATCAGCTGCGATGGAGAGAGTGGTATCATCTATTATAGAAACGCTACAACATCTAATGACCGATACTGCTCGCTGTCCGGTACTACCTGACTTTCCCCTAGTATATATGTGTATCATAAATAAATTATATTTTGAATATAAAAGAACCAGTATCGCATATTGTGAGAATAATTCGTTTCAAAGTATTAAAGAAATGTAATATTAATTTCATAATTTCTTTGCCTTTTTACAAAAAATTTATTTATTTCGCTGAGACTCAATCCGTAAAAAAAGACATATAGGGAATATTTAAAAACATTGCCTGTCAGAAAATAGAAAATCTCATCGATATAAATATCTAATTATAATCTAATCATTCTGAATTCTGATCGCGCCTAGGACTCTTTGCCTGACATATCGGTGCTGAAGATGCCGAGTGTTCAAAGTATCTTACTTCGACGGCACTCAGCGGCGTCTTCAGGCACGAGTGCGCTCGGCTAATTGAACGCCGCGAACGCGCCGTTAATCGCTCGCTCTGCGCAGCAAACGCGCCCGAATCCCGACGGTTCATCCCGCTGATTAACACAGCTCGCGGCTCGCGGTATCAGCCGCGGCAGGCGAATGCGCGTCGCGCGCGGGAATGCAGATTGCATGCACGTAGCGTATAATACGCCTACGGCTTAAAGCGTTAGGCGCTCACCCTCCCCCGCGAACTCATCTCAGTACCGGAGACGAATGCGATTGAATAGCGCGTCGAATTAACGTGACGTACCTATATATATACGTGCCTCTCTGTCTCTCTTGTTTCGCCTTTCTCACATATACCATCTCGTCGTAGAGTCTCTCGGTTTCTTCTCTTCTTCCCTCTTCGCCGCGTGTCTCCCGCACAACTCACGGTATTATGGCGGTAATTAGGCGATAGGCTTTATATGATTCGCCATGTAAAACGCGCGAGTTAAAGAGCCTCCGGAGTCTGAATGTCGAGCGCGCAAGTGTGGGACGTCCCGCAGTGATATCCGACACGATCATTGTGAACGCTCCTTTCCAGCGTCGTGACGGCCGCGGCGCATTGTGCGTCGGCTACTACGGTAGTTTCTTTGCGGTAGAGAGACCCGATTCTCCAATCGGGGTAAATATACGACGGCAACGGCGTCGATTGCTCGTAAACAACGTCGGTCTGCATAAAGCATCTAAGCCACGCTGTGTCGCTGTCCCTCACAATCAGCCGATATTCTCGAGCGAGAACCCTTTGCCAATGCCATCGAACATTTTTACGGAAAATTGGATTTTTCTCCTTCTGTGGTACTATTTTAATTTATTAAAAATTTTTAATTTCGTTCGAAATTTTGTGTACTGTAAAAACACCGTTTTATAAAATTATATTTTATTATTTACTCTTAGAATGATTAACGACGATAATGAAGAGGATACATTTGCACGTTGGAAAGCTTTGGTGCGCAAGTAGATTAATTCAAATTTGCTTGAAAAATAGAAATAAACAGAGTTACAAGAAACGTAAGTTACAAGATATTCATTCTTACACTGATTGTGAGAAAAATTTTGATTATACCAATATAAGAATAGATAGATAAGATAAAATAGGAAGTGTATTATATGTGTACATGTAATTGTACAATAATAGAAAGCATTCTGGTTACATCAAACAAGTTATTTCTGCGATTGGATTCGATTTTTCATAGCTAAACCGTCTGATAGACTTAACTATAAGGATCTGGTTAGTACTTTTCCCAACTTTTTTAATCTACCAGATTTCCAATTTATATATCCAATTTCCAATTTTTTTCCAGTGTAAATTGTAAATTCATACAAATACAGATCTAACAATAATAAGAATAAATGTTGAACAATTATAAGAACCTGACATTAATGAAGTAGATATACACTTTGCTTTGCGGAAAGCTTCAATGCACAAGTATAGATTAATCAAGTTTGCTTGAAAAATAAATATGAGCAAAATGAGAAAAGACATATTATAAGATAATCATTCTTAGACTCATATATAAATCTAATTGTAAGAACGAATGTCAACTAAAAGAGCTTGCGTGATACGCCCGAAAGTAGAGCCCCGCAGAGAAGCGCAACGTAATGAAAACGATTCGAAAATCCGAAGCAGAAAGCTCATAAATAACAGCAAATTGTTGCAAAAGAGCAGAAAATTGGCCGCGAACCTCCTTATAGTACGGAACGCAATTGCATTAGATTGAATTGTATTATGTTTCGAAGGAAGCCTTCCGTAAGATCTATAACCGTTTAACGCCTCGTTAACTGTTCATTATTAACGTGCCGTTAAACAGGAATAGATCCTATAAACGACGCGCGCGAATTAACGTTGATCAATGAAACGTCTTTCGACGGTCTACATCTGGAACGAATTGGAGCATTATCGGATTTTGATCGATATCGAAATAAAATGAAAACGAGAAATATCGTTAAACACGTTGACTCAACCATTGTCATAAGGTACCTAATCAAGGAAATTTCTGCGAAGCTGGGTGCAAAGTAAATTTTTCCGAACGTATGTACACTGCTACAGATTGTAGGAATTAAAGATAAAAAAGTAATGATTGTAGAAATTATGTTGCTGAATGCACTGAGAGACGTAAACGCCGTACTCCAATACTTTTTCAAGATTTCGAAGTAATTTCGCAATTAGGAAAGATTAAGGTTGCCTTGATATATTATCACAGTTGTTTTGTACAGGTCCATACATATGTTAAAATTCTTGTTATTACGCTACTTTGTTGACATACAAGAAGAGGGACGTAGGTTTGTCGTAATAATGACGTAAATTTGGTTACATAACGATTCAAATGTATACATGTGTCAGACTTTCCTAAGAGATCGGAGATAACAAATACATTTATGTAAGATTGTTGACGAGATGTTAAATACGCCTGCGTATGTCTGCGTGTGTGCGCGTGTGTCCGTAAACTTCATAAAAGTAAAAAAAAGAAATACACAAAAGTAAGTATACTTCAAATTGAACTAATTAATCCCGCACAAACTGCGTACGTTACGTTAAAGCGTTTATCTCTCAATCGTCGTCGATTACGCGAAACAGTTTAGCGTCGATAATACACGGCCTCATTCTTCGCCGGCGTTAATTAATAATTAATGTACAAACGCACAAACGTGTACGTGCTCACGACGAGCGTAATCGCAGGCGGAAGTCACTTTATACGGTAGCACGAGCGGTTAATGCCTGCGGGGGCTGTTGGGCGTGTATTACGGGGGTGGATTTCGATGGTAGTCGCGGTAGCGACGGCGGTGGGTGCCATTAACAGTGTTTCACCGGAAATGTAAAGCATAATGCGCCGGCAGCTCGTGGATATGGAACCTATTACCATCCGCGTGTATAATGCTACCTTCCCGCCACCGCTCCGTTGCACCCGACCGCGGCGGCGTCTCGTCGCGTTACGTTTTACGTTGCATTTGCGGAGCGTTCAAAAAGAGTTCGAATTTTTCCTGCGATAACCATCACGCGAATCCAATATTCTTCTACATCTCGTTTATTAAAAGATCAGTGAATGATCTTCAACAAGTTCAACGGTGACAATTTATTAATAAGAATCTTCCGTTTTTCCAACGAAAACAAAATATGCCTTTGACAATTTGTTTCTTTAAACAATTAATTAAGAAGAAGTTAAATTAATCGGGGCAAGGGAAGGGATTTTACTACTCCAACGAATTGTGTTGGAAAAATTATATGTTTAAAAACAAATTATTATAATATTCGCACACCACCAACCGCGCCAGGCTCTTATTTAGCCCGTTATCTATATACTTGGTTATTCCATAAGGAGCCTATACTTCGAATTTTAATTACTTAAGAGTCACTTATACTAATTAATTCGCGTTCATGGATTTTAATTCATCCAAGTTGAAGAATTTTGTTACAAGATTGATGCGATTTATAAAGAATGTCTGACCATTTAATCGGCAATGAAAGATATTATTTTTCATTTAATAAAAGATTAATTTGCCGGATGATGATAAAAATATTTAAAGTCGAAGAAGTTATCTACAAGTTTTTTGAAAAATCGCATCTCGTCGAATGTTCGCTGAAGAAGGAATACTTAAATAAAAGGAAAGATAAGAAAAGCACAATACTTCTCTATAATTTAAAATAATTTATATTTCTAAGATTATATGATATCTTTAGGTATATATATTATATTATTTTATGATTACTTGAAATTTAAAATTCTTGTTGTCGCGCATGTAATAACTATTCTTTATCTGATCTGTTTAATCTTGTCGGACTTAAACAGCATATGACCAACAATAAGAAAAAAAGTCTCTCGAAAAACTGCTGTTCCGTTGGCGATTCCGCGCGAGATAGAGTCGAGTTCGAGTTCACTATAAATCGACAGCTTGGCGTCTTGCAAACAGAAGTGACGTGATCCTGTTTGCGCTCAGTCGGGCATAATCCGAGGTAATCCCCTTGCACAATATGCGAATGCAATGCGCTCTAGCCCTCCTTCTTCCTAGCCCACCCCCATGGCATCCGTGTCTCCCGATCTTTCTCTTATGTACTTATACGTAAACGTGTGCCTTTCGCGCCTCTCGCGCGCGCGCGTTCGGCTCTTTCCTCTTTTCCGGTTGTATCTCATCTCTCGCGCCGTCTTCTTAGCACGAGGAAGCGCTTTTCTGTATTGTAGCGCAAAGAGCATCGTGGATAATGAAAGGGAAACGGAGAAGTATCTTGTGTAGACACTTGCGCTGCCTCGCGTTGAACCCTGTCACGATAACCTGCGGAAGTAAATCGTCTTATAAATTATAACTTGAATTTGATTCGATTCAATGAGCCTTGCGTAAACATTCCTGTGAGAGAGATGTCTTCGCTAGCTCTGATATTTTTCTTCTGCTATAGCACCTGCAGGAAAAATATATACCAATTTGCGTATTAATAAAGTAACATGTGTGTGAATACCATTTGAACTATATGTTACGCGATATATGTCGTATTCTTGAATATGTTTTTATCAGCGTTTTTAGTCAGGTAACTTTGTCGCGATTTCAAACTTGAAAATCTTTTCTCATCTTGTGCGAATCACTATGCGAATGGTTTCTTGAATGCCTATAATAAATCATTGATGTACTTTACGTTTAAGACATTTAAAATCGATTCCTATATTTACTCGGTGCGAATGAAAATAAAGTGGTCGTATTAAGTGAAGCTTCCGAATGTTACTTTCGATTTTGTATTTTGCAATGCCATTAACGACGAAATTCAATTTTTAAACTCTCTTTTCAGAAACTCACTTTTAGGAAAACGGACTGTTTCTTCATGTACCTAGCTTGTCGTTATGCGTTTTTCCATGGAGCGATACAACTCGTACGCTCTCAGCCGACTAACCCTTTCCGACACTAATTATCGCGCTTAGCTCCATTTTCACCCCCTCTAGTACCACCACCTCTCACTTCACCCTCTTTTTTCTGTCTGCAGTATAAGTGAAAAATACACAGAGGGTGTTACGTTCACGAGTAGTTCACATCTTCAACAAGCGCGATCCTCGGTAATTAAAACACTTTATGTCGTCAATGTTACGATGTTCGAGAAGATTCCATTCGTTTTTCAGGAATATATGATTTACGTTCTTTATATTTGAGATGCATGAGGGCGGACAATGAGGGCTGGTACAATGACACATGTAATTATTAGTAAATAGCTTATTAATAGTAACAAATTTGAAATATCTAAATAGAAATTATAGGTAATGTTAATTAACAAGTAACTCATTTTAATAACATCTGCTATAACTCTTATCAGTGTTTCGAGCTTAACACTATAACTACTAAGAAGGTCATAATGATCCGTTTAACATTTTTTAATAATTTATTATTTTTAAAACATCTTAATTTCTGAAATTTTTCCTGACTTTTATTGAAATTACATAGATGATTAACTTTATTAATTCTTTTTCTTTTTTCTCTTTTTTTTAACAATAAGATGTTTTTCGGTATAAATAAATAAATTAATCTTCGATAGTTCTAGTGTTAAAAAAATTATCAACAATTTATCTCATGGTTCTAAATTAAATTTTTTGTTAAATTTTATTTAAGATCAAAAGTTTCACCAAATTTATTTCCCATTATTTGTCTCTTCGAGTCTCAATTTGTCGCTGAAATTTTTTTTTAATTTTTATTGTTTAGTAATTGCTTAAATTTTATTGTTTAGTATGTTTTTAATTTTTATTGTTTGGTATTGTTTGGTAAGTTTTTATTGTTTGGTGACTTAATGTCTCGTCAGTACAATCGTGTAATTTTTCTTACCGTTTGTTCTCCGTTATCTGTGTCGAAAGGACACATCTGATGGCTTCAAGCTCTATATATATACATATAATACTCTTTTTTTTTTTACGTAGAACTACGTCTTTTCCGACGTTGGGTAGGGGGTAATATTGGAAGCAACGTTTATATTTTTCGTTTGCTTTGTAGAACGCAAGATTGAAATAGATTGTAGGTACGTTGTAGTAGGATAGGTAGGATAGGAACCGCGCGTTTAAAGGTAACAGCGCGGGAAAAGATCGGTTTATTTGCTTAAGGCAACGCACATGCGACCGCGATACGCAAATGACGCAGATTTACACAGGTGCCATAGATACATACAGTTTTCAAGTATACAGCGCCGAATTAACTACGACGTTTGTACACGACGCCAGGACAGTTTGGGTGGGTCATCGAAACCGCCAAGTGCCTGCGGGACAAGTCGCACTTATCTTTTTATTAATCGTGTTATTAATTGTCTAAATTCGTTGTCTTTACCACGTTTTGCTTCAAAATCTCGTGCACCTCGCTACGTTTTGTATTCATCATTGCAAAGCTAGGTAGTATCTTTCTCAATCATACGGTTGGTTCGAGCATCTAATTTTTGGAATGAAAACTCACTGTTATTGCTGCGTGCGAGATTGAGATTTTTCCTAACGATATTAATTATGGGTTTCAGTGAACGGAAGTGTTCAAAGGCCCGAAGATTCTGCCTTCGCAGCAACTGGGCGCTGCGGTCGCTCCATGGCCGGGCGCAACCGGCCTTATAGCTTCGGTCACTGCTGACGACATGGCACACAAAGGTAAGCCTATGTCTTCTAACATGTATCTAATTGTAAAATCTTAAAATTTCACACGTTGATCGGTATGCGCAGCTGAAGATGACTTTTAAAACAAAAGCAACAATACGCAATTGTTAAAAAAAAAGTGCGTAATTGTACTATTGTAGGAAGAATATTGTTGGGAATATCAAATTGAACATTGAAACTACAACTCGCGACTCTTAATTCGCAATTCTATACGTAAATCAATATAAAAATCGTTACTCATAATATAATAATCTATAGGATTGTGACGAGCACAAAGCGAGATAAAGTCGTTATCTTCGAAGCTGCATGTGCGATAAAGAAATTAAGGCTCACGGACTCATCGTGACCCCCAAAAATGTATCGGAAGATATATATCTTTCCATGTCGATCTTTGACTGTATGTAATGTTCTAATCCGGCGTTCCATTACGACGAACCATCACGAGAACGATTATGATAAAACCCTTACGGAGGTGGGGCTCTCTCTCGTTTTCTCCCTCCATCCAAGAAGCATAAAACTTAACGACTTCTGGACGATGACTACGAAATGCCGATGGCGCATAACCACCATACGTGCGACGAATTCTCTTTCTACGATTGGCATTTTGCATTAAACGACGCCGACACTTACATGCGACTAATGTATCCCTCCATTCGATCTAAAGCTGTTACAATTCTTTGTGCTTCTCTACAATCATCGCTTCGCAATCTACTTCATTCCGTTTCTTGGCATATACGCGCTCGTTAAATTTTAGCTGGAAAATTACCGAGAATTATTTTCGCGATTTTGCAGAACGTCCGTAAGGAGTCTGTCATCCTGATTTAAGTAAGGAATTCTCAAATCAGCGCAGCGTTCAGAGTATTAAGGGGTAGCATCGTGACGATGCGATGGTTAAGAACGTTTCTGACAATGAGATGATTCCGTATGCGACGACCTCTCTTTTTCCATTAATCCGCGCGCATACACTTTTTCTATTAATTCGCGAGACAAAGTCTCGGTGAACGTCAACTATGTCCGGAGATATTACGGATAATTCGAATTCTAGCCCCGGACGAATCGAAACGTCCAAGAATCAAGAGGGAGGCGTTTGGTTGATGGCTAAGGCGTTTAACCCCATTAGTCCTGAATGGAACCTCTCGTCTCTCTCACTCTTTCTTGTTCTCTCGTATACCCACCCCCCGTTCCCTCTCGCTTCCTCTAACTTTCTGTCACTGGCGCTTCCTCCGCTCTCACCCACCCCTGCTCGAGCTCTCTTAACACAAGGGTCCGAAGAGGATGGGCAGACGACGTCTCAAGGCTTTCTAAAGCCGGCAACTTCTGCCTGAAACTGGCTGCTCACTTCACGTATTGATTTCCATTCTCTTACGCCTTCCAGTCCTCACGCTCCTCGTCCGCCTCGCCCGCGCCGTGTCTTCCGGGCCCACCGCGTTCGTTCCTTCCGCGGGATCCTTCGCTCCTCCGCCGCGAGATCATAATTTCTATCCCTTGACATCCTGATAGTCGTCGTATATATAACTTTAGCTAAAACGCCAAGCTTTAGAGGAGCACCCGAACGCGATGTCTTTATCCAATAACTTGCATACTTAATTCTTGCCTTTAATATCTTTGCTACATTTTGTTACACACATTCGTCTTTAAATATATTATATTATAACATACCAATTTTTGACAGAATACGTTGAAAAATACTGATGATTTAATGGATGGACTATTGTGGTTACCCAAATCTGGAAAAATCGGGGAAACATCGATAGGTAAAATAAAATACATTTAATTTATCATTAGATCGCGCAGTTCGCGTTATATCAAAATTCGAATAATTCGGAGTAGCTAAAGATATATATCTAGTCACGATTTTCAGCAAAAGTAATTACAACTTGTTTTCTCCTCTTTTTTGTGTACATGTTAGTCACGATAATTAAATCCTTTGTGATGATTGCATCCGCAACGCGTTCTGTTTGTTTATTGCGGATTGAATGAACCTAGCAGGTCTCTGTAATCAATTATATCAATTTCAATCAAATTTTTCTCCCGCATATTCCAAAACCATTTTGTTATTTTAGCTTCAGTTTATTTATTAACGGTTCACTATGTTGCAAAGGAATTTAATCCTGCACGCTTTTGAGTTTAGACATACCTATACAAAGCGCTAAGAGCTAGTATCATCACAGGATTTACTTTAGTAATTTGTTGAAAATAATTGTTTTTTACTGACTCTCCTCTTTCTCCTCCAGACTCTCTTATGTTAGTTATATAGGTACAGCGTTACGCATATATGTATATACGTTAAACAATGAAAATAATAATGAAAATATTTCTTACTCCGTGCAATCTGGCCGTTACAACGATGAACGTTTTGTAACACCGCTTATTCTTTATGTGTAATTCAGAATGTTTTATACATACATCCGAAGATAGAACAGTTTAATAGTGGGATTATAATATAATTGTTATTTCGTTATGTAACATATGTACAGAGGATATAGATTGTTACATGCGCCGTGTGATTACGAAAGTCTGAAAATTATTATTATTTCCTTCTACTTGTAAGTATCCATGTAACGAGCCAGCGCGTCAAATTCCCTTTGGCGTAAAAAATTCCGCGAAGGTTTTCAGCGCGGATTAAACATCGCGGCGCGGCGCGGCGCGGCGGCGGAATCCACAAGTGAGAAAGCGATCGGAGAGTCTGCAGGGTGCTCGAAAATCCACGAGTTATCTGACCGAGTGCGGCTCAGTGGGGTGTGTAGCGTTAAGTTGGCGTTAGCTCATCGAATCGCCGCCGCCGCGGCCGTCGCCGTTACAGTGCCAAGCCAAGAGACGAAGTTTTGTTTTGATCGATTGCACGTACAAATCGTATTTCCGGCCTCACCTCGCAAGCGATGACAAATCCGCCCCTCATTTTCTCGGCGCGGACGCGGCGCGGCGGAGCCGCGCGAGAAGGCTATACGCATCGCAGGAACATCCTGTCTATTCTTTATGCCTACTTACGCCAAGCCGAGATAACTCAAGTAGCAAATTAGGTGCTTGCTTTTTTCATTACTTTCCGTCGAGAAAGTGGGTGAGTAACTTGTAGCTTGTCTTGTGTCCTTATGAACTTTGTACAATCTTGCCGTTACAAGGATCAGCGTATATATCGTAACACTGCTTTTCTATGTAATTCGGAGTGTTTTATATTTTCGACGATAAAACAGTCACGTTTGTAACAGTAGGATTTTATAATTGTTATTTTGTTATATAGAAGTGCATATAGAGGGTATTGATTATTATTTATTAAGCTCATTCATCTCGTGGAATTATCAAAGCAAAACAAAGCTACGAGATGTTAGTAATTAGAATGGCGTGGGAAGAAGGCATTTTTATCACGCTAATTTGATTTTTCTGTGGTATAGTTAATATTAAACGGAAGAATTATTTTTACTTTGAAAATTATTACGCGAGAGAGGAAGTTTAATAAAAATAATTCTTGGATATTCTGGAATTAAACCGTTAAAAGCGGAGCCGAATAGTTTTGATATAATATTGTTCCTTTTATAATTTTGTGCATGTGTATTTTTATTATTTATAAACAGCGATTTATTTATTTATTATTATTAATTGGCAAAAATAGAATTTGCTTTTTTCATGCAAATTAATGATACGTAAAGATGTTTTATTAGTATGCATCATGTAATTCAAGTTTAGTCGTCAAGATTCAAAGAATTTCTGCAAAGAAGAATAGAAAGTTGTCACCTGACTGATTATCTTCGATGAGATAATGCCAAACGTGTCGACTTTTATGTATAGCTACAGAATTAGCTTGAATTCCTGCGCGTTGATATAAATCATAATAATGTACGTGCAAACGAAATAAACAGCGTGCTACGGTTTCCTTCGTCATTCCTACGTCATTCAGTACATATTTGTCCCGTAAATTAATTCGGCACTACCGTGAAGTATTTTTATATCTCTGGTCGTTTTATCTTGTCAAAAATTTATTTCGCCGGACGATTCGCGCATTCTTTATAAACTTTTTAGCCGCATATTTGTGGACAACTTTTGCAGAATTGCAAAGCCACTTGACGGCATTTCCGGTGTGGAATATCTACGAGATAGTATTTAACAAAGTTTTCACGACCGTTGGGAGGGTTAACGCTTAAAACGGCGCGGGCGTTCTGCAACTTTCGAACTAACGATGGTCTCTTAGCCGTAATTCCTGACGAGAGTTTCCAAAGTTTGGCAAATCGTCGCGTTTCCGCACATTTGTCCTGCTCCGTCGCGTAAAACGAGGAGGCACACCTAGTACTTGTCGCGAGTAATCGCGCGCGTAACTTATTGTTAGCGATCCCGAAACGCGAACTGTGCTCGCAGTTGCTTCGTACGTTCTTCTTGTTTATCGCACAAATAATATTTGCTCGCTTTTGCGTATCATATGTAAAAATCATTTGATTAATCGATTAATTTAAAGGATGATTTAAAGACGATACTTATGAGAGATTTAAATCGGGACAAGCAAAAGTAACTAAAGAATTACCAAAAATTATATAGATATTTATATTGTATAGAGAAAAATTTATTATAATTTAATAATAGTCTTATAATATTAGTTTTAAAATATTAAATATTCTTTTCTGCAGATTATTTTGTAAGTACAGCAACCAGTTTTATTGCGACTATACTTATTTCTTGTCTTATAACATTTTTTTCTAAATATTTACGGACAATACTGGTATAGTATTATTAATGGGTAGTACTATATATCAAAATAGTAGTTTTCATCGGAAAATCCACTCGGCGGCTCTTCGCGCGGCAGGCGTCAGAGAGGCGTTGCGTCTTCTGAAGAAATCCGGAAGTTTGGCAAATCGTTTGGTTTCCGTTTTACCGCGTGAATTCGACTGTCGGCACGACATTTCGCCGACAACGAATCAACCACCCTCGTGCAGGAGCTGCTTTTACGCGTAAGGGACGACACGACCGGAGGACGGGCGCGCGTGGGGGCGATGGAACAGCGAAATAAGAATAAGAAAGGATAGCGCTCGGCTCTTCTCTTCTTTTTCATTCTTTCTCGATAAAGCGAGTCAAGACAGAAAAAGACAAAAAGAGGGTGAGAAAGAGAAGAGGTGGAGGAGGAGAAGGAGGAGGAGGAGGAGGAGGAGGAGGAGGAGGAGGGGGTTCTCCCGAAGCATTGATCGTTTCTGAATTCCGAGTAGATGGCAACCCCCGGGCGGTTCTTCACCCTCCGGCCTTTCTCCCTTGGAGCCTCAATATATACGTACTCGTCTTTCGTACGTTACTGCGGCGAAAGAGGAAGAGCAAAAATATGAAAACGCCAGAAAGACGGGACAAGCGATCAGAGAGAAAGAGAGAGAGAGAGAGAGAGAGAGAAATAGGGGAGCTACGCTCTTTAAAACGGTCCTCGGTTCGTTCAAAACAGATAGAACTTCTCCGCTTTTGATCCCGCCGTTTTCGCTTCGTTGACGACAGCTTGCACAGTTCTTATTCAATTAATTTTTATCTCACGCGACAGACGATGATTTTTTATTCATAATAATCGGGGAAAAATCCGTTTAAAAAAAACAATAATATTAACCTTTGCAAAACTAATAAACTGCTTGATAAACTAGCGTTCTCTCTTTTCTCGCGAAACCGCGCTCGAATAAAAATGGTCTGAGATTCCATGTGACACCGCGTTATGGTGTTACGAAGAATAAGCTGGGAGTATTCAAGCTATAAATCGTTAAAAACAATCTTCATTTGTTACAACAAAATTTAAAAAAATTTAAACCCATCTTACAGTTTTTCTCAAACGAAGAACGCTCTCCCGCAAGCTATCGAAACGTTTTCTTCACGTTGCAATAATTTTGCACATCCTCTTACGCGCACGACTCACTCCGAGCTGCCGAAGCTACCTCGCAGTTACTCGCAAACGTGCTCATGCCTTTGCCGGTCTCTCCTCCTGTTTCCTGAAGTATCGAGGGCTCCTCCACCGCTGTCATCATCGTTGTCGTTGTCGTTGTCGTCGTTTCCACTTCTGCAGCACCGCTGGAAAACGCTGAAGATACGCGTTATTTCAGGCGGACGGGGCACCCTTCCTCCATCTCTTCTTCCCTCCGCTTCTTCCTCCTGTAGCGGGATCTCGAAGAGGGCGAGAGCGGAGCAGCCGCCGTCGCCGCCTGGCTTTTACGGCTATCTATCGAAGCATTTCGTACGTGGACTGGATACGTGGTGGATTTTCCAGAGTCCTTCGCTTGGCCCGGTTGCGCCACCGCGTTGCGACTACGAATTCTTCGGAACGAGACTCCCCGTTCACGTCCCTCCACCGAGGTGGACCGAGCGCGAAATGTGCTAGCCACCCGCTTCTGTTTGAAGAGAGAATTTCACAGTCGAATACGCCTGATGTAAAACGCGCACTCCACGTTCGACTGTCTCACGAGCCTCACGAAGAAAACTGCCCTTCGAAAAAGTCCCTGACCAGTCACTTCCGACGGTTAGGGCGACCTTCAATAAGTCCCGTCTCGTTCGCGTAATGAGATCGAGGCACAAAATGATCAAATTGTTAATGAATCTCAAGCAGCAGTCTTATTTTATATACAGCATTTTGTGACTTAAGACCGATTACCAAACGTATCCTCTTAGATTCCGCGAGTTCCGTTAAACGTTCCGATTTTTTTTAAATATCCTGATACACATGTACGGATCTTAAATCTCGTTTCTCTCAGCGTCCGCGAATGTGTGGAAAGAAAAGCTCTCGCTCTTACAATTAATCTAGCGCTTATATTTATCTATTTTCCAATAAAAGGAAGTGCCGCGCCGAGACAGCATTAAGGCCGAGAGCTCATTAACGCAGCGAAAGAAAAGAACGAGCGGCCCGACGACCCTAGCCATTGTCACGACGTAAAGCTATTGCTATGGGAATTTCATGGATTCTCCGCGGCCGTCGCGAATAATGTCCCGATCGTTCCACTGATTTAACACCAGAGAGTGGCAAAGGGGAAGAGGGAGGGCCGAGGAGAGACGACGAAGCACGATTGGATATTCTCTCTAAACGACGAGACTTGACCGCACTTTAGATTCTGCCGCCAAGTTTTCACAAGTCCTTCGTGAAACTATTTGTTCTCAACATTCTGCGCCGCTGAAACTGTTACAAAACACTTGCGGCAGCGGGCAGTATCTCTCCGATTTGAGTCACGGACATGTAGCTTAAAATAAGATAAGCGTTGATTTTGATATAAGCTTTTTAAATGGATCAGCATCCGTGGCTTTTAGAGATTAAAAATGCATCATTGAAATTAAATAAACATACTTAAGACATATGAAGGTTTTTCTCGAACAAAAGTTTCGTAAAACTAAGAAACGGTTTCTAAACATGTAGGTAGGTATATAGATTTTTTTGAAAAAATTTAGCTTTACGGAAAAAATGATTGCTTTTATTGACGAGAGAACTTGACAGAGTCGGCGACGAGCGAAGCAAGTAAATAAACATCGACGATAAACGCGCGAGACTGTGATTGAGGAAAGTATTCCCTAACGTTTCGCGCAGATATCTCCGAGATATCTTAAGCCATTAGAGATCCTCTCGCATTACTCATCGTTTTTTCGCGCTCGCGCGCGTATGCATTATTCCGTCCTAACTATGTAGCCCCGACGGGGAAACAAAAAAACTGTCACATAAACCGCGCCCTCTCTCTCTCTCGCTGATGCCGAGGGTGATGGCGAGAAAATGGAGACGGTGTGAAAAGCTACCGCGACGACGACGACGAAGACGACGACACCGTCGCCGACATCGACGGCGTCGGCGGCGTCGGCGGGCGTCGCTTTTGTCCGTCCCCGGAACGAGCTCACGCAGGCATGACGTTAATCGACGAGACGAGCCTCGGAAGCGTTTGAGAGGGTAAACGCAGTTAAGTCAGTGTTGAAAATTCCTTCACGTTCTACCGTCTCCTTGACTTACGGCGAATTTGCTAATCGGCGTATCATCGTAAATGTCATGTCGCGTAAAAATCACGCGGTCGTTCGCGTTATTGCGCTGAGCCTTGGACGCTTTTCAGGAAAGATGTTAGACGTACCGTGCTTACGCGGACGCAACGCTATGCAAAAAAATTAAAAAGAAATAATTAAAAAGTATCGCTAGTCTAGAAAACTGGCAATCTATGCACGAAGGTGAAATTCGAGGCAACGTTACTACTGTAATCATCAAGGTAAAATAGATTATCTTGATCCTTTGAACATGGCACGACGCTTATAATACGAATATCCGTGAATCAGTATTAATCGCGATTGCTCCCGTAAACATACAACTTGTGCGCAGTAACAGAAACATACTCTTATAATGAGAGGAAAATACTTTTTTATATCGACGCAGTTCGGACGGAAGCAAGGAGGAAAATCGCGCTAACTAAATGTCTTGACAGATCTCACAACAGGGCTAGTTCCATGGGGCATACCCATGGGCACACAAGCAACTGTCGACCTAATTTTCCCCTAAATGTTTCCAAAGATTACATCGGTTCGCCATTGTATGCTGCGGATGACGTGATCTCTCAATAGACCCCCATAAGCCTCTCGGCAAAACGGATACCCGATTTACATTGGGTCGCATTTTCAGTGACGTACGCGATTATAGCGCAAATGATTTTTTTAATAATAATTTAATTCGTTACATGACGTCTAACTCGTTTCCCGAATCCACGGAGTGCGTACGAGGAGAACACATTTTTCATAGGTATGTCGCAAAACTCGCAGATGAATACGAATTTAAACCATTCTTGATGCGTTTCCGGGATTATTTACTTCTTTATGGTGGAACTTTTTCTCTCTCTCTCTCTCTCTCTCTCTCTCTCTCTCTCTCTCTGCGTGTCAGTTCGCATGGAAAAGCCAGAAACGTAATTTCTTCACCTCCTCGCTGCACCGCGAATGAGGAAAACAAACGGCGGACAAGGGCGTAAATTAATGGGGAAAAATCGTTAGCGAAACGCGGCGCGTTATCCGCCGCGCGATAATGACATCGTTTGGCGCGCTAGCAGCACTCCGCAGGGCGCAGGTTCGTTTCTGCATACGCTGGATTAGGGTATACTCGCTCTAGGTCTCCTTCCTGTCCCTTTCTTCGCCCTTTCTCCTTCTCCACCATCTTTCTCTCCTCAAACGTACTTGCGTGCCACCGAAAACCTTCTCTCTTTTTTTTCCCTTTTTTTCGTCCGAAAAGGACTCGAGAGGAACGCCACTTCAGATTCTGAAGCACACAGAACCGTCCTCCCTCGCACACAATAATAACGATTCCACCCGCACACCTGCTCGAAGCCCTGACTGCCGGACCAATCTTCGAACATAGACCGACCCATATTCTCATTTTCATAACAAGGCCAAATAAGCAGCACCTGCAATTCCCTCGAACGTTGTAGGTACTCTTCATCATTCTTCTCCTGTATTGACATTTTTCGCGTATTACGTCCAAATTGTCATGGAAAGTATAGGTAGAAGCGTCATCGCCGTTTCGAAAATATTTTCCCACACAGCGCGATGCCCACTACACGAACTTACCTATATACTTCTTCCATAGAGAGATATTGACCAAGCTTCTTTGTAGCAACAACAAAGTCGAACGTGAATCCATGGAGATATTTTTCTATTTTATTTAACGATATTAGATATACAAACGTACCCCTAACTCCAATTTTCAAATACATGAAAAGAACAGTTTCGCTGAAGTATCTAAAAACTTAGTTAAGTATAGAGCTTAAGATAATTTTCTTGAACCATCAAAATAATTATGTAAGACGCTCAAGTATGATGATAATGCTGCAAAAAGTTTTCTAGCATTCTAGCAACCAACTTGAGCGCCCTACATAAATTATTTTGATAATCTAAAAACTCTTATTTTAAGATCTATGTCTATACGTTGTGAAATACTTACTGTCTAGAATTAAAAGTTTTCGTGTATTTTTCTATAGCATAACGCATCTATCGGCTGTTTCTGCGGATATCAACGATAAAAAATAGTTTACACGAGGTACCGACACGTTGAATGTGGTTCGTGATTTAATAGTGTATTCCGTGCTCCATTTGCATCGGATGTAGATCCCCGTGTAGATTGACGGCGCTGCCGCATTATTCCCACAGCTGATCATTCCGATACGTAGATCTAATTATGTCACAACCCCCATGGGCATCGCACTCCCATGGGAACAAGCGGTGCGCGACCACAATGCCGACCAACCAGCCGATGTCATTGTGCACTTTGTACGATTGTGCTGTAGTACGCCTCTGTTAAAGGGGCCCTCACGGCGCCTTATTTCCTGGTGGCACATGCACGTCGACGTCGCGTCGTCGACCCTCGGTTTACGTTCCTCCGGCCGGACCCTTCCTGCATTTTTCGGTAATAATCGTCGAAAAAACGGAGGGCTCCCGTGGACGGCACGGCGAGGATTCGAGAGTCTCCCTTGTGCGTCGATCGCGATTAAGCTTCCTCCCTTTTTTTCCCTCCTCAAACACAAATCGCCGGCCGCGCGGATTACACGGCCAAACACATGTTCTTCGACATTCTTGCCGCGAGTTCGCTTATTTAACGGAAATATTGGTGACCGGGGACTCCGAGTTTCTTCAAATTCCCCGACCGGAGAATAAGCGAAACGAATGTTCGATTAAAAAGAGAGGCGCAAGAATTCGGTCGGGGAACGAACTTTCATGCGAAAATTTGCGCGCGCTTCATTAATATATACTATTTAATCTATCAAAAAAGTATGGATTCCTTATTGTGGAAATAGAAATTCTATAACGAAATGAGTATGGCCTAAAATTAAATCCAGATGTTATTATCCATTCATTTCTTGAAGCTTAATTCTCGGAAACCTCTAAAAAACTAATCTATATACAGGGTGAGCAATATATAACTGACTGATTTAAATGAGCTACCTTTTTGGATGTATGCGTATCTGTCAGTTGCGCTTTGGCAGTTGTAGAGAGCGTGGCAACTTAATTATGGAGCGTATTATATACAGCGCGTATGCATTATGAAAACGTTTTATCAAAATAATTCGTTGATGACTGACTTTACGCAAGTTACATAAAGATTTTGGTCGGAAGAACGTGCCGCGTATCAATACAGTTCGTCAATTTGTGACAAAATTTGAACAAAACCGGTGATGTCAGCGATAGGCCAAGGGCCAAGGTCTGGTCGCTCATTATGGTTTTTTTTTCAAAAAATTGTTATGCTCGGTACTAAGCTGCAATATTGAATTGCTGTACTGTCAGCGATGTTCATGATCTCTAGGCTGTAATTATTGTATCAGTTGAATTTTGTACGGACGGCAATTGCAAATTCTTTTTCGAAATAGCGCGTAAAGATGTGTGGCAAATACCCAATTCCTGAGAACGATATCTAATAAAGGCTCGGGGTTCTCGGATACATTTTCACGAATCCTTTCAATGTTTTTTGATGTGCGAACAGTTCGGTCACGTTATTCCGATCGAAATCTTGACATAACTTGCGTACAGTCGCAGTCATCGACGAATTATTTTGATAGAACATTTTCACAATGCATGTAGTCTGTTGTGGGTCACTATTTCCAACGTCTGTTAACTTCTAACCGACGGTTAACTTTTCAGAATAGTCAATAGCAATTGGCTGTTTTGAAAGTTAACCAAGTTAACTGTCGGTTAAAGGTTACTAATCGATGATTAACTTGGTTAACTTTCAAAACAGCTGCCAATTTCTATTGACTATTCTGAAAAGTCAACCGTCGGTTAGAAGTTAACAGACGTTGGAAATAGTGACCCTGTTGTATCGTGATGTAACGTTCCATAATTAATTTGCCATGTGTGCTCTCTACAACTGCCAAAGCGCAACTGACAGAAACGCATACATCCAAAATGGCGGTTTATTTAAATCAGTCAGTTATATATTCCCTTGCTCACCCTGTATATTCAATATTCATATCACCACGCGTTCCTAACTTATCTAACCAACCAATAAATAGGATTGACTAGGAATTTTTATTATACTTTACACATTCATACACCATACACCATTGAAATACGTACGATTGAAAGCGGATAAGATCTCTTTCCTTTTATCACGAAAGGATTATGGGTTCATTGCTGTTGATACATATTGAGATACTGAATATATACAGAGATGATTTACTCGCCGGACACGCGCGCGAGGGGACGGCTACGGTAGTACCGGGGAGTTGCCCGCGGACCAGTCTGGGCCTCCTAGTACACCGCGCTTGCAGAGGGAAGCAGCGGCTCTGACAGACTCGTTGGCGCGGAATAACACGTTTACAGGGCTCTTTGTCCAGTCCGCTTTGGGCCACGACGGCCGTCTCGTGCGGCTGCCATGCCGCCGCCACCGCCGCCGCCGCCGCACCGCGCCGATCCCCGATCTGTTCCCCGACCTTACCGGCATATAACTGGCCTCCAGGTAATTGGATAATTCGACCCGGAAAGAGGAGCCCTCCACTTGCCAAGAAGCGCTCACCTTTCCGGGGCAGAGAAGCGCCTCGATTCGCCGCGCCGCGGGGTATCAGACCGCTCTCGCTTGTCGAACAACGCGCTCAACAGTCGCTCGCTATAATGACCCTTTGTTTTTCGATTTACACTAATAGTTGAGACACTTTCCATTCATCGAGTGTGTTATCTCTTATTCTAGGTTCAATATCGAAAGGTTATACTAAAATATTATGCCTGGTGTTTTGACGAAGGTACGTTGTGCAATTAACATATTTGACGTTTTATTAATTATTATTACCGTTTGCTCGTAAATTACACGCTCAATTTATTCGATATTGACAAGTATTTGCCACTTCGTAAATAGACACCTACGACCAATCGCCAAGTTGAAATCTCGTTAGCATCTTAAAGGATGTGCGTGTAGGCTAATGGTGTCACGGCACAAAATCATCGACGGTCCCTTGACCTGGAACAAGATCCCACATCTGTCCCCGGAGTCGATCTATCCCCCTCGACACAAATCGGTGATCGAGGATGAATCGAGTTGTCAATGGACGGCCATTAATAACGCTAATAACTGTCGGGAGCGCGTTTTTCGGGGAAAAAAAGGTCGTGCCGACAAGAGAGAGGAAGAGAGAGAGAGAGAGAGAGAGAGAGAGAGAGAGAGAGAGAGAGAGGAAAAAAGTGAAGAGGGGGATAGAAGAGGAGTCGCTACAGGTCAAAGCGCGCGGCAGATTGGCTGCAAACAACGACACAACAAATACTCGAGTCCTCATTGTGTGCCTGTGCTCCTCGCGCGGGACACGGTATCTGTGCCGTTCGCGATACTCCCCGGCTACGGAAAAGCGGGCCGCACCCCGCCAAGGTAAGGGTCCTCATTTTGAAAACATGTCCGCAACAATGAGGCCATTATGACGATCGTAGCCGGTCGTATTCATACGGCGCTCCCGCTTCTCCCTCTGCTCTCTCGCGGTTTCCTCCGCCTCTACCTGACGGTCAGTTGTGTTGTAGACTGACCCTCGTCATGTCGTCCGTGGCGTCTCAATACCGCGGCGACAAGCAAGAGACAAGCATGGAAGGAAGAGAGAGAGAGAGAGAGAAGGAGGGAGATATCGGGGACGGGAGTTCTATCGTCGAACAATTTCACCGACAAAATAGACGCTGTCGTCTACGATGATGCACACGACTTTCCGCATTGTGCGAGCAGCGTTACGGCAAAGCGCGGGTAGCCAGCTTTAGGCAACTTGTTGGTGCTTCACGGAATAACCTACTGTATCGATGAGATCCCATAAATTAGCTCGAGAGGATATCATTGACACCGTAAAGTCCACGGAGGACTTCATCGTTCCTACCTATTCTTTCCGCTTACTCTTTTCATTCGTGCCATGTATATAGGTACTTACGATTAGTGTACATACCTTACGATTGAATTTTCTTTCATATTATACAATTTAGATTTGTAAAGTGGAAATCAAGTACCACGAGCCACAATTACGTTCTAAACTATAGTTTATACAAACACGTTTTATATTTTGCACAAGAGTATTATTTATTGAGTTACAAAAGATTAATTTTAGAGAAAAATGTAAAAAATATTTAATAAACGTCATATTTTTTAAATAAATTATTGAAATTGCGATTATAGAAATAGCAACAAAGCACTTCCAAATATTGTAACATTAATTTAATCCCATTATAAGCGAAAATTAGGTCTGAAATGGCGAGGGTCAGGATTGACAGTCTGTATAAGTAGTCTCTGAATTGGCGTAAAATGACACTTGGACGTGATCGAGCAGATATTCCGTTTCTTCATCCTCTTGAGTGATCACTCTCGATGGCGAAACATCATGCCGAGCGCGAAACACTCGAGCTCGAGTGGCCATCCCTCGACACCTTCCTTCTCAAAGTTGAGCAGCCTGAAACGGCTTGAAGGGTGTTCCGCGCTTCCTCCCCTCCCCTCCGTTCATTCATCCCCCGGAAGCGCATCTCTGCGGAGATGATTGAGACGCCTTGGCGACCACCATCACCACCACCACCACCAACAGCGCTCTAGGTTGAACCGATTTTAACTGCCTTCCGTAAGCGTTTGCCGTCGCACTTTGAAGGGCGCTATACTGCACGATAGACTGCTGCTTGTTCTCAACTTCGCACAACTTCTGCGGAACTTGATACAATGATGCACAATGACCCGCGACAATGGCTACGACGGAGGAGCTTGCGGACCGGCGAATGGTGTTTCCATCGTCGAAATTCCATCGATCCATGTCATTGATATACATAATACAAATTGTCGCGCTAAATGGATGGGAAACGTTTCAAATTTGACTTTTGAACTATTGCTATTGTTTAAGTCTCAAAACTCCTTTACATTGAGCTTATTAGATCTATACTTGAGAAATTCTATATGGAACACATACTTTTATGCGCGATAAAAGGTCGATTGTTTACTTTGGAGTTTTAATATTGTTTGAAACTTTAATCAATTTTATCGAATATGTTTTTTACATTTTCTTTAATATTAATAACATTATGTAGAATTTAAATAAATCAAGAAATGCTTGATGGTAGCATAAAAAATACAATTTATTTTAGTTATAATATGATATTTTTATATGTGTGTGAACATTTCCTTAGAAATTTATAAAAAAAGAAGAGATATGTTAGATTATTTTTTAGATAGTATGATATACAGTCACTGTAGCATTGGTGACGTAGAGACATAGAAAAGAGAAGTGATGAAGTAATGAACCATTTGAGTGAGTCAGGACAAATCAAAATAGAATAGCGAATACTTTATTCTGTTATGAGAAATCAGGACGGAGCAAGTCTCGCGTGGAAGAAGCCGGCAACCTCCGGCGAGCCGGTGCTCGTCGTAATTGATTACGTCACGATGCCGAGAGGAGGACCACCCCGATGGAGAACAAGAAGGGAAAGGAGAGGCCGGCTATATAAGTCGGACGGGGTGGAAGAAGTCGGACGGATGATGAATGTGCTGTCTGAGCCGTCGCGTCAGCGAGGCTCTGTTGCCCGTTTGTAAACGAGCTTCCCCATTTTTTCGCGGCTACGCGCCCTGCCAAAAGTATCAAACTATCTGTGCGCGTTTGAAAACACTTCGCTCATCGATCCTCGATTAGCAAAGCTCACTGACCACTCGCGATTAGATTTTCTAACATTGTTATAGCGTTTTCTACTGGGAAAACTAGTGCAACACTGGTGCGCACTGAGTGCAATTTTATTGTTGTAATATAAAAATTAGTTTACATATTTTCAGTGTTTAATGTTCTACTGTGTTTAATTTGACAAATTTTTGCCAGTAGAACATTAAAACACTGAAAATATGTGAACTGATTTTTATATTATAATACAACAATAACATTGCACTCAGTGTGCACCAGTGTTGCACTAGTTTTCCCAGTAGAAAACGCTATTAGAAAACTGTGCTTCTTTTTTCCGTACACAGCATAAAGTAAACGTAAAACGCATGAGTACTACTGGAATTATACTGCTACGCGTCAATTTGTAAGCACGAGAGGCTGTCTTTTCAAAAACAGCTGCGTATTGTACATTATAATGAGTTGGTATATAGGTAACTCACCGGCGTTGAGTTTATTAACACAGAACGAACGCGTCCTTGATCTTCATCATAGATTCCACACGTACACCAAGTGATAAAATAGTGTGATACACAGTTTCGATTGCCACCTACTTCTAATTGTTATAGACACGTGCTAGGGCTAAGATCGCTTCGGCTTTTTTGTTTTCACAAATGTAACGATGCCATGGAAAAAACCTTTCAACAACGATAAATTGCTGCAATTATTTTACGTGTTTTTTTATGTAAAAATCTAATTTAATATTTTAAGGCTTCTGGATAGTCGTCGCTTCTATCCTTGTTTGATGACGTCGGAAGCGAGAAATGAGTGAAAATGACACGCTGAGAAATTGTGCATGGTATATCCAAATAAAAAGATATGTGCACAAAATAACACTACAGATCACTTCAGCGCACTTCAAAAATATGCCGAGAACTATTCCTTTCTCTCGACAGTTATTAAACAGCTGTAAAATGAATGTAATACGAAACCTAACCATGTAGGTTTATGCGCCTGCGCATAAGCCGGACGGCTTAGTCTTCGTATTACATTCATTTTACGGCTGTTTAATAACTGTCGAGGGAAAGCAATAGTTTTCGGCATATTTTTGAAGTGCGCTGAAGTGATCTGTAGTGTTATTTTGTGCACACATCTTTTTATTTAGATATACCATGCATAATTTCTCAGCGTGTCATTTCCACTCATTTCTCGCTTCTGACGTCATCAAACAAGGATAGAAGCGACGACTATCCAGGAGCCTTAAAAGCACTGAAGGAAAAAGTGGCTTATGAAAATTATCACTTGTTTCATAATGTATAAACATTTCCATACCTACCTCTTTCGCGCGCTTTTTAATTCTGTTTGTGCGTTGATAGCAAGAAATATTTTATTAATCTAAATTAATATTAGACATGTACGATCTAATAACGACGTCCCTTTGGAGATCTATAGAAAACTGTCCGAAAAAATTCCACGCGCGATCGATGATGCATTACGGAAAAGGGTGCTAGGGCCAGAAAGCGAGAAGGGATCAAGGGACGGCTAATGAAGTCCTAATAAACGGCGCTGAGGCACAGGCAGGCGCGGCACCCTTCCCCGACTTGATATTTAATACAAACGTTACAATATCAAAACACGTCCTCTGGGTTCCGAATGCCCACTCGAGTGCACCCCTTGGTCGCGCGCGCGGTTAATACCCGTTGCCTAAAGGTGTAAGTATCGCGCGCCCCTGCCGTTGTACCGACTACCGGCTCTGATACGAACGAGCACACACGCACACCCCTCCAGAATTCGCGGAGAGACTACGAGCAAGCTAACTGTAATTCCCCGGTGTTCCTCGTGCTCGCGCACACAATGGCCAAGCGGACGACGCGAGAAAGTTAGGGGGAGGGGAGAGAAAGCAGAAACTAGCCCTCTAAAGACGCGCCAGTTATTTGCGCGAGTTATTATCGCTCGTTAAGAGCCGGCATTCGAGAAGCGCGTTTAACAATTTGCTCGCGTTCCCTTGCGCCTTGGCAGACGCGGCGCGGTGCTCGCCCTTCTTTTCAGACTCCATTTGTTTCTTTAATTCACTGCTCTGCTTTTTACCCGCCGATTTGCGAGCCCCGCGCGGATATTATCGGTGAATTCCTCCCAACAGAGCGAGATTTTCACCGCTTCCGTGTTCCTTACGTCCGTTTTGTTTTACGCGGATCTAATAGAGGAGCGGAACAAGTGGCAACTTATCAAAAACACGTGGGTTTTTTTTAATTGTTCGGGATATAGTTGCTCCTATCCCAGTGTCTCCTGCAGTTGAGGGCTCCAGTTGTTTTCTTTTCAAGACACACAACTTCTCATACCTATTCCTTACTATTTACTTTTAACTTTATGTCACTTTATTAATGGTGGTTAACTCTCATATTAGATTCTTTTATCCATTTCCATATGTCTAACTCTCTTCCAACTCTTTCTTCTTGATTAGTTTATTCATCAATTTAACTCTTTCTTCTCCAACACACGTTTGTTAACTATGATGGGTTAAGCATGTTTACACGTGCACGCGCGCGTGTGTGTGTGTGTGTGCGTGTGTATGTGCGCACGTGTAGAGTAAATTCTCTTTCGAACGAGAAAGGGCCCATTCACGACGGGCGCGCGTAGATATACGCGAGAAATGGCTCGCGATTCTCGCGCCAGGCCCATTTTCAAAAGTCAATCGACCGTGAGCCCCCTTTTCGTCGATCGCGCACGCTCGTAAATCTCCCTTATAACCCTCCGGGTGTGTGCCGGCCGATACGCCGAATTAGCGTCGACGAGAAATTTTTGACAACCGATATATGTTGCCTTCTCTACCGTACCTTCTCGAGATCGAAAGCTACATCCGCGCTCGAAATATACTTCATTCTGCTTGATCGTCTCCAGTCGGTGTTGTCATATAGCGGAGAATGGTTTTTCGTGTTCTGTAATTGTCAAAAGATTCAACGGAAAGTTTTACTTATAGAAATAATTTTGTATGTTATTATACAAGATAAAAAAATATCAATCCTTTGCATTACAGTTACCAGTAACTAAATTCAATGTAATGTGATTTACAATAATTAAAAAGTTCGAGTTTTATAATTATGTTCTCATTTCGGGGAAATTATTTTTCTTTAAAAATTGTTTAATATTACTACACGGAGAGAATTTTTCGTTATATTTTAACGCAAAATTCACTACAAATTTTGCTATGTTTGGTAATAAGCTTGGGACAACTTGACAATCTGTCAAATATTATTGGTAATAAAAGAAATTTTTTAAATATGAAAAAGACATTATATAAACAACATAATAAAAATTACCAAGCAGATTGTAAAGTGTTCCAAGGCAATAATTTTACAATGCGCTTCGTAAAATTTACATATTTTTATGTAAAATTTTTTAAAATGTATATTTGGTATAGCATGATTGCTAACATTCTAATTAAACACCCCCAAACTGAGGGATCTCCAAAGAGGAGAATTCACGTGGCAAGCAAGATACTCTCGGTGGGTTGCCATCACCTTATTCCGAGAGGTGGCGATCAAATAAAAACGATTTTTAGTTTGGTCGGAGGTCGGATTCGAACTCGGAACACTCGGATCCTCGGCTCACGAGCCCAGCGCACATCCCTCTGAGCTACGGTCCTTTCTTTCTCGTTCTTGTTTATACAAGTTTATCTATAATACGTAGCTAGACACACCCGACAATGAAAATAATCGAAAATCATCAAATATAGCCGATAAATTACCATGCTGCATGGTAAAATTATCATGAGCAACTAACAATAAGTCAGATTAAAAATATGTATTATGCTGCATTGTAAAATTTATATAAGATATTTTATATGTTTAGCGCTACTTGGCATTTATTCTATTTAAAACAATAAAGAATCATAAGATTTTAATATATTTTGAAATTATGGAGATTTTACTATGTATTTTAGTAAAATTAATCAAATATATTTTATATTTATTGTAGTAGATATTAATATTTTTTATTGTGGTAGAAATTAATCAGAGAAACTTGCATAAAAATCTTTGAAATACCATGTTGCCCTACGATTACCATGAATTTCAGGGTAAATTTTTAGAGAAAATTCTCTCTGTGTACTGTTAAAATTCAAGAAAATATATATTTTTGATAAATTTATATACAGGGTGGGAGAAAAGTCTGGAAACGGTCAAATATCTCGAAAACAAGACATTTTAGAAAAAATGTTTCATACAGAAGTTGTAGGATTTAAAAAGATCTGTTTACTGACTTTATCAGTTTGATCTTAGGTGGCGTCGTTTAGGTCAAGTTAGGGTTACTTTAAATTTTTTAAATTGGACCCCCTATTTTATATTGCATATTCTTGTAGCCCTTGTCGAGAAGTTTTCAAAACACTATAACAAAACTCTCTTTCGTTAAAAATTTTGTGAGATATTTCAAATTTTGTCATTAAATTTTTAATATAAAGTATGAAATATCTCGTAAAGTATTCACTTTTCGATGACTTTACCATAATACTTTTATACGTAGAATAATGAAAGAAATCTAACAATTATATTAATTTTTACATTTGCAATTTTGTAAAATTGAATGCGTCTACAAAATGCAATCAAATTTTTTAACATAATTTTTTCTGTTTTTTTTACAACAATCGATTCTTTTCATTATTCTACGCATAAAAGTATTAAGATAAAGTCAACGAAAAGTGAATACTTTACAAGATATTTCATATTTTATATTAAAAATTTAATGACAAAATTTGAAATATCTCGGGACATTTTTTACGAAAGAGAGTTTTGTTATAGTGTTTTGAAAACTTCTCGACAAGGGCTACAAGAATATGCAATAAAAAATAGAGGGTCCGATTTGAAAAATTTAAAGTGACCCTGACTTGACCTAAACGACGCCACCTAAGATCAAACTGATAAAGTCAGTAAACAGATCTTTTTAAACCCTACAACTTCTGTATGAAACATATTTTCTAAAATGTCTTGTTTTCGAGATGTTTGACCGTTTCCAGACTTTTCTCCCACCCTGTATGTATAACAACATATAGAAAATTAAATTGTGATCCTAATTGTAAGAATATAAAAATTATCACGATTTTCAATTGTACCGATGACTAGTCATTCTATCTTAATGTTATGTATAATTCAAATTCAATAAAATGAGATGTTTAAGAGATTATTTTCATTATATTCTAAATGATTTAACACGTTAAGTAATATAATATACGCATTTTATATACAAGAAAACTTTATTTTTTTTAGCCATATACAGATTTTTTCACGCACGTTTTTATGTTTATCCTTGCTTCGAGCGAAATCTGTGACTCGAACTCCACGAGTGAAAATATCCTTAATTATTCTCTCCAAGTGTTGGAGTGAATTGTGGTACTCTGGCTCCGAGTAGCCCGAGTTCGAGTGAAAATCTTGAACGGAATGGCTCACAGTCAGTGAGTAGCCCGCGCAAAAAACGTGGACGTGTTACACTACATGAGTTACTATAACATTCCGGAAAAATAACAGAACGATATTTATAGGAATACATAGGCAGAATATTGTTCGTAACTTTTATAACAATTTTTTTTATTTATATAAAGTTTACAATATCAATCAGAAAATATTATTGTCAATTGCAACGTAGCTTAATGACACACATTTAATGGATAATTAATAAAAAAATCGCAGTAAAGCATTAAAATAAAAAAATTTTATTGTGTTAAAAAGTGTGTATGCGAGTGCAGAATGCTATATTATACTTAATTTTACAAATAACGTCAGAAATAAGTTATAAATTCAATTGTTATCTTTTTACAAACAAAAGATTAAGTTAAATATGAGTATCATAAGCAAGAAAGCAGCGTCAGAGTCAAGACACCGCTAATCCATTCGATCAGAAAAATAAAGCGACGTTGGATGTGATCACTACTTGTATGGGTGACCGCGGCGGTACTTATTTATACCCAGTATGAACACCAAGCAACTATAATATTTTTACTGCTAGTTGTACTTAGTAGTTTTTTTTTTCTTTATTTTTAAGGACTTCTTAAAATTTTGTATGTATGGAGTGGAAGAAATTCATAGGTAATTACCTAAAAAATAAGTTACCTTAAAAATTTCGCTCGAGTGCACGAGTGATCAGTTCACTCGAGATACCGAGTCAATATTCACTCAATAAGATATGTTCGATTTTCACTCATGGCTCAAGTAAATTTCCACTCGATTAGAGTGATATTTTACTCGGAAAAATTTAGAGAGTATGCAATTCAAGTGTAATAAAATGAATAAGTGTTTGAGGGATTTTTTTTATTAAATTTTAAATGATATAATATACATTTTGCATACATAAGAACTTCATTTTTTTTACAACTATTTACAGAAATTCGTGAGACATGTGCATTCTTACATATGTATATATCATCCATGTTACCGTGTGTACATAGTAAAACACTTAACTATTTCCTGCGATCTATTTCCAAATTCTACCTTTTCCTTGAAGACGACAGACTCTCTATCCGAGAAAAATTAAGGCGTGGCGCTCCACTCCAAGTGTCACCTTGGGATACGGCTTCCGCGCGCGACAATCGCGGGAATATAAAATATCTGCGCGAGGGAACACACCACCCTGGCGTTCCTCTCGAGTGTCCCGCACCGGCGTGTGTGCCTGCCTTGTCACTGACACAATGAGTCGAAGATTATCTACGATGGGATTCGCTGACGTTACGACGCTCGCGGCCAACCCCCTGCACTCGTCCTCCGTCTCCCTTCGCCGAATCGGAAAAGAAAGAAAGAGCCGACCGCAGTCTTCTTCTCTCCTCTCGGGTTTCCGGGGTGACTACGCGGACGAGAGGAGGGAAAATACATGATCTATGGCGACAGCGGTATTGTTCGCCGAAATGCGAAAAAGTCTCCGGAGGCGGTGGAGCGTTTGAATTTTCCACACCCCTTACACGAACATCGTGATGCGCTTGAAGAGAGAGAGAAAACTAGGGAGGAGAGAGAGAGAGAGAGAGAAGAGATAATAATTCAAAAAAGACAATTCATTGTTATCATAACTTGTTGCTAGCCGCAATCTGTTGCACCGTAATTTGTTGTTACCTAGTTCTCGAAACCGTTAAATGAAGAATAACCGTACAACTTTCATCGTTCACAGGGCACAGCGGGGTGAACCAGCTGGGGGGTGTCTTCGTCGGCGGTCGGCCGCTTCCGGACTCGACGCGGCAAAAGATCGTCGAGCTCGCGCATTCGGGCGCCCGGCCATGTGACATCTCCAGGATACTGCAGGTCAGCAACGGCTGTGTCTCCAAGATCCTCGGCAGGTTGGTTGCAGTATTGCTTGCTCCGTCTATAGTGACGCGTTTTCGCCGATTAATCGCCGTACTCCCTAAACGGATAGGAACAATCACGTTGTATACAATGTACACCGTTTTAATCAAGAAACTTACCTTAAATCACGTAACTTTGCACGAAATGCAGAATTGTATGTCCGTCTATCTTGTGTAAATCTAGTAGATGTAGCTTTCATAATTTAAGAGTCGTAAGAATTATGACAGAGCTTGAATCGACTAAAAGAAAATTTATGAGTAAGTGGACCAGTCAAACTATATTAAATTATATTAAACAACTGTTGCATAAGAGCTAGGCAATCAAGGTATATTGTTCAATCCCAGCTCTGCATCCATTATACGACTCTATTTAGGTCATGATATGGCGAATAACATGGCTTAGAGGGATAGGATAATGTTTCATTCTCAATAGCGATTCCACATATTCCTACCGCATTGTACCGCAAATTATTATTGTTGTAGGTACTATGAGACCGGATCTATAAGGCCCAGGGCCATCGGCGGCAGCAAACCGCGCGTAGCAACGGCGGAGGTTGTCAGCAAGATCTCGCTTTACAAAAGTGAGTGCCCGTCCATCTTCGCGTGGGAGATCCGAGATCGCTTGTTGCAGGAGGGCGTGTGCACGAACGACAACATTCCGAGCGTAAGTGCGGCCTACATTCCATTCAATGATTTCTCTTACCGTTACTCGTCGAATGAAGGACTAATGCGTGGAAATGAAATTATCACTATAAATGATGGCCAAATTGATAGTGATAATCACTCATCTGCTATCATTATTACAATCAATAGATAGAATTATATATAACAATATAGTTCAAAATATTCATCTGACGTGAGTGACGCGTTGGCTCTACATAAATTGACTTATGGTAATCATTATGCAAGAATAATGGAAAGTAAAAAAAAGCACAGCTATTTTTTTCGTAAACAAAATTTGAAAATTAATTTTTTATAATGAAAGATCAGTTTCTTTTTTCAAGACTATTCTACTGTCGAAATTCCGCTGGTTTGCTAAATCTGTTACGAAAAGGGTAATAGACGTTACGTAATTTTAAAAGCGCACATCATTTTTTGTCAGTCGCAAGTACCGGAGACAGTAAATGAAGATCAAGTAGCAAAAGTTCGTTAAACGTAAATTCTTCGTTAAGGTAGTTGGTTTGTGACAATACTGTCAAAAAGTTAATGATAGATAAATGACATATAGTATTTGGCTGGGATTGTCCACGTTATGCATGTGTGTGTAAGAATCTTAAATGTACAGATATATTCACACTAATATGTGCTATTAGGTCTTCATATGTTAGCTGTCATATGCGTTCACCGCTATTAGAAATTGCTTGAGAAATTGTGTACTTTATTATCAATTGCTTCGAAACTATAGACGATCAAAGGTCTTGTATTTTTTTAAAAGTACCTATATTTTTACAAGTCTCTTCTATCGTCTTCTTGTTTTCATAAAAATTAGTAGTTTGATCATTACAATTAAAAACGTGGTATTAGAAGCCGTTTTCGTACCTGTGACACATGTAAAAAGTACTAACTTTGATTTCAATTATCTCAACTTCGATACAGTCAATCTTTTTCTAATTGCACAGGTGTGTAAAACGTGTTTACATTAACATGTTGTTCAAATTTTATGAAATTCTTAAGAAAATGGATTTTACGGACTAACTACCTCAATCCATGGTTAAAGCTTGTGACGAAAATGACAGAAGTTTTCGTGGAGGAATCGGTGTCGCGCGGCGGCGGCGGCGGCGGTGGTGGTGGTGGCGACAACAATACAAAGCGCGTCGCAAAACAGCCGTAATGGAGCCTGACTTTCGGCTCGGCGGGTGGAGGTTGTAAACGCGCAGGCGTATTGTCAACGGGGGCTTTGTCTACTCACACAAAACAGGACCGCATTTACATAGATAGCAGGAGTCGTGAGATGGGGGGGATGGAAATCAGTTTTCCGTGGGGTGGAGGTTGGTTGTACCGAGGATGTTTATGCGAGCCGATGGACTCGCGCGGGCGCGCGCGACCAGGACGACGTACAAACTCCTCCCCTTGTCGCGGCGCGGCCGATGTTGTTAACACGAGGCGGTTAATCGCGCAAATGAATGACGGACGATTTGGCGTTAACCGGTTCCGCCCCGACGAGCCGTTACTCCCCCAACACGAGTCAGTCTTCCGGTCTCGCGATCGCACTCCACGTGGGCTAATAGAGGGTTTATCATTAAAGTATTATGCCTCTGATTACTTATAGCATACCAACACAGACGAGCATAGAGTTGTTGATTTTTGTTAAAACAACAAAAGAATCTGAAGGGAAGCGGAGTAAAGCAAATTTGCAAGTGGATGACAAATAAAGTTTCTTTATTCACTTGCACCTCTCAGATTCAACTCGTTGATTTTTAATCGTTTATAGCTCAGAAGTTATCTGTAGCTGAATATTAATACTAACTTGTATTAATATTTTTGTTAAGAAAGTAAACTTGAAAGCAGTCCTTAGATCCCTAACTATAGGGCCACTTGGGTCATATATGATGATGAGCGGAAACACGTACGTTTGATAACAGCCGAAGAAGCATCCAGACCGAGAAGGAATACAGATTTCTGCAAAATCAATTAAGAGATTGCTCGAGGAAGGGCGATGCGCGGATCAAAAGGAAATTCTCTGACATCTCTCTCTCTCTCTCTCTCTCGCTCTTTTTTTTATTTTTCCTTTTTCTCCGACCTGGAGAAAAGGACCTCCCCATCCTCGCGTACACCGGCACGTTCGGCGTTCTCGACGGCGCGGCGGGGTTGGTTCTTCCCGTATACGGCGCGGTACCGCCGTTGCCATGGATATTTGCATGCGTCCAATAAACGGTGGCTAAGGGGCTCTCGACTCGCTTAGGGTAAAAAGCGAAAGAGGGTCGCTAAATTCTACCTCCCTCCCTCTCCCACGCCGCCCTATGCCACCTCTCCTCGTCTCCTGCCGCGTCTCTTTCGTCCTCGTCTCGTCTTCCCTTCCCGGAGCTGGCTGACTTGCTCCCTCGCGCCTTCGTAATAGCGCCGAGGTGTACACGAGTCACCCTCATGGAGAGGCTACGGAAGAAAGTCTCTGGTTGGGGGAGTAAGGAGAAGAGAAAGGATAACGGTAGAACCGAGAGAGCATTCATATCGACGTGAGAAAAAATGTCAAAAGCTCGCTCTTATCCGTGAAAGAAAGCCGTCGAGAGTTTATCCGCTGCTTTTTCTGTAGCACGTTCCTTCTTCCTGAAAATTTTAGTACTCACATCGAGAAAGTTAGACTGAAGCGATCCGTTTGAAGCAATTCGCAAAAGTTGCGATATATGTAAGGGAGAGTGGGGCTGGTTGTGACACTTTTTGTAAATTGCGTATATCTACTAAGTTATTCGTCCCACGGCTCAGATGACAGTATCATTCGAAAGAGCAGTCCTTAATCTTTCAGAAACCCTACGTTTTTTTTACTTTGTTTATGTGCAACATAGTGTACAAACACTTGAACAAAGTGATGCAAATGTCACAACTGACTTACCCATGGGGTTAGTTGTGACACCCGTGGGGTTGGTTGTGACGATGGAAAAATTTACTGAAAAATAGCATTCGAAAGCCATACAAAGTCATCGGTTGAAGGGGATGTGTTTTACGCAAGAAAAAGCGCACAGTGCAAACAAAAAATTTATTTTTTAAATGTAATAAAAAAAGTTATTGGCACAAAAGTATTGCACAAAAGTATTACAAATAAAAAAATAAATAATACAACCTTAATACGTATTATTGCAAATGAAAAAATTAATATTATTTATTTAACCTAATCTGTCTATTGCCATAAGTAGATGAAAGTTTACAATCATCAATGTTGTCGATTTGTTTCGTTTTTTTTATAAATCTTGATAATGTTTGGTAATTAATATTTTTGTGCTTAGCTGCTCGGCGCACAGGCCATCCCTGGCGTACTAAATTGATAGCACCTGCCATATCCTCCTGTGTCCAGGTGCCTTTTATCGTTTTTCGGTGATAATTTCTTACCATAGCTGTAAAAATATCAGTAATATTAGATTTAATGGTGTCAACCAACCCCACAAATATTGTTACAATCAACTCACAATGTTACTTTTCATATTACGGCCTCTAGGTTCTTAACCTAAACACATAAAATTCTAAAATTCGGCTAAATAAATGCGCAACAGTACCACACACTAATCTAATAGCTAAGGGACATCGCACTTTTCTACTAGACTGTAACCCGAAAAGATTACAACAGAAAAATCTGATTTTTACCTGTTTTTGGCGAGATCTCACATATAGCAGCTTATGCCGTCGAACAAATGAAACATACTTGCTAAAAGAGAAAAAATTCCTTCTAAATTTTGCTTTTTGTTTCTTATATAGATTTACGTCGTTTTCTTCACTCTTACTTTTTATTTATTATTATTACCTATACATAAATATAATATTTGGATTTGCAATCCTGGAATGTTTCTGCATAACGACATGTCTATCGCATCAATATATTTTTGAGACATTTATCTAATCTGTCCATTCCGGAATCGCAATCTTTTTGACTGTTTATGTAAAAAGAAAATTTAATGAAAAGTGGCAAAAGAATGATCGATTTAATATTAAATAACAAGTACGTTTTATGGCAAGTCGTTAAATGAGCCGCGTGACTTTTAAGCGGTACGAGACGCCAACACAAACAGCGACGTTATAGAATTTCGCGTTTTAACAAATTACAGGAGACTGCGGACTCCGGTGCGCGCCTTCGGGGCGTTGGAGGATCAAAGCTGGCGCGTAATCCCGGCCGCGTTTGAACATCCTGCGAGCGCTTCTGAACTTGTTGTGGGCAAGATTAACGTTTCTTTAATGGCCCGTGTAATATTCCATTACGTACAGTTCGCTCGAGAATTATTGCGCTCACGTTGAGGCGGAACGAGGCGTCGCGTCGAACGAACGAAACGACGAGCGGTCAAAAGGAATTCGCAGGATTCCGATCCTGCGTTCAAAGTTTCTCGATACTTCGTAGTTTTTCATCATTTACCTATAAGTGGGTTAACGTCTCATTGCAACGGCATTGGCACGTGAAAGTATGGGTAAGATTCAAGACTTGTGTTACTTAAAAGATATGATCATAAAATTAACTCTTTGCGCATTTGCGATAATTTAAATAAAATCTATTTTTATATCTTCTACGAAGTAGATGTTATACATTGTGTTTCTACAACACTTAATATATATATATATATAATACAAATATTCTTTCACGCTATTTACGCTATTTAATTACGTATTATTCTGAAATACATTTCTTGAAGTTAGAAGGAAAAAAATTCACCATGATAGTTCCGAATTTTTATCGCGTTACGTAATACCGTAATGTCGCGGGAGTGCATAGAATTTTCGTAACTGTCGTCACATTTGAAAACTTTTGACCAGAATCCATTTCTTGAACGGAAGTACTCGAGGATCCCTCGACTTTTCTCCGATGGGGAGCGAAATAACTCGCGAACGGGATTGATTCGAAAACGTTTCTACTCATTTTCCCTGGTTCTCCTGTACATGTCCATCCGTGTGCGTGTGGTAGACGATGGAAGACCTCAGTTCGATGAAGAGGGAAGGGGAAAAAGGAAAAGGAAAGAGAGAGAAAGAGAATGAGAGGAGATAAGAACGGAACGAAGGAACGTATTCTAGGCGAGTCGTGGTGATTGGGGGAAATTTCATTATTCTCAGACATTACCCCCGTTATTGTAATGCCATCAAATTGGATACGCTTCGTACACCCTATGGAACGAGCGTATTTCTCGGTCTCCTTCCTCTCGCGAGTCTCTTTTCCTTTGCCTTCCGCTTCCTTCGCGAAGACGCCGGAACAAGGCTTGCCCTGTTGCGGACTTCTTCACCTTGCCCTAACAACTTCACTCGGTATATATACCTTGTTCGATTTAGTTAGGCAAAATCGGGAAACGTACGCTTTGCGTGGTTTAGACTTTCTGCTTGTATTCGGCTCTTTGCCGATCGTTACGACACAACATTATACCGAATGAGTTGTCGATGTGTTGCGCAAACAAAATATTTATTACATGGATCTATTACGTTAATAAGATTTTAGAAATCTTCTAAAATATGTTATATTTTATTTCTTTGCTTATGCATATTGAAGACACGTGCTTACAATTTACAATTAATCTAGCTGTTATCCGTCACGACAAAATTTCTTATTGTGATAAACATTACGGCTTAGGCAAGTTTGTTGTTATGTGAATAATCTTTTTTACGTTTGCGGTATATCTACACACACGATTTTAACTATACCTATTTACTGTATGGACACCTAACATTTTTTGCAGCGAGAGCTGAAAGTTTTGCTACTATATATTGCTAAATTATAACTCTTGCTGCAAAAAATTTTAGGTGTCCAAATAATAACTTTTTTGCTATAGTAGCTAATCCTTTTTATTTTTAATACAATGTAACTGAACAAGTTAAGTATTTTACTTTTTATAGTAGTTATTCAAACTCATATTTGACATTAACGATAAATTTTTAGGATTTTACTCGACCTTTTGGTCGTTATCAAATCTCTTCAATCTGGGGAAAATGTTGTTCCTAGGCCGCGAGTGTTGCAATGGCCAGATTAAATAGATTATGCGGGAGCAACAGTTTTTTGCATGTGCGAAATTGTGTAGACGACCGATCGCATTCGTCCTCTTTCGCGGGAAAGTCGAACGCGCGCGGAATTGCCGAATCGAGCCAATGGCTCGACAAACCAGTAAAGCCCGCAGGACGCGGAGACGGATTCGAAATGTCCTGCGGAGCCCCGCTATCCGTTTCGTCGTGGAATACCGTTTCGGTCCCTGCCGGATTTGAATCTGGCACCCGGCGTGGCGGACGCGTTATTGGTTTACTCGCGTCACTGGCTCCGGGATGCCGACAGCGGTTCTCATTCGAGAACGAGAATTACATGTCGCGATTCGAAAGACGTAAGTCATAGCTCTTATAATCACCACTGATTTCACGAGAAAATAACAAATTGACTGTTTTGATCTATTTAATACTTTTTGTGGAAATTTTTTCATACTTTTTATAAGAATTTTTCTATATTTTTAAGAAATTTAGCAAATGAGAAATTATTAATGGTATTATGAAAGAAACTGGGCCAGGGAAGATTAATAAATCGTAGTAAATTCGCAAGGTACATTCTCGAGAAATCGAAAGAGCCCTTTTTCCCTCCAAAGCGTAATACAAGAGCGTCACTGCGAGACGAGATTACATTCGTTGAACCGGCCAGCACGGCCATGCGCGTCCATATCGAGGGCTGACGTTGACATCTCACCCCCATCGAGCATCTCCATATTATACCGCGTGCATCTTTCTTACGACATAAGAAATCGGTGTTTTGCTTACTTATAATCAAATTTCTACAGCTCTCGGAAACGAGAAAAACAGCATATATTTATAATTATCAAACATTGAAATAGAAATAGGTTTTGACAATGTAGACATTGAAATGCGAAAATGAATTTATTCCTCAATAATATTCCAATCAACATCGGAGTCGAATTAATTATCAACTGGTAAGGCGTATCCACAAGTATTTAAAAAAATACATAAATTATGTCAGCTTTGGATACATTATTCAGGTATATAATCATTTTTGTTCGAAGACATATATACTTTGTTATAATATAATGTAGTTTTTATTTCTGTGAACACTTTTGACTGTCGAGCTTACGGCAATTTTGCGATGCTGTCGATTCAATTTATCTGGCGTCCATTTTTGGGGGGAAAGCGCGTTTCGATGACAACATTCGTCATCCGCGGAGAACCCGCTGTCAAGCGAGAGGAGCGCCGCTGCCGCCGACGAGATTACATTTGTCGAGGTGGCCAGCACCGTCGTTCCGGCTGGTTCCAGGCAGTCTGATCCGGCAGGGGGTGGGAGGGAAAGGGGTTGGTTGGATGTCAATGCCGCCGCGCCGCCGCCGCCACCGCCGCCCAACCCTTTTGGTACGCGAAATCGCGCGATATATAGGCCGCCAGCCGGCCAGCCCTCGTATCCCATTCCCCCGACCCAAGGGTGGAAAATCACGGGTACCACGGCAGAATCGGGGGAGGGGGTGGACGGTGAGCGTGGGATGGCACGGTTTCCCGAGCACGGTGGCCAAGCGTGTCCCTGTAATTAATAGTCACCGACCGCCGGCGGACGGGCCGAGAATCGAGTTTACACGCTGTATCCACGTGTTGGAGCGAATCGGACGATTGTTTAAGCGAGTGACCATCTCTGTGACAAGTCTCCCTCTTGGTTACGTACACGTCACCACCTACGTACTCGAAAAGCGCGGAACGCTCTTGATTGGGTGTACTCTACCGTGCGTGGCTTGCTGTGTCACGTTGCGAGAGAAACAACGTTTAAGAGATCAACTAGTAAGCGTTATCACGCTTATTAGTGGAAGAAAGTATTGAACGAAATAAGAAAATAAATTCCTTGATTCCTATTTATTATATGAATACTGAATTATAATAAATTTTCGCGCGTGCATTTATCTTATTTTGTTACAAAGGATCGACCGCGAGCTCGTATGCGTAGGAAATTAATTCTGTGGCTATACCGATTTCTCTGCCAACGCCGACGGGTTGGGTGATTAAAAGGAACGTCGGCTCGCGCGCGAGGAAAAAAAGACTTCAGCAGCGGGAAGGATTCGTTCTCGGTCGGAGTCGGAGGAGAAACGCGGAAAGGTATAGCATCGAGAAAGAACGGAGAACGGGGGGTTAAAGGGAAAAGAAGGAGTGCCTGAGGGACGAGGAATCAAGGGAAAGGGGAAAGAGTGGAAGTTAGTGGCGGCTCGGTGAGAAATACATAATGCAGTAGCCGGACGTCTCCGACACCCTCTAACTCACCCTTCTCCGGAGCGAAGAAGAGAGGACGCCGCTGTTGCGAAAGAGATAGAGCGAGAGAGAGAGAGAGAGAGAGAGAGAGAGAGAGAGAGAGAGAGAGAGAGAATTGTAGAGGCCGGAGAGAGAGTAGGGGTTGGTCGCGGCAACGTTGGTGGCGGTGTAGATAGTGGTGTAGGTGGAGGAAAGAGGAGGACGAGGAGGACGAGGGGATTGGTGGCGCGCGCGAGAGTACGAAGGGGTGCATTGATTTACGCGGCCGGGGCAAGGCGAGGGTGTCTCCAAGGCGGACGTGCAGGGGCCAACAATTCACTCGCCTCGAGCTCCAGGAACCATCCATTACTTTGGTTCTTCCACCACCGTCCCCGGAGCTGTCTCCCCCCGGCATTGTTGCGGTTACTTACCGCGTCCATCGAGAACGTAGCCATTGTCACGGAGAAGTCGTGTGGCTCGCTGCCCTCTGCTAAACGCCGTTCGCGTCCCAATATGACGTCACGGGAGATGTCGATTCAATCGACGAGTTAAATCTTACGATGGTATATTTTTAAAATGAGAGTGTAATCATGTTTCTCTCGCTAAATCGTCTGGAATAGCATTTGGTATGTGTGACTCGTGAAAGTTTAATGTCTCTTTAATAATGTAGCTATAGAGAGAGAGCGAAGTAGCAGACGATATAAGTGTTTTCAGAATTCAATAAGTCTCCAGATAAGATTATAGGAAATTGTAGAAATGTTAACGGGCTTGGAGAGATTAAATATCCGGATTAACATCAAGAATACCAATCAGCTCTAGTTGATTTAGTAAGTGATTTAAAACGCAACGCTCTCTTAAACGGATCTTGTTATACCCTCATCTCGCCATCATTTTATTTCTATTTCTCCCTGTCATGTACAATTACAAAAAGGAACAAGAATCTATATTATTATTTATAACATTCTGTTGCGCGCCAATGCAATAAATGATAGATATATAAAAAAAACTGTTCCATTCTCGACGACAGAAATATGTACGGTTGAAGAGGAGGGATTCCCTGACGCGGGGAATAATTCAGTTGAAGCAGTTAACGTCATTTTAGCCGCTGACTGCTCTCGCAACTCTATACCATGCTCCAGCCATTGCTGTTCGAATTCATCCACCGTGCACCGGCTGTCTCGTCCGATCAGGACGATCAGCGATCGGGCGATCTTACCATGCCGGGCGTTTGCCGTTTGCCGTCATCGTTGTTGTCGCTTTGCTCGTAAGTAAACGACGCTCGTTGTACGTGGACTAGACACGGCCCGATGCGGCCGAAGGATATCGACTTTCAGCCTTCCCAGCCTTGATTGTCTTCCGCGTCGTTCTCTCGGCGGTGACTATCGGACGCTGAGATCTCCCTCCGAGTGGCCGAGTTACCTTTTTTTTTAAGAACTGGTGCGCGGTCTCGCCGCCCGTTACTCGACTCAAGCCTCGTCTTTTCCCTGTCCCCGCGTCACCGGCACGCAACACGCAATCACGATATCCCCGCAAGGCGCCAGATCCCTCTATCGTTCTTTTACACCGTGCCTCTCTTTACGCGCCATGCTTCTCGAATACGACCGTATCCGCCATCTGATCGATCATCGTCTCTTTCGCGTTCACTGTCAAGATCGTATGGACAGTTTGGAATCGGTTCTTCGTCCGATCGGTACTGCGGTATACGTCGTCGATTCGTTAAAGGTTCATAAAATACGAAAAATGTGGAATCTATAATATAATACCGCCATTTTCTTTAAAAAACATTGTTGTTTGATATCCTGATGGATTAAAATCGAAGGAACCCCTTGATCTTTAAAATGTTGTAGACAATTATCAAATTCAATCGTTTATTTAGCTTGATTGGTTTTTACATAAAATGTTGCCGGTTTGAACGCGTGGCAAGGTTTGTTAAATGTTGGCGCACGTGGCAACCTTTCTGCAAAACCGTAGCATTTCCCCCTTCCTGCGCGCTTCAATAACCATCATTCGCCAGTCATGGATCGCAAGAGTCTGAGGAGCCGAGGGGGATTAGTGCTGCTGGTGCTTCGTTCGTCATACTCGTCCGAAAGGAGGCAATAACGCGCGACGCGTGGCGTCCACGCCACCCCCGTGCTATCCGAGGAAACCCCCGGTGTGCTACTAAATACCGAGTGCCCCTCTTGGACGGGCGCTACCGGCGGCGGTGAATCGCCGTCACCCCTTTGCCGCCTTCGAGGTAGCCCTTATAACGTCGAGAGAAAAAGAGAAAACCTCGGCCGTTCCAGATTAAAAGCTGTGATTATACGTGGCATCAGACACCCTCTCTTCAGTCTCCCAACCAACTCTCTTATCCCGTGCCTTTTTCTCCCTTTCGTTCCTTCTGTCCTTTTTCCGCCGTCGTCGTATTTTGAAATACGCCACCCCGCCCCTCTCTCTCTCTCTCTCCATCTCTCTCTCTCTCTCTCTCCCCTATTCTCTTCCCCTCTCTAGTCCGTTTCACTCTCTCTCTCTCTCTGCGGCTCTTTCTGTTTAAATTGCGAATACCGCGCGTTCCTCTTGGCTTCTATTTAAATGTAATTTGTATCTTGCCCGCACGACCATTCAACTCCTTTCTCCCAACCTCTCGCTTTCGGTGCGCCAGTACATGACTGCCCATAAATATATATACTTAATCGCGAATGAATTTTTTATAGCAAATCTTCTCATACGGTAATATATCGCATTTAATACACACGTGTAATTTGTTATTTTTTTTATCACAGGTACACACATTTTCACCATTTCGCGATCACAATTTTTAATAATCGCAGTTTTTGTTACATATATTTCTATTTAATTTTTCATTCGTCTCATACGTCTTACCTTGTGCTAACCTTTCGTTACTCTTCTCTTCCTCTTCAGACCGATAATATTCCGCCACTCTGCTGGAATACGATCCACGACGTGGGGCTAGGGACCGCACCAAGTTTCTTGGCGGTTCATGCGATAAATCAAACCTACTATGATAACTTCTGGAATAATGGCTCGCGAGATAACGATACACCGGGCGGAATCATCTCCGTCGCCTGAAATTGGTTTGGATACTTTCGCGCCTCGTTCGCACGTTTTATGCTATTCCACTATATCTCAAACTTTTGATTTAGAAGGTAATAATAGTTGCATCTTCCACTGTTAATTACAAATTCTAATTTAAATTAGCGCGTTCTTCATGAAGTGGTGGGTTTGAAGTACCTATTTAATCAAAGTTATAACATTCTAGATTTTGGATGAGTTACTTTTCTCTTTATTTTCCTTACAATGACTTACATTAGCTACGCAGGATTTTTAAACTGGTGTGTTTGAGGAAAATGTAGTCTTATTACGTAATAATTGCATATACTGTATAATATATCAATTATTATAACATATATAGGGTGTCTCAGAGTTGATAGTAAAGAAAAAAGAGGCATATTTTAAAAGTCAAAAGGTAAAATTGTTCTATAAACCGAGCTATAAACATATGTCCGGAAACGCACCCTCTCTGAGCTATACCCTCCCAAAGTTTTCCGAAAACACGCGAATTTTCTGTACATTGTCTAAACTTGGGCTTCGAATTTTACGAAAATCGGTACATATTCTTGTGCGTTTTATTCATTTTTCTTGTCGAGAATTGTCTAACAAAATTTCGGAGGGGATTTTAAGGGGGGTGGGGGGGGGGGGTACATTAAAATGTAGCCCCCTTTTAAAACCCCCTCCAAAATTTTGTTAGACAATTCTTGACAAGAAAAATGAATAAAACGCACAAGAATATGTATCGATTTTCGGAAAATTCGAAGCCCAAGTTTAGACAATATATACAGAAAATTCGCGTTTTTTCGGAAAACTTTGGGAGGGTGTAGCTCAGAGGGGGTGCGTTTCCGGACATATATTTATAGAACAATTCTACCTTCTTTTGACCTGTAGAGTATGCCTCTTTTTTCTTTACTATCAATTCTGGGACACCCTGTATATAATTACATATAATATAATTATATGCACTATATTAAATATACGGGGTGTGTTATTTTAAGTTACCCACCCCAATAACTTTTTTATTTTTGATTGTAGAAACAAATGTTTCAGACAAAAGTTGTATGGTTTGAAGGGGGACATAAGATGGTGGCAATGATAGTGGCCTCGGATAGTCTTTTGAAGGTCACGCGAACGTCACCTTCAATTTCTTAAATGGAAACCCTACATTGTAGTATATAGTTTGAAAGGGCATAAAAAGAGAAAAATTTTGGCGCAAGTTGGAGGTCGATACGTTGACCCGTTCGGGAGTTATTTAGGGTCAAAAATTGGCTTTTTTGAACTTTGACCTTAAATAACTGCCAAACGAATCAACGTATCGACCTCTAGTTTGCGCCAAAATTTTTCTGTTTTTGTGCCCTTTTAAACGATATACTACAATATGGGGGCTTCCATTTAAAATTTTTGAGTTTGAGTCCCACTGGGGCACTGAAAAATATTAAGTGAAAGCCTCCATATTGTAGTATATCGTTTAAAAGAGCACAAAAAAAAGAAAAATTTTGGCGGAAACCAGAGGTCGATACATTGATTCATTTGAGAGTTATTTAAGGTCAAAGTTCAAAAAAGTCCATTTTTGACCCTATAAAATAACTGCCGAACGGGTCAACGTATCGACCTTCTTGCGCCAAAATTTTTCTTATTTTAAGCCCTTTCATGCCAGTTTCTACCAACGTCGGTTAACTTTAATCTTAGGTTAACTCACTCTTTGTTTCTTTCTAACTGTCCTCCCCAGAAAGAGACGAAAAGTGAGTTAACCTAAGGTTAAAGTTAACCGACGTTGGTAGAAACGGGCATTAAACGATACTACAATGTAGGGAGTTCCATTTAAGAAATTGAAGATGACGTTTGCGTGACCTTCAAAGGACTATCCAAGGTCAAATCATTGCCACCATCTTATGTTCCCCTTCAAACCATACAACTTTTGTCTGAAACATTTCTTTCTACAATCAAAAATAAGAAAGTTATTGGGGTGGGTAACTTAAAATGACTCACCTTGTATAAAATATAATATATCGTATATAATACAATATGTTATATAAACTCTCTATTGAGTAACTTTCAAAATTTTATAACTTTTGCAAAATAATAAGATGAAATGAAAAGATAAATGACGAGATCGGAGATAAGCTGTAGTATTTGTAATCGAGAGAGCACACACGCTGATCTATTATTCGCCCCAGCAAACGAAGGTGCGACATGAATATTTCGAGTTATCAGATCGAATTAACTGGGGCCCCGCTAGTCTGTCACAAACGCGCATAATAGAGATGTCAGCCTTTACTATCGTCTCTCTTTCTCTCTCTCTCTCTCTTTCTATCGCGCGCGTAGTTTTTTCTTCATCTCCTGATCCCAGCGAAATTTCCCACGCGAACTGGGGTGGTGACTCTTTGTACGAGAGCGCACTATTGCAGAGGGTTGTAGAATTTATACTAGAGATCCCCGGTATCGACGCGTGGCGCGCCTGTTACCGCACTTTTTTGGATCTCCGAATTGGTCACAATCGTAATTGCGAATAATCGCCGAGAAATCGCGTGCCTTTCTTTTCTGCAACAACCAGTGTCGTGCTCCGACGATTGTCGCGGCGTGGCGACATCGATTCCAAAAGAGAAGAGAGAAATTTCGAATATTACATCTATTTTCGCGCTCATTCCTATATGTTCTATTTTAGTGCTTATTACAATTTGCTGTAATCTTTGATTTATGTATGTTGAGAATTTTATCGGAAGAATTTATTACACATTACATATGTCATTATTTTATTTAATACCTATAAAAATCCTCAATATTTGTAAATCACAGTATATATATACATATAATTATACAGTAAATTGTAATAAGCATTACATTTTTTAATATGAAAGTCCTCAACAAAATTGACATTTGATAATAAAATTTCTTTAAAATATTCCATATTTTTTTGGTTACGACCGTCGACTGTAGGCATCTGCAAAAAATAGACAAACTGCAATATGATCAGAGAAGTCTTGTTTAAAATCCCATGTGGCCATAGAGAGAAAGGTGTACGTATGGTATAACACACTATCATCATTTCGATACAGGAAGCTCGGAACCCGTGATTTCGATGCTCGCATCCACCGATCGCATCCCTCGATCTACGTGCGACCAAGAGGGGTGATTTAATGACAGGTTATGGCATTTTGCTCACTTTCGGCTCGCGCATACGTTACACATGCACACAGAATGTCGTCAGCACGTGCCGATGTGTCGTCGCACCCCCGTAACCTCCGTTTCAAATATCAAACACGCGCGCAGGAAGCGCAGAGATATATAATGCGCGAGTAATGTGTAAGCCCCGATTAACGCGCCGTGTCAATGGAGACCATAGATTTTCACAGTGCCCATCTCCGTCCACATTCACATTCAAAGCCGATTATCGCGGATTTAATTCATCGTGGTACTCTTTGCTTTAAAGTCTCGTCGTGTCAGCATTCAAGAATACAAACAGGAAATATAATTTGTTTGTGTAACATTAGCGTGACGTTTGAAAATTTATTAACGACATTTAAAAGATTACGATGCCGTCGATGCGCCTGAACAATCGTAAAACTTTATCATGTTTTATACTTCTTGCTAGAAAGAGAATTTTTCTATTCCCTAATATAATAACATGAAAAGTGATAAATTTAAGAAATTAATATTTTCGATATTCTCTTTATTATTGTCATTTAATTTTCAATCCAAGAAGAGTTTCTATGAAATTATTACAGTTTATTATTTCTTACGTTCTTCTTGTTTTCTAAAGAGAATAGGGTTACACCCCTTCAACATATTTATTCATGTTTTCGATATTCTCTTTATGTCAATAAATTGTCAACACAAGAAGAATTTCTATAAAATTATTGCAGTTCATTACTTCTTGCGCTCTTTGTTTTTTTTTTATTTTTCTTAAGGAAAGGGTTACACCCCTTCACACAACGTATTTAGGATTAATTCATTCTCGCGACTGCATTTATGCATTCTCCGAAGCATACTCCTTGACTTTTGAATAAGTTTTATGAAGTGCTGCTGATTACGCGTGTCGAATCGCCCGGCCATTATTTCCAGGATGTTTTCGCGATAATAAAGCCGTGTCGTACAGCAGGCTCGTTCGAACCCCCAGGATAACGGAAGTAATCTGAATGGAGAGAGGAAAAGAGAAAGTCGTGGCGCCCTTCGTGTTCTTCCGTTCTCTTCACGGTTAACACCCTCGACTCATACATACATATGAACGAGCCCAGGCAGGAAATACGCGACTAGCGCGAATAAGCACTCGTAAAAATTGCAGCCGCGCTCTCCGTGTGCGCGCAGTCCCTATGCGTTAAAAGATAACGCACGCGGTATCACGTACGTTCTGCGCTTTAACATCGCCATCATATCACGACACGACGATTAAAAAATGTTACGTGCATTCGACGAAATCAGAACTTCTGCATCGCAACCGAGACATAAGTAGCTTATGCTCTGAACAAATAAATTTTAATGAGAGGCACACACCCGGATGCACATCCAAAGAACGAATTTGGGCATTTTTCAGACGAAAAAAGACAAAATCAAAGATTGAAGGAAAAGAAAAGAAGAGAGAAATTTATTTTGCCGGAAAGATTATATTACTTATAAATATAGATTAAATGCTTATAAATTCTAATAAACAATTTATTATATTTATAAATATAGATTATATTCCTTATAAATTCTTACAAAGAATATATTATAGATACCTATAAAGATTTATTATTATATAGATTATCTTCTTTATATTTATAAATATAAAGATTATATTCCTTATAAAATCCTAAATTAACTAGTTTTATCTCCCGAAAGAGCGGCGAGTATCGTAAAAGGGATATTAACCGCTATAATTTGCGATTTGTTTCGCAAGCAGTTTTTATGCCGCGGCGCGCGGTTTCCTGGAAATACTCCGCTGACTTTTGCGGCGATAAAGATTTCCCGTCCGGACAACCATCGCTAAGGTGTCACGTGAGAGCAATATTATGACGTCTCTATTCAGCACCCTTTTTAAGAGATCGACCACCCTCGAGCTCTTCACGCTTCATGCTAATTTCATCGATCCGATGCCGGCTTCTTCCTCTTGCGCCGCGTTTCCAGCCCTCGTCGCGTGTCCGCCTTTGTGCGGGCCCACGCATACACGGATGAAGGATAATATCTACGTTCCTTTTATGCTATTCGCGTATCACATCGCGCGACGCTGTATCCGTGCAAAAATGTGTCGGGAATCCCATTGTCGACGATGAGCCAATAAAACGCCACGAGTCCTCGCCTCGCGTGTCTTTCATTATCCGACCGATCTTTTTCGGATAAAATGCCAGCATTTAAAGCAACACTGAATTAATTTCGACTAATAAATAGCTTCCAAAGCAATGCGTTTGTTTCCAATTTTTATATTTCGAGGAATCAAGATCCGTTTGAATTTAAATTGAGAGTTTGCCTTTGTTAGCGCAACCTCTCCATTCGTATCTTTGAAGCGTTTCATAAAAGTCAGCTCTGAAGGCAAACAATCTGTCATTAAAATTTAATGCAGAAGTGGGGTAGCTTATATTTATATATGTCTAGAAGAACTTTCCACTTTCGAGATCAGTCTGAGGAGGAAGTGTCACGGTATGGAAGTGCCTGGTAGTTTCGCAAAGCGCCTGCTTGGCTCGCCACAAAAGCGGGCTCATTGTGGTGTCGATTTCCACGGCACAACGATCTCCACGAATAATGACGCGGGTGACACACGTCGTAAATATATCGCAACGATTGAGAAGCAGCCAGCACGATATTTGCGGTTTGACGTCAATCAAAAAACGGTCAAACAGCCCGGACACTCGATGTCACGCGAGGCGCCGATTGTCCCTTGACAGGCAGCCGTCGCCCGTTGGGTTTCTGGCTTTGTCGCCAAGTGCTTCTTTGTGCGCGACAACGACTTTTTTCATTGTAAATCGGTTTTGACATCGGCCAACTTCACAGACGCAGCTTAGAATCATCGAGGAACCGGCTTTGCCTGAAGATTGCGTGGATTTCCGCGCCCCGATAAGCACGTGATACAAGTACAATTTGATACCAAGAATCTTAATATCATCGAAATGAAAAATAACGACATAAAATCAAGGAAAGAGACATTATATTTTCTATTTTATGTAGGCATCCTTCTTGATAAACTTTATCGTTTATTGTGAAAAAACTTCGATCACATTTTTCGCTAGTTTGAATGCTTTTTATAGTTTTTATAGTTTTGGTTTTAAAAAATTGGTTTAAAAGATTTGCATTGTGCAGATGTTTGTACAACTTTTTTTAAGTCGGACGTTTATAATTAAATGAAGTGTTACAAAGTGTTTTCGATCCCGGCTCGTCATGCACCGGTCATCTATTCGACCCCCCCCCCCCCCTCCCCCCTCGCCCTCTCGCCCCTCCTACGTCACGGAGGTTGTTAATTTGCTGACGGAAGGCATTTGAATCTTTGGAGGTGAAGGCAGGATGTTTCGGACATCGGTGGATGTTGGCGACAAGACGAGGGGTGAGTGCCGGTGACGTCTCTTTCGCGTCAGCGGCGGAGAGACACGACGAGATCGTGCGGTTGTGGTGGTGATGGTGGCCGTCGTGGGCGCCAAGGGGGATGACGCTCCGCTCCGGTGGTGGGTCCGAGATGTCAGCTCGTTTCAACGCTGTGGTACCCTGACATCGGGTCTAACAAACCCCGGGGAACGAATATCTCCTATGACCGATCCGGCATTCTGTCGCTGGTACCGTCGTCGTCCGGTTTATTTCTCGCGTGTCTCGTCCCGCCTTTTGATCCGACGCGTGCAATAAAACGTAATCAAGATGCGACAGATAATCATGAAAAATTATCTACCGGGTGTTTCGGGACCGTTCACCTTTACTCCAATAACAGATTTACCGATAGATTGCGTTATATATATGCGTATACACTTTAATGCACTTCGCTGAAGAGGGTCGGAATTTTATCGATTACATCGAAATCCTGAAGATAGAGTGTTAAGTTCATTCAAGTGATTAATTTACAGCCCGCTTTGTTTTAAGAGAAATCAGGCATTGTTCTTAAAGCTAAAGTGAAGGTCAAACGGCCAGTCTCCGAGCAAAAACAATTAGATGTCAATACACAGTAAGAATTTATTAACAAGAAAACAAACGTTAACGTTTCGGCTTACTTAGCCTTCTTCAGAACATACTAATTAAATATAAACATATTCCCTAATTTAATTCGCAAGAATCTAACGCTTTAAAAAATTTTCTATTATTGCAGCTCATATAATAAGCGGAGTCAGTATAAGATTTACAATTTTTGTCGTTGATTAAGCGCGAAAATGGAGTTCCGTTTTATTAAATTCCATAAGACGTCATGTGTTGAGCCAACTTACTGGTCAATAAGTGGTTCGTGAATTTGAACTTATGGAATCAGTCACTCACAATCAGTCGATAGCTTCTCTAATGCGCGATGTTAGTCGGATTAACACAGAACAAGGAATGATAGTTCTCAAAGTTAAAGAACGCTTTACAATAATCTGTCATATTTATTATGTTATGAATTACGCTGCTCGCCCAAGAATTATACTGCCGCATTTGTTTCTCAAACAAGTCTCGTTAATTCTCGATCTTAACGACGGATAGAAATTGAAAAATTTCGTTTTAAGTACTACGCCTTTAATACAGCGTCGCTTGCCGCGACGTGCGTGGCATAATACAAGAGTGTAAGGGAATAAATTGCGAAACTATCGGCAGCAGGAGGACTTGCCGCTTTAGTTTCGTGAGAATTCTTTTACGGCTCTGTCGGGATTTATACGAGCTGTAAGTGACAGAAGCGACGAACGCAGCCCGCGGAAGAAGACAAATAAAAGATACGAAAATAAAAAGAGCGACCCTGTCTTTAGGAGATCGTAAATTCTTCGCGCCCGTAGATATTTCATCGCGCTCGCATTCGCGTATACACGCGCAAAATAGATCATTTCGTATGATGTCGCAAACAAAGAGCTCGACTTTTAACTTTGTTTTCGTTTTGCGCAAGAGTACGATTAAACAAAAATTATCTCTGAGCAAAAATCAAATAACACGAATAATGTGTGATAGAAAAACGTCTCTCAAAAATAATATTTGCGAATCTTTAAAGTGGAAAAGGTAGAAAAAACAGGTGAGAATTGAAGAGAAATTAAAGATAACTTGAAATCAATTGTTGAAAGAAGAAATTAAAAAGAAATAAATTAATAATATATGAAATCTAATTATGAACTCTTTATAACTTTTTATAATGATTAAAAACTAACATATACGTACACACGTACGCAACGCGAAACTTGTTTCCCGTTGAAATCTTCATATCGCAGTGGCGAACGTGATACGTTGTGACATTATCAGTATTGCGGAACCCACTTGAGTTAAGAGCGCGATCGCGAATTTCGGTACGCGGAGATGCGTGCGTAGCGAGCGTTAACCCGCGCCGCGAACACGCGAGTGCTTATACGTACTTACGTCGGCAGAAGTCCCCTTGGAGTGGCGCGGAGACGGATATAATTGAAGGCGGAGGTAATTAACTCCCTCGTGCAATGCGCTACGCCCGCGCCGACAGCCGCTCACCGCATCGTTTTAATTACCGCTCTCGTCGCATTTCATCGGGCAGAAGCTCCTTCCCGCTTCGCTCCCTCCTTCCCAGAGGATCTTCATCACTCTCCGCACACTTCGTGTTTATAATAAATCCGATACTATCGGGAAGAGGAAAGAGAGAAAGAAGCTCTCTGAAACCGCCCGCGCCGCTCGGCGATCCTCCGAAGATCCTCCTTAGAAAAGAAATCTTCTCTCCTCTTTACGTGTTTCTTTACTGTCTAAAATTTTAAGATGGAAGAAAGAAAAAGAGAATAAACTTAAATTAAACAAGAGTAAAAATACGATTAGAGAATTGCATTGTAGAGGGACAAGCAAACAGCTAAAATCTCGTGTTTATTTCGGACTATATATATAGATATATACAAACCTGTCTTTAATATTTTTAATTTGAATGTTATATCGTCTTTCGTAAATCTGCATGGTGATTTTACTTGATTGTCTCCAATAATGATAGGATATCTCAATTTCTTTGTATTTGTTAGTAAATAAAAAATGTTATTTGTGCACACTTTTACCGCGAAAAGTATCAAAACGCAAAATGCATCATAGATCAAAGGGTTAAACGCGCAAAGTTCACCTGATTATGTCAGTAACACGATTAGCCTGTTTTATACATCGGTGAATGTGTGTTTGGGTTGCAGGTGTCCTCGATCAACAGGGTACTGAGGAATCTGGCCGCGCAGAAAGAGCAGAGGCAGCAGCAGCAACAGCAGCAACAAGGGGTGGGCGCCGTGGGGGTTGGCGTCGGTGCCGGCAGTCCGGCGGAGAGCGTTTACGATAAACTCAGGCTACTAAACGGACAGACCACCGGCTGGCCACGACCCAATCCCTGGTAAAACTAACGCTCATCGACAGATAAATTACAAGCTCGTTAAAACTATTATGCAAAACACGTGTCCTTTAAGCGATGACAAGGATTTTTCAATTTGTATTTGTTTTCGATTTTTCGTTTATAAGACTTAAGGATAACTTCTATAATGTAAAGTGGAATAAAATTTTAAAATCTTCCATACAAAAGGAATTTTTTAATATTAATAATAATTAATTTTTAATCAGTCATAGATTTATATACAAGTGTTTTTCTTTTTTAAAATAATTTTTTCAATAGAATTTTATTTGTAGCATGCGCGTGTATTTACTGAGAGCAGTCATTGTTTTAGGTATCCGTCGAGCGCGGGAAGTCCGTTTTCGTCGATACAATCTAGTTTGAGTCCGAGCCATTGTTCGTCCCTGCCACCGGATCCGGCGGATATATTGCACGCGAAGAAAGGTAAGTCCTCATCTGAATAATTATTATGACATGCTTTCCGGCGCAGAATTTCTTCGCGCTCGATCTTTCGATGACATGGTTACTACGAAGAAATGAAATACAAAAATATTCAGTGGAATTATACGTACAGTTTGTTAGAGGTATCCCGTACTTTCAACCAAGGCTACATTTAGCCAAGCAAAAGGCTTTGCTCGTATGCACGACGAAAGCAGCTTCGACAATTGTTGGCGCACAATATTCCGGTACGCTTTCTGTGTTAAAGCGCTAGCGTGAAACGCAAATACGTGTGCGGGATGAGTGGCCACAGGCGGCAGGCGGGAGAGGTGCGTTTTAATTAATTAATCTGTCGGGCCAAACGATACTAATATCAATGTAATTCCGTCGGTGGGTCCCGCGGTTTGCCGCACGCGTGTGTGCAACGCTTTTCCGGTAATAATTTTCTGTTAACGTTTAAGCGCAGCCTTCGAAGCGTGGAGGAACAGAGAAACACGAAAACGGTACAAACGAGAAAGAGAAAGAGAGAGATGGTTCGGGGATGGTGGGGGGGGGGGGGGGGGGGGGCGCAGAAACATGGTTGCAGTCGACCGACCAACCCACACGAAACTACTCCGCTACCGACGGCGTATTCCACCCCCTTGCCCCCTTTCTCCCTGCTTGCCTCCCCCCCTCCCCCCCTGCGCGTGTTCTCTTTGGCGGCACATCAAACGCATATACGATTTCTTTCCCCCGCATTTTCCCGCCATTGCCACCGCTACAGCCCCGTGACACAGGGTGCGTCAGGAGCAGCGAAGAACAGTCTCCCTTGATCTTTTTTCTTTATCGCGACGTTCATCCCGTCGATCTTACCGATCCCGAGGAAAGAGTTGCGATCATGTTCGCTTGTATATGATTCAGTGAGGTGCAAAATAGTTTGCAATTATTTCATCAAGCGACATGCGATTGGAAAGAGATCTCCGCCAACATCTAAGTATTTTTCGTAATATTATATAATTATAATGCGTTTTATTTTTTAGTAAAGTTTCTTGAATCAAGCTTAAAAATGATAAGCATCAATAAACACAATCCAATTCAGTAAAGGCAATGATAATAACAAAGAATGTATCAAAATATATTAAATAACTTACATCTTAATTTGCATATTAATTGGCCTTATGACATAAAAATAGTCTTATAAAAAATTATTGTAGAATTTGCAGTAGATTGTACTCCGTGTATAAATCAATAATAGATCACATACATATGAACCTTATGATTTCACCTTTAATCCTTAACTAGCACACGTCCGCGATCGAACGTTATCTGCACACGGGGTGTTGTACACCCCACACATTTGAACGTTGGGTACGGCGAAATGGAGGCTCCAATAGGCTTGAAAAAAATCAAGTACATACATTAAACACTGGAAAATGATACCCATTAGCCTAAAGTATAAAATTTTTAGTTTTAAGGCTTCAAAAAAATTCTTGAAATAAATGCACTTGGGGTATTCAATGACCCCAGCAATTCTATACGTCTGATTCGAATTGTGTTTGGAAGGGCACTGACGATTTCTGCCAGGTGGAACGTATTGGAATGTGTCATTGGTGACTCGAACTAACGACAGATGCACTGCGATCGCACTGCGATGCGAAATTCATAGATTAACCGACCGAGAAAATGCCTAAACTTGACGAAATTTGTTTTGGGGTGTTTGACACCCCAGGTGCTAGTTAAGGGTTAATCATTTAAAACATTAAACACCACTAGAAACGGATAAGATAAACATCATCGAGAGAGAACGGCGTATCCCTTACATATGTATATATACCTACGTTATTATATTATTTGTTTAATACAAAATTCAAACTTTTGCTATAACTTTTTAATAAAGCATTTTGACTTATGTTTATATAACATTTTTTTCTTATTTCCGCTCATAGAACATGCTACTAACGTTTGTTATACGGAAAAATCTGTTATCTGGAACACCACATATAACTACATATGATCATACAAAACAAAACTGATTATTTCAACTGTTTAGACATACACGCGCACATACACACACTCTATAATCGAAAATATCCTTTTACGTCTTTATGATTTGCCAACGGTATTAATAACGTTAATCCCGCGTAAAAATAACACATATTATCACGAGCGCAAGATCTTTACAGTACTGAACATTATTCCGTATTACTTCGTGATACAGCATATTATTCCATATTCCGATCTTATAGAAGAGGATAGGAAGGGGGTACGCAATCAAATATGGTAACTGTTGCGAGCATTCAACCGCATGCGGGCCCCGGGGGCCGGATTATCGATGCGTTGCTGCGGGGGTAGCATCGTTTATAGGATAACCCGTGTCAGGAGGGTTGTTTCACCCCCGTCCTTTCTCCCCTTCGCCCTCTCGCCATCGTCTCTCTTCGTCTTCCTGCCGACGCCTCTTCCTTTCTGTCTCTCTCTGCACTCTCTCCTTGAAGATCTATCTCACTCGCGTGTATCCTCCCTAAGTATCTCGACTGTTGTCGATGTATCGGTCGAAACGGAAGACCCAACGACGCCGACGCCCCCGGCCAATCACGCGGCAGCCATCCCCCGTCCCTCGGAAAAGCAAAGCGAAAGCAGATTACGGCGCAATCATCGCGCGAGCTGCAGGCGCCGCTCGTTCCCCTCGTCCTCCCAGCGAGGGGGGGGGGGGGGGCGAGATTTTTCGATCTAGCCTGCTTCATACACAGCGCATCTTAATCCTAAGAATCTACATTATAGACTCAGACGGACCTTCCGAATTTCTACTTTTCCTGATAAAGGACCCCGCGCAAAACATAGGGATTTTGGCCCTCGGTTAAATTGGCTAGTTTTCACATGCATATGTTGTAGCTTATAACCTCCTGAACAAAAAATGTAATAGGCTCAAAGCTAAATAATGGACAGTTTTTTAGCTACAGCCATCTAAAGTGTTGAATTTTAGCATTATTTGAGTGATGTTCTAAATTAATATTTTTTTGTTAAACCGAGAAATTCTAGATGATATGTACTTAGCCGATATATATTATGGTATTTGATATGTTTATAATGTATCTGTGTTTTTTATATGCACGTGTGTGTAATATGCGCGAGTGTACACATGTAGACGTGTAAAATAAAGCTTATGTTACTTGTATTTTTTCCTAACAGTTATAAGCACTTACTTCTTCTTCCAGCCCCTTCTTCACACACACGTGCATATAAAAAAACACAGATACATTTATAAACATATCTAATACTATAATATATATCGGCTAAGTACATATCATCTAGATTTCTCGGTTTAACAAAAAAAAAAAGATTAATTTAGAACATCACTCAAATAATGCTAAAATTCAACACTAGATGGCTGTAGCTCAAAAACTGTCCATTATTTAGCTTTGAGCCTATTACATTTTTTGTTCAGGAAGTTATAAGCTACAACATATGTGAAAACGAGCCAATTTAACCGAGGGCAAAAATCCCTATGTTTTGTGCGGGGTCTTTTCGCGCGATGCTAAAACTATTATTTCTTTCTTAAACCACTTATATATACTGTGGAACATGTACACGTAGGTATATGTTATCTGCAGTGGATCGATTTTTCTATAGTGATTGCTATTTTTTTCAAGATGATGATAAATAGATTCTAAATGTGTATTAATAAATGTAATGAAGAAAACGCATAGGAGGGATGATATAAGGAACGATTTTTCGTATCGATAGTGTCGAGAATAGAAATCGTTGATACAACCTTCGTTTTTAACGAGAGAGATCATTTTAATAAATTAGCTACAACGCATATTAAAGCTAACCCTTCGTTGTCGCATCGTTCTAAGCACTCTCCTATACGTACATGCGCACCTCAAAGGGAGTTATTTAAGTCTTCAGCGTCGCGGTTCTCACGGTTCTCCCGATAATGTCGATACTTTTATAACGCCAAAGGGAGAAGAACGCACTTTCTTCGCACTTTCTATAAAAAGTTTATGTTAAAAGACCCAACCAGCAAGGGCACAGACGTACTTTTTAATTTTTTACGCTTTTGTCGAAGAGCGCCATTGCTACTTTCATTTCCTTCTCAGCGAGAAAGATATGGAAAATAGATCAACAGATTCCCTTGAAACAATTATAATAGCCTGAGAAAAAAGCTGTAGTTGCCTTGAAAGTGAGGGTAATTCTGCCGCTCTTGCAAACTCTTTTTAACATCATTTAATTGCGCAAGCATAATTATACGGAATAATGTAGCACACAAGGGATACATCATTACAATGTATTCTGTTTTTACTTCTGCGATTTTTTTGTAAAAATTTTCCAAAAATCTTTATAAATATTTTTAATCAATGTTGACTCTCCTAAAAATTAAATTTAATTAAAATAGCCGACAAATAATCAGAGACCGTTTTAAATTTCCACTTACAATTAGATTTTTGGAAAATATGGTTCTTTTTTTTTACATCTACAAGCATCTATAATCTTCATACAAGGAATACAAGGATGTTTCATTTCCATAATGGATCGCGTTTTGTTTCCCACACATTTTCAATAATATCGAGCGATCGAACGTGCGGAATCGGTGCGCTGTTAATCCTGGGGACATTGTTCAAGAAACATTATCCGAAATACAGTCAGTTTATCTTAGATATCATCGCGCGCACAGCGCACAGCCCTCGTCGTGTTGTCTATAGTGAGTCTGATTCACAATGCATCCCGGAGTTGCATTGTACCGCGTTGTGCGAGCCCAGACGACGCGACGTAGAGGCATGCAGAAGAATTTTCACCAGAGGGTGGCAAGAAGGGAACAAGCAGGCGGGAGAGAAAGGGAGATAAAGGAAAGAGAGAAGACAGAAGACCGGCGAGATAAAGAGAGAAAGGAGATAAGAGAGTGCGCGGAAAGGGTCTCCATCGTGATCGAGGCGAAAGGGGTTCGGGTCGTTGCAGCATTATTTTTTCACCTCTAAACCCCGCTTGGGCGTCACTGCGGGAGAAACGCGGGATCTCGAAATTCTCGAATACCTTTCTACGATTTCAATATTGCTGATACGCGTGCTATATACGCAACAACGTGAATGCATTATTGGCAATATCGATGAAAGGACAATGATCGCCGGAATATTATTTTTGCCAATAAAATGATGAAATTCCGTGTTACATGAAGACTGCGTGCTAAATTCTTTCGATATAACGTACAAATAAAATTTATATAAAGCGGAAAGAGAGAGAGAGAGAGTTTAGTCGCACGTATCGTTAAGAAAATTTTATACAATTGCCAATTTCACTGTAATCAATGATTTTTTGTCATTTTCCGATCTTTGTCCGAGCCTTGATCTTGAAATACACTTCCAGTCACGCTAATCCCGTTCTGGTTCCGTTCCCAGTTCCGAAATACAAGGAGTCAGCCGTAAGATTAAAGGCCGGGTTCAAATGCGAAGACGATTGGTTCTGGATTTAATGGCGTACCTCACGCATTCAATCTCCCTGAGTCGCGAAAGGCGGGTTAACGCGCTTTTATCACTGGCATCCCTGTCATACTCGTTCAATCAGTACGAGTCTCCCTAGAGCGAGAGTCTCTTCTTCCGGGCTTCTCTTTCTGTTCATCGAAGGCGCGCGCGCGCGCGTATTCAGCCTTTCGCGGCATATTCGCCGATCTCCGCTCGAGATACAGAGGTAAAACAATATAATGGCTGCCTGCTGCGCCCGGTACCACGGGATCGAGGGTGCACCAAAGGCATTATTGTCGACCTTCTTTATCTCACGAGCCCGATCTCTCGCTCTCCATCAGTCATTCCCTTTCGCTCTTTCTTTCTCCTGCGTCTCCTGCGTTTTTCTTTGTCGAATTTTCTTCTGGGTTAGATACGCACCACCGCAAAACGATGCGACAGCTTTTATCACCGATCGGCACAATGCGATCTCTGCAGGTTACCTCCGTTCTGGTTGTTGTCGTTGCTACTGTCGTTCTCCGCTGATTCTTCTAGCTCTCAGAGCTGCGCCAACGCCGCGGCCGCTCTTTATCATCGTTTTCTAATTTATATTAATAGTGCGGGTTCTTCTTAAAAACTGTATATATATTAATCTTTTAACTTTCTAACGCACTTGAAATGTACCGACTGAATCGAAATAAACAATTGTTATCCACGACAGGGCAAAGAGAATAAAATTATTGATGTTTGGTGAATATCGCAAAGTGGTGGCCAAATAAAAATATTACATCTTATACCTATATTGAAGAAACAAAAAATAATTACCCGATTATCATTCTAGCGTAAAAGAATAATTAGGGTGGATTAGCTGCGAATCTGCAAACGTCATTTACGTTAAAACCGTTATTTATTCCCCAAAGAAAATCTTTAGAATAGATAACGTGTCGAGAGAGAAAGAGATTCCACGCGCGTCGTAAAAGTTGCATTTAGCATCACGTGCTTTCGCGTATCTCATCTTGCCGCAATTCGATCGCGGACCAATTCCTTCCCGTTTCCCAAAACAGCCGCGGTCTCGATCGAAAATCCCCAGACACCGCCGCATTTTTACGATCGAGTTTGAAATTCGATAGACCAAGATTTCCCGGCGTTGCACGGCCGTGCTCCAACCCGGATATATCGCACGAGACGTCACAGATGCACACGTTACTCTGTTCTATTTCAGGATTCCAGTAGGTATTCGATACCACACCCTTGCATCCGACGCACGCCAGGGCATTACGTGGGTGACGTATAAACAAGAATATTTACGAGGCTCCATCTCTCTCTATCTCTCTTTCTCCCTCCCGCTCCCCCTTCCTCTCCCCCCCCCCCCCCCCTTTCTCTCTCTCTCTCTTTCTCTCTCATCGCAATGGTGATCTGTGTGTACATTGGTGTAGCATTAGGGAGAGAGAGATCGCGCGAGAGAGAAACTCTATGCATTGGATTCGCAGGTCAGTGGGTTGTCGCGTCGCGTCCGCATCGCTTCGCCTCGCTACGCGTCACTCGAGCCCCGGTGTCACCGCGGCTCGATTTATCGCGTCCGTCAATCTACGAAGGCTGACCTCTCGTCGAGTCTCGGGTTACCTACCTACCTACCTACCTACCTACCTATCCACCTATCTATCCGCCACGCCGCGCGCCGTGCCGTGCCGCGCCGCGCCACGCCGCGCTCTCCCCTTTTGTCTTCCGCTTTACTTCCTCGCGAGCGAGTTATGCGCGACGCACGCTCGATAACAGCCGAGATGGTAAGCCGTTACGCATTACGCTGCAACGGCGTGTCCTGGCTATCCCATCTTCTCTCTACAGATTTTTTTACAAATTTAAATTCTCCCCCTCAGGTCGCAAAGTTTTTTGTGACATTTATTGTTTAAATTTGATTCCTTAAAATTTATAAAATTTATTCCTTACATATTACTAGAATTCTAGATAAAAATTTTTTTATCTAACTTGTGAAAAATTGTAAGGTAAAATATCCTTTCGCTAGCCTACAATCCGTCTTGTAAAATTAATTTTGTTTTTATAATTTTATTAATTTATAATGCTCATCAATGTAATCACAGTTTTCGCAAAACGTATTTAAATTGTAACTTATAGGGGAGACCGGGGCGAAAACGTCTTCGGGGTAAAATCGTCAAATTAAATATCTCGGAACCTGTATATTGTGCGAACTCGCTATTAACATTGTAAACGCTGCTTATGGTACCCATGTGACCATCGGAGTTTCGGCAGGTTACCTGCCGTGTTATGATTTTTACGAGGGCAAACCTGTTTTCGGAAGGTGAAAGTGAAATTTTCTGCGCGTGGAAATTTTGTAATATCTGCAATATTTGCTCTCCAAATCTCGAGGTACGTGATTATAAAGAGTAATACATGCTGAACACGAATCCAGTGTAGTTTTTTCATTGTCGTTGATATCTAACATTTCGTGGACGATCAAATCTGAAACTTGTGTTTGGGGCTAATTTGTCAGTACCGGGGTGGACTTTTATAATATTGGCAAATTTTCTAATTTTATTATATTTTTCAGTATTTTCTACCCCTATTTCATATATAATTCTTTAATATTTGGTTGATTAGTTCTTGAGTTATAGAATCCGTACACACACACACAAAAACACAAAATGATGAAACATTTTAACACTTTAATTAATAAATGTTTACATTCTTCTATTAACTAATAATTAATAAATTTATCCTATCAGTTTTCATAATCGGAATTATGTATTTATGGAGTGACGACTCTGCCCCGGCATTTTTTAAATTTCAATTTTTCCACCGTTGTCGTTTTTGCTCTATACCGATTAAACAAAGCGACGTAGACAAAAATTTCCTATATAAATTTTGTAGCTATAGGTTCACTCTTTACAACGGTATACATATATAACATTTAACTAAAATTATTTATTTTGTTGTTAAAAATCGGCACCAAAAAAAAACTGTCGATCTCGCCCCGGTCTCCCCTACTCGAAAAAACGGAACTAAATAATGTAAACTTCAAGAACAATTTTTCGATCGAATTCAATTAATTACGTTTTCCGATCGGTGTTTTTTGTTCGTTCACGATCTTAATTTACGCGAATCTTTATTTATACGGTATTGTGTAATACACGGTAAGCTGCCAGGAATGAATTTGCTTAAACGACGGAATGAACCATAAATTAACGCGGCGTGACGTTTAGATTCCGCTGACTAAAGGTGTGTCGATTAATAATGTACAGCGGCTCTCTATCTCTATTCCTCTCTCGCTCTCTCTCCCTCCCTCTCCCCTCTCTCTCTTTCGTGCTGGTTGTGCAAATTCCTGTTGAGATTTGCGTATATCGAAAACAATACGCCGATCCTCTCTCTTCTATCGCGTTCGAGATAGTATTCGGAGGTAATCCCCGGGGATCGAATCGTCATAATCCCCTTTGTGCCCGATATTTCACTGTGCAAAATCGCCGGCGCGATATCAACTTCACCGCACTTGCACTCGTGACGATACGGGTTTAGGCTGTCGACTCGTGTCGGGCCGAAATCGCGCGAAATTTTGCGGCAGAACACGATTTTAGAAGAAAAAAAGGGAAATAAACTCGTCGCTCGTGTGAACGCTTTTTTTTCGTGCGCGCACCCCTGCTTGCAGCGAGAGGATTAACTTTCCAATACATCGCGAATTTCTGGCTTACGTGGGAAAATGTATGGATGTTACAGCTTACAGCGATTCTGCCAAGCGTAATTGCTAGCTAAGTCACATACAGAGTGTTCGATAATAGGCGTTTGATAAACAAAATAATTTAATAATCCTCTTCTTATCGAAAATGGAAATATTTTTTTTATTTTATATTTAATCGTATATCATTCTTTTTCACAATTTCTGAAGTTTTAAACGTCTCCATTAAATAAATTTACGGTTGAAATTCCTTTAAATTTAAATCTTATATTTAATATTAAATGAAGAAGAATTATATTCGTACAAAGCTCTATATATCTTTTAAATTATATTGGGAAGTGAGAAACCTTTATTGATATTCAAGATTTCTGTCATTGAAAAATTACTTTAGCTTCCGACTTCCGATGTTCCGATCCCCTCTGACAAAATTGTTTCGTTCGTCGATCTGTGCCTATTAGCGTACACCCTGTATATCGTATACCTACTAACCACACGTATCAAGGGAGAGGTAGAGAAAGCGAGGAAAAGGGCAATTGAGGGCGGGAAAGAGGGTGTCTTCCCCCTTCGGTTTTGTAATTCCTGCGTATGCTGCGCGCAAATCATTCCGCTCGGACCGTTCGCGGTCTCGCCATTACGGACTTTCGACCGCACGCGGAAACCGCGATCGAGGAGAAATTCTTTCGCGATCGAACCAGTTCGCAAAACATGTAACGGAATCTGGAGATGAAATTCCTCCGAACGTGGCGAGCGCGCGTTTAAACGGCCGGTGCGGCGCGGGCGTCGCGGATTCGACGCTTTCGCTCCGATAAAAGCTCCTGCAGCTTCAAATTCTGCGCTAAAATTTGTGCAATCCTTTGTCCTTCATACCGCAACTACGCCTTGGCAATTAGGACAGATATAAAAAAAATATTTGAATAGTTAGAACGAAAAATATAAAAAGTAAAATACATACATGATGTGATAATATTTGGATGCACAAAATAAAAATAATAATTTGTTGTTCAAAAATATACATATATTTTATAAATAAATATCTGATAATTTTTTTACTTTGAGAATGTAGAGCAGAACTCGGCTTAGAAAACATCGGGAAAGACAAATTGAAAATGTTTCTGAAAATCTGACGTTTCCTTAAATTCTGAATATTGTGTATTGTGCGTATTGCCCTCTTTGTAGGTATCTAAAATTGTGGATCCTTATCTTTATTTTTCGTCCTTTGTATTTTGTTCCTTATACTTCATCGTTTACCAGCATATTCCTTAACGGAGGGTTAACAGAGGGTTAACGGGGTAAGTTCCCTCTCATTTCCTCTCTTCCTTCCTTCTTTGACTCCGCTCAACCTTGCGAGCATCTGTCAACTTGCCGTCGTCTATCGGAGGGTGGTAACGCGTGAGAGGGTGACAAAGTGGAATAAGAACGATAAGGGTGATAGTATCCCCCCCCCCCCCCCCCCCCCCGCCGCCGATCTATCGATTTTAGCCTCAAGGTGTCGCGCTTACGTCGAGGCGACGCACCTCTTTTTATTATAGATTTTCAATGAATCGTAAGAGACTGAATAAAGAGACGCTAATTGCGGACGCGTTTTTCTCCCCCACGTGTCGCTACGACTTCGTAGGCCTCAGCCTCCGGCGCGGCCGCGGTCCGATCGGGGAACGGAAGCGGGAACGGATGACGCCTGAGAGGGTGACAAAGTGTCTCAGCAGCCGCGAAGAGACAAAGTGAGAGAGAGAAGGAGAAAGAGAGCGAGCGGAGGAGGGAGGAGGGGGCGATCAAGGCGGAGATCTCTTTCCTCGCACACTATTTCCTTCGACCCCTCGACGAGACACACGGGTAGGGTTGACTGATCTGCCTCGTAATGCCAATCGATATACACACTACACACGGAAAACCATCACCCGGTACGACACGTCGACCGACGCTCTTTTAGGCAACGTTCACACGAGCGAGTACCCACTCGCCCCGCTTTGTCTACGAGAGAGGAGGAAAGTAGGGGGAAGGGCTGAACTCTCCATACGTGACGAGTGTATGAATAATGCCAAGATATGTGCGCCGTATATAAAGCACTTTTTACACAAGCGAAATCTTGCCGGAGCACTCGCGATAAAATCGTTAATTTTTTGAGATAATGCATTATGGACCAAATAATATTACTCTTTAATACAAAAATTATGTCATCTTAAATCTTTGGGCTTGACTGCAATACTGCTATATGCCTATTTATATACCTATATGTTTCCAAAGATAAAATAGCTTCTAATTTTATAGATATAATTCTAATTTGTCTATATTTTCTGTATTATAAGTTAAATAAAACTGTACAGAGATGATTCCGTTGTGAATTTTATCGCAAATTATTTTTTTCTTTCTCTTCTGTCGATCGTGTAATACGAGCTTAAGAAGCTAAGAGATATCTGCGTTTAGTATAAAGGGCACACCGAGTCTGAATTTCGCGTTTCCAGTTTCCACGGGGTTAGATGGGCGGGCAAGTCAGTGACAGAACCCGGGGTTGAGCCAAACCGCTGCACCCCCGCTTTTCAAGTGAGACACCCCATATAAAAGAATCCAACCTACGATAAACGCACCTTCGGAATTCGTCACAGGTCCCTCGGAATCGAGTAGCTCGTTCGTATAAGTTCTACCGCGTCTCTCGCAACATCGAAATTTGATACAAAGATGCATTTGATTCAAACTTTCTTCTAAATAAACACACATATAGGTACACGCGCACGCGATAGCATTAAATATATTTGCATATGTGTTTGCAAAAGTATTAAAACCGTACGCGAAGGTTTACAAAATGCTTGAAATATTGATCAAACAGTAAAGAATTTAGAAAACATGAAAACTTAATTATTTTACTAAAATTTAGAATAGCGACATATAAGTAGGAAGAATCTCTATACAGTACCTAATAATGATATATTTAAATATACATATATATTACTTGATAGAATTATTTTACTGCAATTGTTGTCAAGATGTTTGGTTAAAATGAAACTTATCTCATATCATCATATCATATCATGTCATTAATAATGGCAATCGAAAAAACTCGCGATTGAAAGAATCTGATTTATCTGTCAGATTTCGCATAAAATAATATATTACAAAAACAATGAATTACGTAAGACCGTAGTTCACCGATCAAATCACCTACGGTGTTACATAATGTTTCAGCATTGCGAAGTCACACTTATCGCGCTCTACTCGTCGCTTGAATTATAGTCTTTATGCGTGCTGAATTTCATATGATGCCATTTCACGATTGACCGAATACGAGCTGAACGAGCCGTTATATTCTTTATTCGTTTTGGGAGGAAAAATTTTTCTTAAAATTCAATCTGAATATTTTATCGCAGAACAGTTTATGCTTTGCTCTGTAGAGCAAAATTATATATTTAAATAAATATATAATATAATTAAATATTTCATCACATTTCAAAATTATAATTAACAAAATCAATATAGGTATAAGTATAAAGTTACGAATAAAAATCTTAGCATAAACTTATAGTTTAAAGCCAAATCTTTAATTTTATATAGGCTTATTTTATTATTATTTTAATTAACGGCCGATAGGTATAACCCGTCAACTTTTCGTGATACACTCCCGGCTGGTTCCACATCTATGGATACCGTGCTCCCTTCTTTGAATTCCTATTAATTCAGCGATATTAATCAAAGAGCGACTTCTCTCTCGTTATAGCGTGCCTCATTGTTTTCGGTACCCCCCTCCCGATTCAATATCGACATGCCCTGTGACGCAATGCGTTCATTCGCCACCGCTACAGGCAATGCCCGCACATACACACACGTGCTCACATATGTGTGTATTCATGGGCGATGTGTACAGCTTGTGAAACTGCGAGGGATATGCCGAACAAGAAGGAAGGATCACAAAGGCCGGCGTCGTTGTCGTTGTCGTTGTCGTTGCGATCGAGCGAAAGCAGGTGCCGACTTCGAAAGAGCCGAAAAGAGTTCGACGTGCTTGTCGACGGGGGATCTTCAATCACCATCGATGGTAGCGCGTATAGAACGCACACGCGGCCACGTATTTTCCTTTCTCCTCTCTCTTCCGCTACTCTTCCATTTTTTTTTATTGTTGTCTTTGCGACCCTTCGCGCCGCGTGGGGTCGCGCGAAGAATTCTCGAGAGGAAAAACAGGAGGCTCGGAAAGCGAGAAACAACGAGAACTTGTTAAATGGAATATTACAAAGAATGTACCTACAGCAATAAATAGCTGTCATAGTCAACGTAAACCAAGCTGTCCATTATACAACACAAACCAAGATAATCTGACAACCTCACGGTGTCTGATGATATTAAGAAAGCAACGACAACAGAAGGGTAATCTTATCTCGATGATAATAAAAGTAAAATTTATGCGGCTGATTGTTTTTAAGAGTTTCAAAATTTTTTTTATATTTTATCGGATCAGAAGAGGAAAGAGGGAGAGAAAGAGATATCGAAGCGAAATATTTTTCATGCATGAGAGCTCAATTTTATCATATTGCCATGCAAAGTCATGGTATGCAAATATTCTATCGCTAACTACTTTGAATTGGCAATGCACGAAACGCCCGTGTTTCTTCCCTCGCGAGTCCTGAGAACTCGAGGAGGACATCAGCTTGGCCACGTTCCCAGAGCACCGCGGGGGCCTCCCGCTATTTTCTTAACCCGGCACCATGCAAACGGACCGTACAAACGGACGGCCCGTGGTGTGTGTCCGTACACGCGAAAGTACGCACGAGTCGCCACCGCCTCCCCCCGTAACCGCATAAGAACCGCGAGAAAGTTACCCTCGTAGACGCGCGGATCGACGTCTACCACCACGGGGGCCCCTGCATGACCCCCAGCGTCTTTTCTTAGCATCTACCCTACCCTCGCGGTCTTTCCCTCTTTGTTCTCGCTCCTTCTCCAATTCATTTTTATTGACGTTCCCCTGCATTTCTGTCTTTTCCGTCGCGGCTCTCGTCAGGTGCTCCGAAATTATTATCGTCTCTCACGGTTGTGCTCCTACAAGCTTCATTCCTCACGGATTAGCCAAAACCATTTACGGTGAATTGTTTCTTTTCTAGAAATTGTTACGCCGCGAACAGATTTTCGGTATAAGATAGAGATATCTATATCAAAAGAATCTATAAGAATAATATACACATGTGTCAGGTGGAAGTAATTTTTTTCAATTTATTTATCATTTTCTTGTTTCAAATCTTTATTTCAAAACAATATTATTTATCTTATTTTATCAACTGTGACAATGTGTGGCTTGAATGTGATATTGCAGCAAATTTGAGTGACATATAATTAACAGTTGACGCAAAGGCATTAAGGATGTTCGGGCATTACGACTAAAATAATGAAAACTCTTTGAATCCAAATTAATTCTGTAGATTTCATCATAAAAAAAATTCTGTCAAAGTTTGAGGCTGTTTAGGAAGCTTGTTGTTGAGAAATTAAATAATAAAATCACTCGTATTCTTATGGCAAATGAGGAAAAATTATTATATCTCAGTGAAAAATAATGAAAAAAATATGAAATTTTGCAAGCAGAACGAGTAAGACTATATAATTGTCCATACCAATTTTTAGCTTCATTAGGAGACTCGTTTTTTTTGTTTTTTTTTTTATTTAATAATGTTTTGAAATAATTTCTCGGTTTGGTTAGGTTAGCCGAAAAGTGCGCTCAATACATAATTACATACGCTCAATACATACCTACTTAAATACGCTCAATTACAGATAAGGAGACTATGAGATACACGCACACTATCGAAAATGCGACGCAATGTTGTCAAATTCAAAAAGTGATTTAACTTTAGAAATTGATTTTACATAAGCAATTTAACTTTTGACAGGGAAAATATACCTGTACCGCCCGAACATCCTTAAATAGCGGTTACTATTATCTATTTATCTTATTTTGTTATTGAAAATGATTGTTTCAGTGAAGTTGATAGCATTTTACGTGAAATAAAGAGAAGTGCAGAACTGGCAATAGAGATTTCGATTATACATATTACGTTCCCACTAGTTTGTGTAAGTTAATCTCCTCTCTATCGACGCTTCATACTGCTAAAGCGCGTGGAACAAATTATGCTATTATCAAGCGAACTCGCGAAATATATTTTAGTCGGTACAAGGCTCATCAATTTATCCATTTATACAACGATGTAATTGAGTGTAAAAAAAAATTATGAAGATAAATTTTTCATTTTCATACTGCGTGCGTGCCAAAGGATTATCTAGGATTTTCCTTGCGGAAAAGATTGAATGTAGTGAAGAATTATATTTCATTGCTTAAACATGAATTTTAAGAGAATATTTCAATTATTTTCTGTGGATTAGTTTATAAAATTAAAAACTATTGATACCTTGACATTCCTTTTATCGAAGAATTTTCTTTTCCGAATCAATCAGAGGAAAGTTGTTAAAATATTCTGGGACAATATTAGGATGCTCTACATAGTCAGAAAATAATCTCGCTAGTTAAAGGCTAAAAACAGAGATATAAATTCGCAAGTAATCGTGCTGGACCCAAATCGTCACGGAAAAACAAAGCATTGCGCGAAAAGATAGCGAGAAGAAGAAAGAGGGAGAGAGAGGGACGAGTGGCAGAGAAAAAAGGAATGGCACGGCGCGGCGCGGCGGCAACTTCCCGAAAAATTAATATCCCGTGGGAAGGAGGGTGCACCGGCTGCTTGGCTCTCGGGGACGCTTCCATGCTCGACGGGGTGCAGAGGAGCGAGAAAACGACGGATGGTGATGGTGCGGGGAGCAGCGAATGGAAAGCCGGGAGAAACTTTGTTTTCCAAAGCGATTCCCTCGCGCTTCCGGCGGGGAACGGTGACGGAGAAGGCCAAAGGAGCGCGCAAAGGGATTAGACGCATCTCGCAAGCCAAGTTTTCCCCGCGAAGAAACTCGTCTACGCCGAGATTGCCTCGCTGCCTCGCCACCGCGCTCTCGAGCCGATCGGCTCGGTGGGATTTAATTGGGCTTGACCGCTTGACCGGATTAATTAATCGGCCGATTACGCCTATCGACCAAGTCTCGGCCTCTCAGCGAGGACGTTCATGCTTCTTTGGGCTATTTACCCCGGCTGCGCTGAAGGGTATCCCTTTGTTCGCCGTCGGAAGGTGGCCCGACTAAATTCTTAAGGGCGGTTTGTTGCCGGTGGACCTTAATTAAAAGTTCCCGCCAATCTAGCTCGCATAATTACGCCCGATATGGAATAGCTCGTAGCACAGCTGGCACAGGTTGAAGCTGCAATTTTCATTGTTTCCAAGACGCTCCGCCAATTTCTTTTGTAAAATCTCCTACGTGATTTACTTTACACTATCAAAAAATTATTTTCCTCATTTATCTTGTATACCTATGAACCAAAATGAGAACAGAAAGGGGTCATGTGACATTTTGGCCGAAATTGAATTAACAATTAATCCTTGCTCTGGATAAGCGCATCTTTCTGTGCAAAAAGGGGACATGTGTAATGCTTGTAAGAGGGTGACTGTATCGAAATTTAGGTCGAGTACAGAAAGGATGCTTGTGTAGCACATGTCCCCTTTTTGTACTGAATAAAGCTGCGATTAATTTTCGTTTAGTACTGGCCGCATATCAATGCAATGAAGTAAATCAGCTTTGCAACGAGAATAGTGGTGACGAGAGTACTGGAGATTAGGTCTAACAACTTACTTTCTTTCTTTGAAGTTACGGGAACAAAAAATTTTATTTCTTCTCCTATAATTTAGTTTAAAAGTAGGTTTTGTTTTTCAAAAAATACACATTAATACTGCCTTTATATTCAAAGCAGTAATCACAAACATTCCTTTATGTTATTTAAATCATAAGCAGTAGCCTAGTTTAATATTTTTGTGATGAGTGCAATCACTTTTTTAACTTTGACTTTTCTCATGTTATTCTTTAACGGTAGGCTTTTTTTAAAGAAAGGACTTATTAGAGCTGTCTTTATATTATAAGGAGCACTTATAAATATTATTTTTTGTTACTAATTGTAAGTCATAGGCAGTAACTTATTTTCGTGTTCACAACTTTTTGAGAGCTTTTTGTTGTGTTTTTTTAACTGTAATTTTTTTTCCTTTGAAAACTTTGACTTCTATTAATAAAATTTTTAAATATAAATAATGTTTTTAACAGTACATTAATTTAAAGCCTTTTTAAGAATACATTAAGATGATTATGGAACTTACGTTCAGTGCAGAAAGGGAACATGTGTAAAATTTTAACCCCTCACTAGCGTACAACCAAAATATTAAAACATTTTTTTAAATAAAAACTTACTTTAAGGGGCCCGCTCTTCAGGGGTAACATAAAAAATACTGAAAAATTCATTTGCTTATAAAACAGTTTTTTGTTTTGCTCGCATATGACTATATACCTTTTCTGTTCTAATCGATTCATATGTTTTTAATAAATTGAGCGCATAAATTATTATAAAATATTCCACGAGGAACGTTCATCGTAATTATATACGGGAAACACATTCGTAAATTTTCAGGATTACACCTCTCATCCTAGACCAATCCAATGTATGAAACGTATGAATATTCTACGGAGATTTTTGTATTCCTTCAAAGTTGTAGACCACTGGCAAAGAACATCCAAGACGTTCGCTGGTCGTCACCGTAAAAAGAGAAGAATAGAGAGAGGTAGCGGAGTGGCGGAGTGGCGGGGAAAGAGGAGGTCCGCGTGGGTTGGAACGTTGGCTGTAGAATTTTGGGAGAATTGTGGGGGATTGGTTGCGTCGGAGTGAACTTATGAAACGCCCAACCCTGTTGCCGGTTGCGCCAAGCGAGATATTAAATTTCTGGAATTTTGCGGTTAGGCACGTCTACATGCCAACGGGGTCTCTCTCTGTTTCTCTCCCTCTGTTCCTCCCCCTTCTCTCTCTCTCTCTCTCTCTCTCCTTCTGTCTTCTTTCTCTTTATCTTGCCAATACGTCCACGTCTAACGCCCACGATCGCATGCTGAAGAAACTCGTTCAACTACAATTACGCTGTGGAAAGATATCGTATCTATTGAAACAACTTTTGCATGTGCGAGACGAATTCCTATGGAATTTATTAATTATTGATCATTTAATTTCGTCACCTCTGCTGGTATCTCTCTGTGATTTCTTTAAGAGTTTTTAAGATGATGTATAATTTAAACACAGCGAAACATTTTGTTACCATCAACTTTATTGCGTGTCGTCAATTTAGCCTAATTGTCAGTGTCTACATACTTAATCTATGTAACATGAACAATGCAATTTGCAAGGGTCGTCACGTTGTAGTATCGGGTTGTCGCGTTTGATTTACGAGAAAGTGAGGAGGAATCTAGAATCGGCTGCAGGTGCCTGATAATTTGCCGTGTAGGTGTTAAGGGGATTGGCCAGGGGTACCACGCGCGAGGGGTTGTCGTATTGGTACTGCACCTGCGCAGCCACGGGCTCGATCTCGAGTTTCTGCGGCTTGGTATCCGCGGGTGCGACCGCGGCAACCGGGGCGACCGGGGCGACGGACAATTGCAAGCCAGCTGGCACAACCTGCAGCTTCTGCAGGGGTGCGTATGCGTAGATCGGACCGCGAAGAGGTTCCACGTTCTCGGCGCGAATCTTGGCAAAGTACTTCATGGCTTCGACGTCCTGACGGCTGATGTACTTTACACGCTGAAGGCGACCGTCGGGAAGTGCTACGTAGTACTCTCCAGATTGCTGAGGCTGCTTTTCGTCCACGTCCTCATCCTCAAGCTCGTTCACCGCGTTCACGGACTCGGACTGGAAAAATAACATTGTAATATACATATAATTGATCTTTGTGTCACCAATTGCTGTCATTGGTGACTTATACGTTGAAAGAGAAAGAGAGAGTAAAATATATTTATTCATGTTGTCGAGACTATTGTCCTCTTGTTATTGTGTGATATATGAATATGCAAAACTAAAATCAAAATTTTTTTTAAATAAGGTATATTATAGTCATAATTAGATTTTTTAGCAAGGTTTTCTGAAAACTTCTTAGCGTCGATTGTATTAAAAGAAATTATCGTACATTATAATCTAACGCAGTCTTGCAAAAAAATTATTTACTAAATAGATGCGCGGCAATTACGTATGTTATATAAAGCATAAAGCGAGTAATTTCTCATTTCTCGGCAAGAGGAAATTTCTGTTTTCTTTCTAATATCTCGCCAAACAAGGCGTAGGCTCGCAGACGACCTCGAATCACGGGTGAATGCTTTATGGGTTGTGTCACGCCAGCCTTCGAATTTGGTACGGACACACACGTGCTCAAGACCCGCGATCGAAAGTAAACGACGCCTCGAATACTAATGTCGTTAGGACGAGCAAGAGAAACGACGAGAACGAGCAACCGTCGAAGATTGAAAAAGAGGAGCCTCAGTATGCCGCAGTGTGCCGATGCGATTTAAATTCCGAAAACCGTCTCCGCTCTCGTGTAGGCTCACATGCCAACTCAATGGTCCAGTGCGTTCTTTCTCCGGAACGAGATGATAAATCTATGTTACGTAATGTTACGTAAAGCCGGAGAATGCGGAGAATGCTTCATATTCCACATATGAAATTTGATCTATTAAAATCCCGAAATTTTCAGCAATTATAAGCTTCCCAATACATTTAAGCTGACGTTGAGATCGCGGTTATAGTTTTTCGTACCTCTATGAATAGGAAGATACAGAAACGTGAAATTTTCTTCAAAAATTGCATTTACATTTAGCGTAATAAAATAGTAAGCTAATTTTTTATTAGTAAAATATTTTATATATATCTATTAAATTTGTAATATCTATATATAATTTTACAGATTTAAAGTTCTCTATAATAAAAATTTAATTCAAATTATCTTATCTTATCTTGAATTTATTATCAAATACTTCAATAATTCCCAAAAAGAAAGATTCGTGCTTTACTCACCTCAGACTCAGTGATGCCCTGAACGGTAGATACTTCTTCCTCTTCGGTGGTATTAGGAATCTCAGTCGTTGTGGACTCTTCCGGTGCTCCGTATTCTCGTTGAGGATCAGATGGTGCTCCGTATTGCCGAGGAGTGCTTGGTGCTCCATACTGTTGCCGAGGCGCATTTGGTGCTCCATACTGTTGCCGAGGCGCGTTTGGTGCTCCATATTGTTGCTGAGGTGCGTTTGGTGCTCCGTATTGTTGCTGAGGTGCACTTGGAGCTCCATATTGTTGCTGAGGCGCGTTTGGCGCTCCGTATTGTTGCTGAGGTGCGCTTGGTGCTCCATATTGTTGCTGAGGTGCGCTTGGTGCTCCATATTGTTGCTGAGGCGCGCTTGGTGCTCCATATTGTTGCTGAGGTGCATTTGGAGCTCCGTATTGTTGCTGAGGCGCGCTTGGTGCTACGTATTGCTGAACTTGTCTTTGAGGAAGATCAAAGGCGGGTCCCGCTGGTTTCCAGCCAGACGCGGCATAAGGTGCGGCCTCCTCCTGCTGCCTGGCGAAATAATACTGTCTCTGTTGCTGATATTGCTGGCGGTATCTCGGTGGCTCGGCAAAGACCACGGTAGCCAAAAGGACGATGCTGACAAGTACCTGTTTTCGAAGATCAATCAGCTGAATATTATTGCAATAAAGCTAGTTCCGAAATTATTCGCAAAAAGAATTGATCGACAGTTTTTTCACGTTGTTAGCAATTGTTCTAAGAATCGGATAAAAAATTCGATAATAAATTTATGACTACCTTCATCGTTGTACGATGACAGTTGGCCGGTTGTGTTGACGAGCTGACTGAATTCCGCCATCCGCCGTCGGTGGATTATATACGCGGCCGCGGCGTCTCGTATGCGTTCTGCATGTCTAAGGAGGATACCCTGCGGCCGGGGTAGCGACGCGTTCACCGGTCGGTGGGTGACATTGGCCTCTTAAAAGAAGCTGATGAATCCTCGATCATTGTTGGCTCATCATCCGGCCGCTTGCGCGCGTTTACCTTCGCCTTTGTCGGCGAGCGGACGCCTTTTCAACAAAAGCGACGCTCTTCAATGCTCGGCATACGGCGTACGACCGACTTCTTCATCCTCCTCAGCTTCGGATTCCGCCTTTTCGCACGTTGTATTTGTTCCGGGCGCACGAAGCGAAAGAAATCGCGCTTCTGTCCTATCGACGATTAAATTTAAAATGGATTGAACGTGCGCTGATGCGCTCGCATGCGCTACACCGAAGATTCACCACTTTTGCCGCGAAACGGTGAACGGTACGCAAAAGCGTTCGTTTAAAGTGTATTTTCATAATATATTTATTGACTTTTAGGTAACATCATTCTAAGATTAAATTGCATGAACATTGAACATATTGTTTGAGAGAAGCGTAAGTTACGTTTTGGAAACGAAACAAAGTTAAGATTTCATTAAAAGTAACCTAATCGAAGTTAATTAAAGCACAAGGCTTTTTATTATTCATGTCACGTTATTATTAATGTCTCTCATTTTTATTCAGATAAACTCATTATAATTTATAAAATGGGCACTGTAGATTCGCGCAAAACACACGATGTCCATTGCCAAAGCGTTTTGTATAGAATTTCTATTTTTTATTTGAATTTTAAGAAAAGCGTCTTTGACTAATCCATCATCGACGTTCTCATCCGCCCATGACCGATGATCGGGTGCTTAACACATTTCATGGGTCGGAGCAAGGCCGTGTTATGCGACGCTTACGTCGTCGTATATTTAACTCCGGCTCTTCATGCGTGGCATGCGTCTCGTACGTGTCGACCATTCCACACACGGATTTCGCCGACGAGTCGCGCTAATCAATTCACCGGCGTACCCGATCTGACCAGCATCCGAGAAATGAGGAACGCGAATCGTCCTGATGCGTCACGCTCGGGACGATTGGGACGATCAGGGTCGCGCGGTTCTCCGATCGATCGATCGCGACAATAGTTTGGAATTTATAATGATCGGTACCACTCGTCTCTCACCTCGAGATACGCGTACGTGCGTAAAACGAGCTCTTCGATCGATGTCAGTGATGTCACATCGTTCGTACGAAAGGAGACTTCTGATTGAAACTATGTCGATTTTTGGGCGAACAAAACCCTGTAAACCAGCATCTGGTAGCATATTCTGAAGATTATTAATTCGATGTGATTTAAGATAATAATCACCTTTACAGTTTTACGACGAGAAGGATTACATTCGAGATACATTTTAGATACAAGCAAAAATATTAATGTCCCTGAATATTGAATTTACTGTTTTGTTCCTGAAACTCTTAGAGAGATTTTTTTATTAACATCGCTCGATTTTAAGCTTTTTTTTATCAATTTTCTAATTAAGTTATAAAATATATACATATAACATAATGTCATATCACGTACCATAACTATACAACTATAACATTTAATTTGTAATGTATAAGCTTTCTTTTTTAAAGCAACTGAATAAGAAAGGGCTTAGAGCCGTGAGAGGATGTGTGTGTTCGTGTCGATAATAATATATTTCTGTGTGTGAATTTTATACTTATTCCAACTTAGTGAACTGCACGCCGAAAATTTTTCAGTCTTACAACACAGCCCTAGTTTTGCCGGAACAGTACATCCACATACTTTTAAATCGATAATCGATTTAATTAATTGATCCTGATCAGCAATCACTGTGAAGAAATTTAAATAATTTATTGCGAAAAATATTACCTCAGCCAGGGTTCGAACCTCCCGACAATCCGTGTGCGGGTGTCAACTGTCGTACCACTGAGACATGCATGAATTTAATTTATCGCAATAACTTGTAAATATTGAGGAGACCGCATATTAATACCCGCGTATAAATAATACAGGAAGGCTCATATGATTCGAAATCAACTAAATAAGTAAATCCCTTTTTTTAAGTACGTGCCCCGACTACGATGATTCAATAGGATATAGGATATAGGATATTGCTTTTAAATCCTTACGTCCAAATAGACTTTTAATGGAATGCATTCCTCGAAAAATTGTATCCCGCCGAGTCCTATGTACAGAAGACGGTAGAAAGAGATCTCGATTCGCGGCCAGGGAAATCGCGATACGCGAATACCATACTCAGATACTCTCTCCGGCACGACGCGAAATAACGCGGCCTGCATCGGGGTTGACGGGGACCACGAGGGGAGTTGAGGGTACACCGTACACGAGGGGGGCCGATCACGGTGGTAGTCGCGCCGGGCCGAGAGCGGCAAAGGAGAGGGACGGCACGACGGCGGCAGCGGCGGAGGGGTGGGCCCGGGCAAAGCAAATTATTCACACTCAAACGACTCCATTTCAATATCGGGCCGAAGCCCAGGGACAAAAGAAGGGCGAGATGCCTGTCTCCCTCCAGCTTTCGCTTTGCGCCGCGCTGCTGCTGCTGCTGCTGTTGCTGGCTGCTGGCTGCTCGCCACTGCCCGCCACTGTTCTGGTGCCTCTGTCTGCAGCCTGCAGGCTTAACTCTCTTTTCCTCTCTCGCTCTGCACCCTCTCCCCCTTTATCGTGACTCTTCTCTCTCCCTCTCTCGCACTCTGGTCTTCTCTCTCTCTTGTTCTTGCTGTACCCTATATTCTTTTCTATTCTATCATCTAACTCTGGCAACATGACCACCCGACAGTGGAAAACATCGGGAAATATCGCGGAATCGCGACCTCCTGACTTTTCGCGCCGAGAACTTTCAGCAGCTTTGATTTTGTCGTATCTCTTATAGTTTTTCAGATTTTAGAGTGTATTTTTTGTGGGGCAACACTCATGCAAATCTATTAAAAGAACCAATCTCATTTCTCTTATATCATTCGAAATGCGATCAACGCAAACTACAGCATACGTGTGTTAGGAACGGAGAAATATACTTGATAGCATATACATATATATTATATTATATGTGCTTTATTAAAATTCATTTATTCGTTTATACGCGGCTATCTTGCTTTAACGGATTAAAGCGTCGTTCCACATATTGTATGGAAAATCTTACGCTTAACATATTATTGTTATTATAAATATATTAAATCTGTATTCTAATTGTAAGTATATTAAAGCAAAATTCCCTACGATTGATATTGCTAGCGGATGTAAGGCGCATTTTGTAATTGTTGAAGAATCGACGATAATAAGACAGCGCATATCTCAGCGAAACAAACTCGCAGATCGCTGAGGAATTTATCGGCGATCACCGGAGATCACCAGCGTGTAAATCTGTGTTCTTAAGAGATACCGAAATGGCAGTCGGAAAGTCGGAACTTTGGCTGCACGAGCGAATGAAAGTGGAAAGACGGGAGAGAGTGGAAAGAAAGAGGGACGAGAAGAGGCGCGGCGCGCAGGTTTGAGTCCCGTAATTGAATATATTTAAGCGCGGGAGGGACGTTTGTGCGGATTCTCGGCTTACAAGAACCCCATGCCGAGGTAACGTCTGCGAGTAAACTGGATTAATCGTCTATGAAGGGAGACCGTAACCCCGCCGCATTCGTTTGCAATCAGATCCCTCCGGGGAACGCGAAACAACACCGCTCGTTGTAGCGCGCAGCCTTGTTTCCACTGCAATTTTACATCGATCATCGGCAAGCAGATAGGGAGAGATTATCGGGTCGGGTACTGAAATGTTTCACATTTAAGATGGATCAACATTTCGGTAAGAATAACACGGCGGGAAAAATATGCAGTAAACGTAAAATAACTGTCGATTTTTTCTATCTTTTACAATATCTGCACTTACGGACTGTAAAATTATATATTCTAGAATTTTAGGATGTATTAGGATCTGATGTCGCGCGACATCAGATCCTAATACATCAGAGAAACGCCTACATGAAGTCGCTCGTCTGTCCGCGCCCTAATCTGAAAATTAAATATATTTGTTTAAACAAATTTAAACTATGAATAGTTTTTAATTTAATAATTAGTAATTTAATAATTATTAATTATTTTGATATAAATAGTAGGAGTTAAAATTAAATGAGATTATCGACATTTGTCATAATTGGGAATATTGTATAATATTTTAATAATCAAAGAATATTATAAATTTGTAATTGAATATTTATTAATTATTACATGGATATTAAATATTGTGTAGAAATTTACAGTTATATATATGTATATAGAATTTACGACGTGAATAGAAAGATGCATTAATATGAAAGCCAGAATATTATTCTCGAAAAGAGACTAATTGGGTGGTCTACTTTTCCCCAAGTTTTGCTCTCTCCTGCATAAAGACCTCAGACCCATAAAACATAGCGAGATTTCTCACGAACCCACTATAAAAGACGTGTCGTAATCAGAAACAATGTCTGTCACGTTCGCATCGACTTACAACAACCTAAGTGTCTTTTTTTAATCCACGCCTCCAAAGAAATAAATGAACCAATCTGCATACATACTGTGCATCTTATCTGGAATCTGGATGATTAGGCGTTCAAAGGACTCACGAGCACACTTAAACAAATGCCTGCATTTTCCTTTTCCGATAACAAAATTGATCACCTATCTAAGCTTGTTTGATGCACCAAACAATGTGCATCTAGCAGCTAGCCAATCTTAAATTATGATCTTTTTCTAATTTTCTAGTTTACAACTCTATTTTTAATATATATAGGTAAAGAAGAAAAGTTGGATTAACTAATTTTATTAATAATTAATTATTAGATAGTATGATCGAGCTTAAATAGGATTCTAGAGAGAAATAATTCTGTTTGCTTTTTGAGAGATTGTAACCAGTAATAAATAGCTGCAAAAATAATAAAAGATAATTTTTGTATGTACAAGTATCGAAAATTGTTTCAATTACGCATCATAGAGACCTCAAGTGGTTCCGCTTGGGTCGTTCGAAGCTTTAAATATCTTGTTGTGGATCTGTCAAGATCGTCAAAGCGAAACCGCCGCGGGATTGTCGCGGGATTTTATTTCAAGCAGCACCCTTGGGAGCCACGGATGCCACGGGGGTGCGTAACAGCGTGCAAACTGTTTGGCTACCAGTTGCGCGCTCCCAGAAGGCTCGTTTTGCAAGTCGTAAACGAATTAAGGCCTTCGCCGTCGCCACCACGCGCCGCGCCGCGCCGCGTTCAACCATCGGGGAGAAGTTTCGAAACCGCTTTTGATTTACATTCCGGTCGCCTGTCGTGCGCGGCTTGTAACATCGACGCGAGATTGTTCGCGGCCACGCCGGCGCCGGTTAGCAATACGACGGCTTTGATTCTGAGCGTTATGCGTTAGCTAGATTAAGCACGTGCTAAGATTTCGTTCGTGCCTGTAAAAGATCCCGCACAATTCTTATGGAAAATCGGCAAAAATTTCCTGTAACTTAGCTACTTTATAGTTTACTTTATATAATACCGATCAAAAGTTAACATTACCACCACACATAAACTGTGTGTTTGACTTTTATATAAAATAGTCAAAATTAATCCTATTGTATATGTATAATCTGCAGGTTATTACTTCTTTCATAGAAACGTCCCAGAAACGTGAGAAAAAGAGTGGCATGTTTTAAATAATTCAAACCACCTTCAGTAAAGTGGTTGGGAGGGGGAGGGGATAAGTATCGATAAGACTTTTGCGATTAAAACGACAAACATGTCCTTAGTTTTTAAGTCATCTTTTTGCATATATTTGCAAATTAGATAAGTAAAATATATTTTACCATGTCAAAGTACAATATACAGGGTATATTCGAAAAATGTGGGACCCCCCTATTATCTCAAGAAGAACGCACTTTCACGGAAAATGACTCGAACAAAAGTTGTAGGGTTTAAAAAGATCTATTTACTGACTTAATCAGTTTGACCATGGGTGGCGTCTCCCAGGTCAGGTCAAGATTACCTTAAATTTTTTTAATAAAACTATTTTTTATTGCATATTCTTATAGCCCTTGTCGAGACGTTTTCAAAACACTATAATAAAGCTCTCTTTTGTTAAGAATTTTCTGAGATATTACAAATTTTGTCATTAAATTTATAATATAAAATATGAAATATCTCGTAAAGTAATTATACTTTTCGATGACTTTACCTTAATACTTTTATACGTAGAATAATGAAAGGAATTGAATAATGATATTAATTTATACATTTGCAATTTTGTAGAATTAAATGCATCTACTAAATGCAATCAAATTTTTTAACATAATTTTTTATGTTCTTTTTTACAACATTCGATTCCTTTCATTATTCTACGTATAAAAGTATTAAGGTAAAGTCATCGAAAAGTAACTACTTTACGAGATATTTCATATTTTATATTATCAAAAATTTAATGACAAAATTTGAAATATCTCAGGAAATTCTTAACAAAAGAGACTTTATTATAGTGTTTTGAAAACGTCTCGACAAGGGCTATAAGAATATGCAATAAAAAAGAGAAAGTTCCATTAAAAAAATTTAAGGTAATCTTGACCTGACCTGGGAGACGCCACCCACGGTCAAACTGATAAAGTCAGTAAATAGATCTTTTTAAACCCTACAACTTGTGTTCGAGTCATTTTCCGTGAAAGTGCGTTCTTTTTGAGATAATAGGGGGGTCCCACACTTTTCGAATACCCTGTATATTATTGTATTCTCTCTATATATATAATACAATAAATAATAACTAAATATCACAAAGTCGCGATTAAATCACTCGCGCACAATACGCAGTGGTCGCGGATTAAATGAGGGGAGCACCAAACAAGTTTCTTATTTGATTTCGAAAGAATAGAAGGAAGTTGCATTGGTAATCAATATTTATCACATTGTTATTACAAGAATCTCAAAATCAAAATCTTCGCAAGCATAGCGGAAACTAAAATTACTTCTAGATGATTTTTGTAAAATTAATTTATTATATTATATTTCATTGATCATCAACGTTGTTGTAAAACAATACGAAAGATACGTCATTGTCATTGGTATTATGGACCCTCTTCATACAGCATTATTTATAGATTTAGTCACAAACATATTGCGGTTGATATATTATAATTTTACAACTTTTCCAAATTCTATATAAGGTGCATAGGTACTAGCCGATTAGAGATATATTTTTTGTTAAAATTTATAAATCGCAAAAGTATAAGCGCGAAATTGAGCTGAGAATATGGCTTACTTAAAAACGCACGTCTACACAAACGTCCATTGCTTATGATAGATACTTGCATTACTGATAGGTACTGCGAGTGATGAAGAGACGTCTTCGACTTCGTCGAATTAACGCAAAATGCGTGAAAGTCAGTCAATGTTTGCCGGTTTAACCAACTGTGCACAGGCCGATCGTGGAGTTTGCTCGACGCATTAGCGCGCCTCGAAGTTCAACCCCTCGCTCATTTAATCGCTCTCTATCGTAGTACTTTCGTCCTTACATCGCCGATAAAAGAAGAACGCGTCTTCCACGTGTCGCGCTAAAGCCTAGATGAAAGCCTCTTTACGTAGAATAGATATTTTCCGTCACAAAAGAGCGTACTTTCTTTTTCTTCTTTACATCTACCCGGTTTTAACGGCTGAATTAAGAATAGCCTTCAGTCCCGTATTATAAGTTTAGAACAAGTCTGCTTAAAAATTATTTTAATACCATTAAAATTCGTATTTGCCATACATACGAAAACATTAAAATTAAAATAGAAAGACACAAGTAGTAGAAATATATGCCTTTTACAGTCGGGCTGGATCTTATTGTTAATGCCTAATAATATTTTTGCGTATACATTTTCTCCAGTTCAACAAACTGCGTGCCGAATAATGTCAGTCTTGAAACACAGAAATTAAATTGATAATCAATTTAATAAGCATAATGTTAAATAAGCATCTTTCAGAAACGAACTGTAAAGAATTTATTGCAAAAAATATCACTCCAGCCAGGGTTCGAAGCTGGATCTCCTTACTATGCGGGACAAGCGTCTTTACCAATTCGACCAAAAAAAATAGAAAATAAGAATATAATAATTTTTTATATTACGTATACAATTATTATATTACGCAATAAATATTTCATCCAGTATGTTGATGAATATTCCTTATTTGTTCTCGTGAATCAAAATCTTCGTAAGAGCGTTACTTTCCTTCTGGTTAGCGAGTTTCTCATGTCATCCGCGTTCGAATAGTCGCAAACCGGGGCCGGGGCCGAGGGCGCGAATCGGGGGTAACTGGCTCAGCCACGGTGTTCCGCGATTCGAGAAAAGCCTCGTGGAAATCGGGAAGAGAGGAACTACGACGTGCCGCGCGCCGTGCGTAAACGGAGCTTAACCGCATCGCGCAGCAGAGGGTGATGGAGGAGGAGGAGGAGGAGGAAGGAAGGAAGGAAGGAGGAAGACGACGGGGTGTGCGAGATCGGGTGAATAGGAGGAGGAGGAGGAGGAGAAAGAGAAGGCAGAGAAGGAGGGTGTGGAAGTCTCGAAGAGGCGAAACTTGCAAAAGTACATCGCGGCTCAAGAGGCCGGAAGTAATCGCGCGAGTTTCGTGCGCCCGCGCCGCGAGATCCGCGTTATCGCCGAGCGATTTCACGGCGTTTAGTGGCTGGCGATCCGTTGTTCCGCGCGACGCGTCGAATTAAGAAGAAGCGAATTAACGTGCCGTCCGACCGCTCGTTGTAACAACCCCGAGAAATACGTAACAAGGTGAGATACGCTCTCGTAAGAGTCATAAGATTTGACGCGCACTTTATCACGCGAAACCTTTCGCCGTGGTGATTTGCATCATTTAGGTACTTCTTCGAGCACGATTCTTCCGATTTTTTATTTTGTATTTCTTTTCCTGAAATAAACATTTAATAAAACTGATTTGTATGTATTTCTTATTACTTCTGCTTGAAACTTATACCTATAACTTGTTAACGAAAGACGAACTCAAAAAAATAAAAGGTTCATTAAGATTGCTTGGCAAATCTTGCGAGGCAAATCTATAGCAAAGTTAAATAAAGTGGAAATATCTATTTTAATAGAATATTTAACAAAATTTGATTCATCACGCGAAGAACTAAGAAATCTCAATTGTAAACTGATATTTAATCAAATTCTGTGTAAGAAGGTTTAACAAAATAAAATTTTTAAAAATGGGAAGAAAGAAAAAATAGAACAAGAGAAAACCACCGAATTGCACGGCAAAGAAGATTTGGCAGACTCGGCTCTCCGTCGGATCTGAGTCGAAGCGAAACTAAGAAAAGATCGTAGGGAGAGACCCCGAGAGAAGGGAGGGATACGGTGGTAACTGCTGGAAATGGGGAGGGAATGTTACAAATGAATCGCGTAATAATCCTCATAGCTGTTCCATCGCTTCCCCACCGCCGTGCTCTCTTCATCTGCCTCCCTCTCACTCTCTAGCTACGGGAGCTGCTTATGTATTCCGGTGTACGGATGGTTGCACCGCCGCTAATGGAGTTTCCAATATTTTCCTTTCTGCATCGCCCGCGCTCCTCTTTGCTTGGTTTCACGCGCTTCCTCTGTGGATCCCGCTTGTCCGTTCGCTTGATCGATTCTCGAACTTCTTCCCGCGTGTTCGCCTCCGCTTTTGTTCGTGACGTCACCTCTGGTTAATCTGAAATTGGCATTGCTGTTGTTTAACCCTTTAATGCGCTCTCTCGGGGGTCAAAATGAGCCTGTACGCCTCATATAATTCTGTCGTCGCTCATCTTTAGGAATACCTATTGCCTTACTGAGAGTTTTACGTCGTTACATTAACATACGTTAACATCAGATTATTCAGTGAAATTACAGATATTTGATTATTATTCTACAAAGATTATATTGTGTATTAATTATAAAGTAAAAATTGGATTGTGCATCAAAGAGTTAATTAAGGCGTTGGATATAGAAGTCAGTTATGTTGTTGGTTTTTTATTCGTGCATAATTTTTAATCGCTTTTATGTAACCACAATTTAAATATACCGAGTTTCTTATCTTATATATGTATAACGGATAACCCAATAATTATGCAAGTTAATTATTAATTATAGTAAATAAGATATAAAGTTTCAAATTTTCTTTCCGTTCTGCTCTCAAGTCTGCTCTTTTTCTTGCAATTTGGAGATATTATCGTTCTTAGCTCTCAATTTTTAATGACATATAATTTACATGAAAGAAAGGAGAATTTATTTAACACTTTACCCTATTTCATAGTGTCGTGCATGATTCAACTATTATTTTACAACCATTTAACAATTGATCGAATGATTCTCAGTAATGTATTAGACATTATTTAGGTAGGTATAATACAGTATATTACAATATATTCTGCAAATTTTGTCGAGACACTGTTATTTATTCAAATAATTCGTTAAAATAGATATTGTTGAATATTGTTAACGAAGAGCTGTTGTCACACTATTATATCGATGCTGTATCAGTCAACGGGTCGAACGAATGTGGGTGTATTAAATCGGTGCATATATGCAAATGAGTGTGCGTCGGATACGCGTGCAAACTGCAAACCCTTCGCGTTCACGTACCACTGGCTACCGGTGTCTATATCTCGCACACGCTCGCTAGCATTACTCGTTGTACGCTCGGTACCGCCAGCACGGTCCATATTCCACCGCTTAGCCTTTAATCCATCCCGGGGTCGACACCTCGTTTCTTTCCGGCCATTTAACACGGTTGGAGAGTGCTCGTTCTGCCCGGAACTCGTCCACCGCTGCTCCTCGCGCGGTAAGCGCGTCATCGACGAGCCGGTGAATGTGTTAACCCTTTGAATACGACTTTACACGACCGTTGTCACGGTCCTATATCGAATTATTCGACGCTGTTAATCGCGACGGCGTCGGCTGACTAAATTGAAACGATGGAAGTTTGCCTGTACCGCTCGCTCCATTAACTTGGAGCATATCACAATAATTTTCAATCACGTTGTTATTTTGAGGTTCATTACGAGCATTCTCCACCCCTTTGGCGACTATAAAATTGGCGTGTGTGAAGTTAGCACCCCAACATTAAAATTTCGTGAGAGTTACAATAATATGAAATATGAATATGAGAATAATATACTTACATCGCATTTAAGATGTTTATATTTTTTAGGCCAATGTCAAAAACACTTTGGTACGAAGTTAATATATTCCGCGCTCTTTCTTCCTTGCGAATAATATAATGTTCGTTGTCACGCAACATTTAGCGTCCCGGTTGGGAGACAGCACGAATCCCTCGGTATAGGTATAATCCGCGAGATACATTTCCAACAAGTACGCGTTCGAAAGTTTGGCGCATATTCGGCTTTAAGGGACGGAGAATCCAATAAATTTGTTCGTAGGATTAGGCACTAGGTCGAAGCGGATTATACCCCTTATTCCTATCCGCTCTCGAGCGATGCGATAGCAATTTCGCAGCAAGAGAGAGAGAGAGAGAGAGAGAGAGAGACCTCTTTTACCCCTCGCTGTGCTCTTATACCACCGCATCCCAAAACATCGAGAATCCCTCAAAAATAATTTACAAATAATCAACAAATTTTGTTTTTGCTCAACTTAACGCTAACAGTAATTAAAGTGAAATAATATAATTGGCATACTCTCTTAGATGTATCGGTATTCCTGCATAGCAATGCAGTAATATTGCAGTCATTTAAAATTAATAATTTTCATAAAATTAATAATCTTAACGCGCTATGCGTCTCTTGTTATATATTTTTTATTCTCAGTTAAAAAGTGTAGGTATATTATTTGAATTATCAAAGTACCTATTTAGCAAAGTAATAATTAATCGGACAGCCATGTTGAGAAATTTGCTGTTTACATATATCACAGTTTTGTTTAGTTTATGCGCCGTCATCGATTCTGACGAATACACATTCTCGGCTTGTGCATCCTATACCCCCTATACTTCCTTGTGTCTTTTTAGGTCCCACCATTCCCGCCCCCCTCGCGCCATTTTTACGACATCTGGATGGCCGTTGCTAACGCATCATGGCCGGCCATTGTCACCGACTGGCTTTTCTAGTCGGGTTAGAAACGATAATCGTCATCCCCGAAGGGTGCGAGGTGTCACCCCGAAACGGGTGGTGCCCCGATCCGTTCTCTTCTGCCTTCGCGTGCACCGCGCACCTATGGCATCACACGCATAAGCGAGGGGAAGCGCGACGTTATCGTGGAGTGGGTAGGAACGCTAATAAAAATGCGCGAAAAAAAAGGGCGGCCGCGGTCGGCATTACGCGTTATTAGCCGGGCCCCCAATAATAATGGCCGTCAGACTTTCCGCGCCGACGTTGACTCTTATTCGCCTGAGCGAGCATCGCGCGCGCGTAACATCTGTATCATCGCTGCCATTCTGACACCATTCGACGCGGAGTGCATCTGGTCTCTTCCATCCGAGGCTTCCCTCGGCCCTCCCTCTACGTGCCCCTCCGCTGCTCCGCTTTCATGCCTTCAGCCTTAACACAAGCTCGACATTTAGTCAAACTACTGGGTTCTGTATTGTCACCTTCTATGCAAGGCGAACTTGAAGGACTGTGGGGTGGAAGATCTGTGGTCCAGAACTTGAATTCTGAAGACCCATTTACATTATACATATAATTTATAAAATACAGGAGAAAAAGTCAAATAATTAAAGAAACAATTGGAAAAAGAGAAACTTTATTACAAAAATTTTATTTTAGTCACGTAATTAGGGATAACAATTTTTTAATGAAAATTGCGCTAGGTGAGCGTATATTACAGCACAATATCTAATTGCAAAAAGAATTTGTTTATTCTTTTTATTAAATCTTGCAAGATCTAGTATGTAAAAAGAAAAACGAATTTTCTGACCCATTCCGCCAAATATTGCATAAACATATTTGAAAAAACTTTCGGGAGATTCTTTGCTCGGCTTAAAATGGTTCTTTTACGCAACGGGCGGATTCAAAACGTATAAATTTAAGAATGAATTAGCCCAAGGTGGGCCAAGCGCGTGTCGATCGTTTATCGGGAAATCTCGAGAGCTCGGTCTCTCGTCGCACGAGCCGACGAGGCGCAAAACGTTTCTTTTCTCTCTTTCGGATCAACGAAACGTGCCACGTTAATCACGCCTCGGCGAAGTTTGCGTCTGAAAATTGGCCACTTTGCACTTGCCACTTCGCGTTTGCCACTGTGATCGCCCCTAAAGAAGGGAGAGCGTGCCTTTCTTCCGGTCTCAATCAGCACGATCGGTTGTGGCTCGGCACGCATGAGTGGACCGCGCGCTGCACCGTTTACCTACGCGTTCTCCATCGCGTAAGTGTTGCATTGTTTCCAATTGTTTCCTCCGATCGTTGTTGAGAGTCGCGACCCTGCGACGCATGAATTTGACCCCGCAATAGTCCTCCCCAAGTCCTCCCCACCATGGTCGCAGGGGCGGTGGTAGTCCCGAAGTCAAGGGTCTTCCCTTGAGTGTTTTTCTTTCTTTCTTTCTTTTTTATTTTTTATTTCTTTCGTTCGAGTGACTCTCGTGAAGTCAGGAGAGCACGTGGGTAACAGAAACTTTCGAGAGAGGGAGAGAGAAAAGAGAGAAAGTCTCTCTCCCGTCCTTCTACCTCTCGGTTTGTGGCCGAAATCCGTTCCTCTCTTTTTCTCTTTCTCTCTTCAGGATCCTTTGTTTCTTCGCTCTTGTTATTCTTACTGGCTGCGTTCGACGATTCTTTCCCCCGGCCCGATCGCGCGACGATTGAAAGTAAACTACCCGCGATACGCTCGCCACAATGCCGCGAGCTCGCAATAGCGCTAAGCGCATTGTCACGGCCGTACACGTTCGCGCGACAATGCCGTTCCCGCGTGGTCTTTAAAGCGTTTAGCTAAGTGCACACCGCCCCATTATCGACGTTAATAAACGCCTCTTCTTTTGCCTGTCGATCGCCCATTCGATTCTATGAGTCGCGCGCGACTTCTCGAACTCCGCGCACTCCAACAATTGCAAATCATTCTTGATTTGTAAAACTGGCGAATATTGTTTCAAACTACGACTACGTGAAACATGTAGGGGAAAGTGGGGCACGTTGAGACACCTAAATTCCACTCGCTGTATTTTTGTAAATATTTATGCTAAAATTCTTTTCAGTGATTTCCAGCACAGATTTACTTAAATTTTGAAATTTTAATAAGTTTATTGGTTCAGCGTGCTTTACTTCCTAAATAAATAAAAAAAATCAATTTTCTAGTGGGGCAGGTTGAGACATTTCTCGAGGTAAAGGACCCCGCACATTTCTTATGGAAATTGGATTTCGGTGAATTTTGTTACCTGGATAAACAAGGCATGCAGTGATGATAGTGCAGCCCACCTAAAAAACCCCCTTCCCCTCCAAACAGCAATGTCTCAACGTGCCCCGTGTCTCAACTTGCCGTGTCCCACTTTCCCCCACTATCTTTTAACTTTGAGAAGAGCGATAGTAATACTTTTAAAAGATAAAGCAGAAAAGATCAAAAAAAAGGATCTCCTTTTTCCCGCCCCCCTCTCTCTCTCTCTCTCTCTCTCTTCCTTACAGTTAGATGGAATAAATAATTTTGCTAGACTTTGATATTCTTAAGAAATAATTATAACATTTTCTTAACAAATATATTTTTACGATATTTGAATTAGGTATAACAAATACTGAAATACGTATAGTTATAACAGTTAATGAATGTATGAAAAATTTATTGCATCTTTTAATTCGTGAAAACATCGATTTTTTATTAATCTTGATTTATTATTTTTAAGCTACTTGTATACATATATTTTTGGTCCATATAACAAATGCAAAAACGTTATTAATAATCTCACGCGAAAGAGATATCGAAAGAATATCGAATGCATTGGCGACAACGTTGGCAGATTAAACCTCGAATAGTTCCGCCATCACGCTCGAATGCACGGCAGTCCCGGTTGGTGGATAATTCGTTGAAGGAAGATACGAATGATCTGGTTGGGGCCAGAAACGAAGAAGGGGGGAAGGGACATCGGGTGAGGAGGAGAAGAAGGGGCGAGAAACTGCCTGGATGGCGTGAAGTCCCCTCCACGGGTAAAATGATCCCACGTGCCTTCCAAACGTTCTTTAATACGGAGATGAACTTTAGGAGGGTTCTTCTCTCTCTTTCTCTTTCTCCCTTCCTCTCTCTCTCTCTCTTTCTCTTTCTCCTCTCATTTATCGCAGCAGGTCGCGTAAACATATTTAGAGCTATGACACTTTTAGAATCTCTGAGATTTAGAGATTCGGTTCATTAAAAGGTACAAGCGGATGATATGTCGCCGTCACTTAGGGGCCCGGGACGATAATTTATGTACGACCGCATCAAGCAATTGAAAGGGAAATGTAAATCACCGACCAAATTATTTTCCACAAATAATAATTCGCGCGTGAATGTATTCCTTGGTAAATTTATGCGTTAACCGACTTATTTCAGGCAGGACAATCTCTGATGTGCATAAAATAAGTATTGACTGATATTATATGAATAAAATTACTCAATTAGTACAATAATCTCCTAAATAATACACACTAATTGTTAAGATTACCGTTTACCGCTAAATCATCAAAATCTCGCAATTAAAAAAAGGTCTTTCTAAACAACTTGATATATCAGGGAAGTTTATTAACAATTCAATTACGTGTTACATTATCGGGAATCGAGTGGTTCGGATATATGTCATAAAAATGATGTACAATCGTTTTAGTTGACGGTTAGTAATCGTGCTGTTCGGGGCCGATTTACTCCTTACACGCTTCCACTATAGGTTCTCCCCCTTAAACGTTCGAGCTCCGCGTCCGCGTCGGCGTTAAACTCGCGAGTAGGTACACCGTAGAAACGATGAGCAGCGCGGCGCGACTTGGCCCCGTGATAGTAAAGACGCAAGATCCAGCAACCGCGAATGCCCGAAGTTGCTCCTGGAGTTTCGCAGGGGTGGAAGGAGGGAGGGAGGGGGGGGGAGAGAGAGAGAGAGAGAGAGAGAGAGAGGTGGGAAGGGAAGAGGAGGGGACGGAGGGCTAAGGCGGTTTTAATTACCGCTTAAGACACCCTCGTAGCGTTAACCCCGCGCCGTATAGATACTGACGGAGGGCCGCCCCTTAGGATATCGTTTGCAGCGCACGGTTACGAAGGAGCAACTCAGGGCTGGCGGATGAGGGGGGCACAGAAGACGAGGGGAATTTCAGTGGGAGGGAGGGGGAAGGACGGCAGGAGCCGGAGAACTTGTACGCCAACGTCGCACTCGATTTTCCTCGGTACCTACGCCGGGGGTGGAAGTTCGAGGCAACCAACCCTACCGAGCCGCGAGAACTTTGCCGCTACTAGCGTGGCCGTCTGCCAACTATTTCCTCGAGCGAGTCACGTGGAGGAGGAAGCGAGGGGGAGGCTCGAGAAGCGGTTGTATCCCCTGGTTTTGCCGCTTATATATGACGATTATTACGGCGTTTTCGTTACCTCCGAGTTTCGTGGGCGCTTCTAATCCATGTCATATATGGAAAACGTGATACGCTATCCCACGATGACATCGGTAATCTTATCTTAACGATAATAGTTATCCGTGTAACTTGTCGACGTTACTCATCGTTATCGAGAGTAATAACGGCGTATCAAAGGACCAGTTTTTCATAATATCGGTATCTTCTCCGAAACCTCTTCGCAATCTATTATCACGAATACATTGGATTGCGATGACTATCAAAATAATATCTTTACAACAGATAGAGACATCTAAATCAGAATCCAATCAAGTCCATTCCTTCTTATCAAAAAATATTTTCCGGGATATTTTTAATCTAATAGAGAGGGATGGGGGGGGGGGGTGTTTTAAAAGACTCGCGCAAAACAATTTAAATCCCCTAAAAAGTAGTATAAAACGATGCGTCTAATACAAATAATTGCGTATAATAATCAGATTAGGCCGATGAATAAAAAGTAAATTAATTCCTTATCGCCAATCATGCTTACCTATATGTATATAACGTTACGCGGATATGGAATATATTATATGTAAATGAAAATTACATGAAACACGCTGAAGTGAATCAAAACGAGAAAAACGAATTATGATTCCTTGTCGCTAATTATACCTAAATATACATAAATATATAGCAAAAATATATAGGACAGAATTGATTACTGCATAGAGAATATAATGGAGATGGAGCCAATAACAGCAGCGTGTCATGTGTCACATTGAGCCAGACTTTAACTCGAGTTTCTCCAGGCGGCTGGCGGGGAGAGGAGGTAGTCGCGAAATGACAGTGGCGTATCTCGTGGGGGTGGCCGGCAACTGGCGTCGGGACGCCCGTCGTCTTATCGGGCACCCCCTTGCCTGTAGCTTCCTCCAACCCCCGTCATCCTCTCCTCGCTCTATCCCGTGTGTCTCCTCACCGTCTCCGCCCCCCTCATTCCCCCGTCGTCGTAGCGAGCCCGGTGACGCCTCGACGCGCTCACCCAGAAACCGACGATAAGGTTCACCCGGCGACGCCTGCCTATACCGCCCGCTCGTCCACATACGCACACTGATACGTACACGCGAGCACACGTACACACGCAGATACGCACGCGAGCGCATGTCGCGCGTAGGAATTGATATAAGAAAGCCAGGGCAGAGAGGGGCGGGGGGGGGGGGGGGGGAATAGGCGCCGCGAAACCACAAATCGTGCGCCGCGTTATCACGCATGCTGACATCGATAATACATCGCCCATCTCCTTGTTGGGAAGGATTTCTGGAAGCCGAAGGCATTAACTTGGCCGGCAATATCACAAGCAGATCCTGAGAAAGATAACGGCCTGTCGGCACTTGGACAAAAACTATAATTATCCCACAACTTGCGATTTTTTAATTAATTGACTTTTGATTAATTTGAAGGAAAACTTAAAACTTGGCGATAATTTTCCAAAAAATTTCTTTGAATTTCTTCGAGACGGATTTCTTCTTCGGACGAATTTTCGGCTATCAGCGATTGTAACTTTTAATATTCGACATCAAATAACTATAGTAGACAAACTTTGCAGTTCTGGAAATATAAGGATTGTGCATTTAGTGTTTCAACGATAAATCTCTTTAATTCTGTCCTCGAAATTACTTAATTCACGAAAGAGGTCCTTAGCACGAAAATTATTGTAACACTATATATAAGACGATGAAAGAAGACTCGAGATTGCCCGTAATAGCCGTTCACGCGAAAGACGTTGATAATGGTGCACGATGCGTTTTATTACAGTAACCGAGCTTGAGGGTGGCGCGCACTCGGACGAGACGAACAGCGGGGGTGACAACAGCAATGCCGGTAGCGTGTCGGGCGGCGCCGATGACGATCAGGCGCGTCTCCGCCTGAAGAGGAAACTGCAAAGGAATCGCACGAGTTTCAGCAACGAGCAGATCGACGCGCTCGAGAAAGAGTTCGAGAGGACGCATTACCCGGACGTGTTCGCCAGGGAAAGACTCGCTGGCAAGATCGGTCTACCGGAAGCGCGAATACAGGTGACTATTCAGTGCAGCGTTGCACAGCCTTGGCCACAAAAGTCTAGACCTAGAAACGGACATGTATATATATTATATGTATACTCACAATCAGAGAAAAAAAATAGTTCCAGCAACTATTGAAGAGAAATAGAAACCTCAACTATATATTATAAAATTGCAGTGAGAAAAAGGGATAAGTTGTACGAACTGAGGAAACAGTAACGTCATTCATTTATAGTAAACATGACGAAAAGTAGTACAAAATAATATTAAAAAGTATAAAAAAGAAGTAATGTAAAATAATTTAATTAACGAAAAATATATTGTTGATACGAAAAGTGTGTTGTAGAGTATCGTTAGTCGTTAACGATTGCAGATTCCAGAAAAATGTTTATCTAAACCGAAAGAATATATTTGTTATAATTTGCTGTATATTAAGTCTATATAATTATATATTATAGTTATATTCTGCTATTTCAAATTACTATTAACAGTTACATACAATTAATGAAATGATGTTAATATTCAACGGCACATTTGTTGCCGTGATTATATTTTGACAATTCTCAGCACTCCACGTTCATTCTCGTTGCTTGTAAACTTAATTGCTGATACTTAAAATTTCAGAGATATTATATATATTACACATTATATTTGATGGAACTATACCTCGTTTCTCTGAGTGTAGTGTCAAGATTGTCGAATAAACGATAAGGATATCTAGTACGATAATTTTCGAGAAAATTAACGACTAAAATTTATGAAGATATAATGAAGATCATATATCGTTCAATGGTCTACAGTGCATTATTGAAATATCATAGCTATGAATGTTATTATTAAAAGAGCATTAGAGCTATTTTACCATTACAATCATAAATTACGCGAAGGTCTTGATTATCCTATTTGAATCATAAATTTTGAGTCATTATTCCTGAATTGCAAGGCGTGTTGAATTTTTTAGATACTTTAGCAATTTATTTTCGCTATTTATTCCGTGTAAAAGTCCGCTGCATTTCTTTGTGATCATGGCTGTGTAAGAACAGCGGTTGACAGCTTCTGAAAGAAAACGGTATTTCTTATATATAGCTGTATTTTTATTATTCCAATTTATTTATTTCTAACTAATTGATATCTTATCATTCTTATCAAAACCATAGCGTCGACATTTGATTCTATATTCCACGTGCATATATGCATGTATATTATACAGGTCCATTATTTTATTACAAACACCAAGATCGAAGATCACGAAGATCGGTGACATTTAATTAGCATAAATTTGACATTATATGTATTATATGATTAAGGGATTTTCGCAGGGGTAACGCGTTTTAGTGACGAACCGTTTCATCCACGACTGTCAGCCGATACGAAATTTATCCGTAGCCTAGCGATTGACCTGTATCTTCGTCTGTCTTCTCGTTCACTAACTCAGGTCTGGTTTTCTAATCGGCGGGCCAAGTGGCGGCGCGAGGAGAAATTGCGCACGCAACGGAGGGATAATCCGCCGCCGCCGCCGCCGCAGCAGCAGCAACAGCAGCAACAGCAACAGCAACACACTGCCGGCGTGAGCCTGGTGGGTGCTGGCCACCCGACGCCGCCGCCACCCTCGGGAATACTCGGGGGCCAGCCGCCTCCGCAGGCACCACCCTCACCCCCCAGAATACATCACGGATTCGCGCCCACCGCTGTGTATCCCGGAATACACAGCAGTATGCCCGACTCGTACAGGTGAGAACGCAAAGACGCGAATTTCATCGACCCACTGAAGGCTAAATTATGCGAGATGGATGCTAATCCAGTGCTTGACTCTGCGATGCGATCAGTTATTTGATTATTAATCTTATGATTCCACTTTATTTAAAAGCGTTTATTTATTTAAAAGACTTTTTATTTAAAAGAGTTGTGCATAATATTTATAATAATTCAAACTCTATGTTATCCGTTCTGACATAATAAAATAAAACTCTCGCACTTATAACTAAAGAAAAAAGTAATTGACAAAACATAGCACATCAATAAATATCATGAAGTACGAAAGAAAAAAAAAGAATAAGGTCGTATGAACTAAGGAAACATAATAATGTTGACCGTTTGTAACAAACGTGATAGAATGAAATGCAGGAAAGTAATAATGTAAAACAGTTTTGTTAACGAAATACATATTATTGGTACAGCGTGTCATAATGTGTCATTATGGCATAACAATTGATTTCGGGAAAATGTTTAAATCGAAAAAATATAATTATCAATTATATATTATTCCGTTATTTTACTACTATTTAATCCTTTGACTGTGAACCACTGACTACGAAGTAAGACACTCGCTGGGTAGGTACAGCCAAACTATAGCAGTATAGGAGCGCGTTACACAGATCGTTTAAGTATATGCAGTATATAAAGTCAGCCGAATCTTTAATAATATGGATTGCTAAGATCGTCTATACAAAAAAAAAAAAAAAAGAAAAGAAAAAATAAAGTGTTTAAAGGCGTCGAGAGAGAGATACACAGTTACTCAGTTTTCGTGGAGTTTTCGTGGAGCTCCTAGAGGTCCCGATAGCAGTCAAAAGGTTAATTGTTATATGTATACAGGTTGGTTCCGGACATTTGCGACAAATTTAAAGGGGTGCTAGATCTCGGTAAATTGAACAATTTTTATTAGTAACACGTGTCCGACTACGCCTCCTTAAGGCGCTAAGCGTCGTTTTTAGACTTGTTGAATGCTGTTTGATTTCTGTATGGTTAGATTAGAATAAAAAAATCATACGTTTTTAATTTTTATTTTGTGTATTTTATTACAACAAATGTTCAAAATTGCGACCGGCAACCTCAATATTGAGGTTGCCGGTCGCAATTATTTTTTTTAAGGAGGCGTCGCCGGACACGGGTTACTTAACAAAAATTGTTCAATTTACCGAGATCTAGCACCCCTTTAAGTTTGTCGCAAATGTCCGGAACCACCCGGTATAATTATTGCAATAATGTTAACATTTATCACATTTATTGCCGTTAACTTATACATTTTGATAATTTTCATTACTATACATTAATTCTCATGACTTTAAAAAACTAGAATACGAATACTTTAAAGTTGTCACGTTATAGTTACGGAACCTATTTTGTTTTCTCTGGATGCGGCCTAGAAATTTAATTCGTGGCTTAATTCTCTCAACCGTTTGAATGCCGAAGTTGATCGTAAAAATTAATGTAGCAAAAGAATGCCACGGTGGCGCGTTCGCGCTTCTGTTCCATGACGAAAAATGCCGTGATAAGTATCACGATAAATAAAAATAAAATTTGTTAATGTAAGAATGTACACTTTTTTCCTCATTTTTAATTCTTGAGTAGAAATATTTGAATTGTAAAAAATCTTGAGAATAGTAGAAGCTGAGCGCATCATCAGCCGTCGCCGGTGCTTTTCAACGGTAAAAAGTGAGCAACGCGATCGTACTTCGTGGTACTCAAACGGTTAACACCGAGGACACGTCAGTTTGAACGAAACGTGTCGTTCTTCTTTGTTCACCTCGCGAAGAATTATTTCCGCTTGATGTGGTGGAGGAAACGGGTGAGATCGCGCGAACGTACGTTGACGAAATCGTCTCGCTCCGCGTTGCAGCCCGATGACGTCGATGCCGAGCTTCACGATGTCGGGGGCCAGCCAGCAGAATCAGCACACGACGAGCAGCATGTCCTCGCTGTCCGCCGGGGGCGGCATGAGCCCGATGGGCATGACCGTAGGGATGACCGTCGGACCGAGCCCCGGCGCGTGCCTCCAGCAACGGGACAACGGTTACTCGTGCGGAGTCGCGAGACCGCCGAGCTACGAGCCTCTTCACCTGGGGTACGGCGCCAGGCCAACCTGCAGCCCCACGCAGCCCTACCACGCGGCGAGCCTCAATCAGTACAATCAGAACGCCAGCTCGACCGGTGAGTGTCTACCGCACTCACTGCATTCGCTGCTTGCACTCTAGCCGATGGACTACTACTACGGCTACCATGGATAACACGCTATCGAACCCGCCGGTAATGGATTATACACGCTTCTGTCACCCCTTCGTTCTCCCCCAATGTGTCCCATCCCCCGATCGGACGGGGACATCCTCCGATTGTCCTATCCCTTCCTACCCCTTTGCGCCTTTATGAACATCCAGTATAAATGTGATCTAGCTTCATGTACGTATATTACTCGCCTGCATCGCCTACATATTGCCTACATTAGCCGCCTGAATGTTTTCTTTTTCCATTCGGTAGTTAACGGATTGTAGGTGTTATAGTAGATCCATGTGCAATTCACGTTGGCGAGGCGTCGCGCATGTCTTGCAAATACATGCCATTGTTCAATCTGTCATTAAGTACTACTCCTTTTGATCTCGTCTTTGTGTTATTATTTCTTTTAATAACGATGAAATGGTGAAATAATATTCTAACAAATACGAAAAATAACATACACATACAATATAATATAACAAAAGGAAAGAGCAAAATTTTTATAAAAATGGTTTTGTTTTTTGTGTTATTATTTATCCTTTAAGGTAGTCCTTTCGCAGCACTTAGTCAAGTAACAGTCCGTTATGAGGTAATTGAAAACAAACATATTGCAACATCCCATTAATTATAATAATATAAAATATGATTTTACACGCATGATTTAATTGTATTTAATTATTTACTAATTTAAAAAATCACAATAGTAGTGCGGTTGAACTCGAGTAACCTACAAATTTGTTATCACATCTCCGTCTCCGTGTCTCTGTCTCCGTTTAACCTCATATATCAGAGCAAAACATTCGATAAGCCCTTATTTTCAAGGTACGTACGAAATCCGGAAACTTCAGGGAATATTTTAAGACATTAATAATGTATTCATCTGGTCGCTAAGTACATGTATTATTCGTTGAAAACTTCGGCCGTGGCTATTTGCATCATTCTATCTTTCTCGTTCATTAGATGTAAACAAGGATAGAATGACAATAGCACGTAGTTCGCTCCGCGAACGCACATTTAGAATGACTTATTTCTTGTAAAGTGTCGACAACCTCACCTGATTTTTCGTACACATGCCCCTTATTACTGTATATTTAACATATATCAAATTTAGGAATCTATTTAATACTTATTCTCATGAAAGGACTACCTTAATGACGATTAAATAATATTTTAACAGTTATGAAAAAAGTAATACAAAAAATAAATCAAAATTTTTATAAAAATGCTCGTGACTATCGTCCACTCTTCAGTGCATCTAGCGATGTATACTGTCCCTAGAGTAAGCAAAATGCAGTATGTCGAAAGATTAGTAACAGATTTGATCAAAACATTGGCAGCAGAAACCGCGCAGAGCCTGGGCAGTTCCTGCAGGCTCTGCTCCATTTCTGCCGTGTCATAATCTGCTGTCTGATTATGTTAGCAGACTCTGTTATACTTCTCTGTTGACGTTCTACCGACATCATGTGATATGTCTGCTTTCGACAGATCTGACTGTCTGAAGTGCTAATAAACTATATTTAACAAATCAATTACGAGATTAAATTTTCATTGAGAGAACTCGCATGTAATTCTTACATGAAATGTTTCCACATCCATAAAATTAAACGCAATGCCACGGATTTTCTTGCAGGTCTAATATCTCCTGGCGTGAGTGTGCCGATCGCGGTACCAGGTCAACCGGCACCCGACATGGCGGCGCAATATTGGTCACCGAGGCTGCAGTGACCGTGGTGGTCGTCGATATCGACTTCATCTCCGTAGACCTAGACCTGAGCTTCTTCGTCTCCCTAGCTTACGGTCCGTGTCGTGTACGGGAAAACGACACGCGGTCCCGTGATCGTGGGACGCAAAGTCTCTGGAAATCGCGCGTTTATGGTCGATCATGCGTGCGACTATTCCGTAGTATAAATCGAAGAGTGGGCTGTCGCACCCGTACGTTTCGTTTAAGCCAAAGTTCCGGGGTAGAAAACAAGTTTGATCTGTCCATATTCGCGTTCACTATTCTGATTTATTATTATTTTTTTAAATTCTTTTTTGTCAGGCGAGTGCATCGTTTCGGAAAATTTCAAGGAAACGTCACCGCGAATTGCGCTGACGCTTACCGCGACGAAGATCATCCGTGGCACGAAGATCTCAGAAGTTCGCTCCGTGATCTCCGGCGCGGGCGAGGAACTTAATTCTTTAACCGAATGGCTCTATCGCGACTATGTAAACTGACGACAAATCCACGGTGTAGTGCTCGTTTAATTGCAATACAAGATGCAATGGCATTGGATTTACAAGCGGATTAATCGACCTCTGTGTATAATCGTGAATCTTATCGCCATCAAATTGAATTCCCACGTGTCCCACGTGCTAAAAGAAAAAAGTTGATATCTACTACTTGCGATTGCGACACTTTCCCGATCATGTCCCTTCATTGTTATCATAGGCGAACTACTAATTGCTGCTTTCTCGCACTTTCACTAATGGTGTTTGGTGTCGTGATGTGCGAAGAGGCACCCTCTCCTCTTTATTTCGATGTCGTGTCAGAATATAATTCATAGGAACACACAATCGTTGTTAGACGTATTAATACGCCAGTCAGTGACAATCCGTGGTTTTATGACATAATACACAAATGATCGGCAAGGTGGAAAATCTCTCAAAGCATCATCCGCATATGCACACCATTGTAAGCTCCTTTTAATTCATACAATTATACCTTTGAACCGAGACATCTTTGAGATAGAACCGGGCAAGATGAGACGTGGTAAAACAAAAAAAAAACAAAGGAAATAAAAAGAATACGAATCGTCGGCAATGTGCAACTTGTGTAAAAATAATTAGCGCGAAGATTGAAGAGGAGGAGAAATTCTCCCGAGGATCTCCATGGAGAATTTTTATTCGCAACGTTTCGTAGATGTAACTTCTATAGGCAGAAAAGAGAGGAAATAAAATAGTTTCTAAGTCGGTATTGCGTTATTATTTATACTCGTGAAACAAGGGCGCCAGGAGATAGTAAACGTGAGTTTGTTGTGTGTACATCATAAGGAGAATACCGACAGTCGTTTATATATATATATATATATAGATATAAAATTATATATATAATATATATATATATGTATATATATATGTATATATGTGTATATATTATATAATTATATATATATAATTGACTCTAATTCTCTAAATAACTTGATAAAACCAATTTGTAATTTATATTCGGTGCGAGGTTCGAGAAAAAAGAAAGAAAGAAGGACCGAACATGCAGATTGTGATTTTCCTTAGGCCAGAAATGTTAAACGTACGATTATGCGTTCTAAATAAATAGTGTGTGCATTTAATCGAGAGTTCTCTCAATGCTTGTTTTCTAATTGGAAAGCTAATTTATTTACGAGATTTCGACGCGTAGCGATCGCTCTCTTATTATAAATATCAAATCTTGATTACGGAGAGCGAACCAGCCACATGCGTCTAATGCCAATTTTTCAGGCAAACAAAAGTATAACGATCGTGTGCGGTTTCCTATTAGAAATCAAGCGCAACTCCTTCCCAAACGTGTTCATCTCTTTCTCTCTCTCTCTCTCGATCCGATAACTCATATTTGTACTTACCCCTCCCGCATTATCGTCCAAATCGAATCACTCGTAGGGAATAATGGAAAGCGGGATGCAAGCGGAAAGAGATCATCGTTTTACCTTGCAAATGTAACAATTGTATATTTATTTCAACTTAATAATTAATTTACACTCGAAGACATGTTGTATTCTCTAAATCCTCACTAAAATCATCCATTGCGATCTGCCGGCGCGTTTAACCCTGGATTTCTTCTGAAAGAACACTCATGGATAAATTCGAATCAATGATAGACGGCAGAATTGTAATTAATAAGTTAATAAAAGCAGCTAACATATGGACTATACAAAATGGTGCACGTTTGATCGCACGTTTATTTCTCTGCGCCCATCTAAAGAATTATGTCTCACAATTAAATCAGAAGACTATTGTAAGTAGCAGGAGTAATCCGAGGGTTGAGCCAGCGAATAATACTAATATTATAAATTGCAACAACAGTACACATAATATCATTATATAATTCTATGTAACAATATATTGTTATATATCATTTGCATAATTATTATATAACAATATCGTAATTATATAAGTTTCAGATTATAATTATATGTTATAATTATTATAACTTATATATTTTACATAATATCAAATTGCAATAAATATAATATTATTATGTATATAACATAATATATTTAATATTATATACTTATATTATATCTATATAACATATATAATATTATTTATGTTATGCATTATGTATACAGGGTGCGTGCGAAATTGTAGTACACACGAGAATAAGGTGATTTCTCGTGCCAAAATAAGTCGAAATTTTAGAATAATTTTTTTTGTACGAGGCTTCGTTTTTTAAATAAACGATTTTGAAAACCTGTCACGTACACTTGACTATTTTCTGCTAAGTTTGGAGTGAAATAAACGAGCTACTTTCAGCGAGCATTTGTTTCACTCTTTGTATCACTCGTCTATCAGGGTGCCGACAATTTGAATAATGTTGTCTGTAGTAGCGAGCTACAGCGGATGCGTTACCGCCACAGACTCTTAAAGCAAAAATCATATCAGTATACTCCTTATTGCTGTACTTGCCATTGCGAAAACTGGGCAGAAACTCATATAGCTAAGCAAGATAATAAGAGTGATAGGAAACACAAATCACGACATCGCCGATGTTCACAAACATATACACAAACAGAAATAGCAGTTTATAGCAAGATCCGTTAGTCGAGACATAGTAAAGTGCATGTGAACCTGATAGACTTTCAAAATCGTTTATTTAAAAAACGAAGCCTCGCACGAAAAAAATTATTCTACAATTTCGACTTATTCTGGCACGAGAAATTACCTTGTTCTCTCTTGTACTACGATTTTGCACCCTTTATAATATTATTATAGTTACAATTTAATATGAGAAAGAAATGCTTTTTCGGGACTCGAAAAAATATACTATATATATGTACAATAGATACGTGTTCGATCCGGCTTAAATTCTCATACACGAAAGCGTACGTGATGTCAAGTGTAAATATTAAAACGAGTTCATGCTGCTATTTTATTGTTATGTGTATTTTAAAAAATTTCTTATGCACTTATGCATATCTTATTCTCGAAACGCATAACAGAAGCCGTATCACACCGTATCAATCCGATTACTAAATTTTATTTTTGTTATACATGTAGAATGTCATAAGTCTTTACTTATGATAGCTCATTATTGCAATTTTTCACGTGCTCCGTGATTAAAATTAAAAAGAAGAGTACGAAAGTGACAGAAAAAAGAAATGTGGATTAATGTAAATATTGAAATTAATTCATAATTTCCAATTGGGATGAGAACAAACGTGCTCTAATACGATATAACATGATCTATTGAAGTTAGGAATGGAACTTCATATTAACAATTAATCAAATAATCGTCTATAGATTGTAACCATACAATCTTTCACTTTTCACATGATGTGTAAACTTTGTATGGTCTGTATTTGTACAAGTACACAGATTACTTTTATGTAAAATCTTTTTAAACATTGTAGAAAAAAGAAATGCGCACTGGACATTTACTCGTTCGTGTGGATTCGCTTAAAATCGCTCGGATCGCGCTTTTCTACTTAAGCAAGTCCTCGATATCCCGCATAATATCGTCGGACGATGTATCCAACCTCAGGTACTCCTCGTCGGTTTGCGTATACGGCTGATTGACGTCCAATAACGCGGTGTTCATGATATCCTCTGACGTGTACGTGGCAACCGACTTCCTGTCTTCCGCTGTTTGTTCCGGTTGCGTCTGAGTTTTCTCTTCATTCGTGCTGCTGTCGCACAGCCTAATCTCCACGTCGATCCTCCTGTTCGCGTTAACCAACTCGTCGCCGTGGCTCTCTAGCCTTTCGCGGCAGGACGTCTCATCGCCGTGGCTCTCTCGCCTCTCGCGACAGGAGGTCTGGTCGTCCCGACTGTCCGTCGCCCCATCTTCGTTCACGGTCGCGTCTCCGCACGGCTGCGTTTCGGTCTCCTTCAAAGCGCCCTTCAAGGACCTTCGCAGTTTCACCGGTCGCACCTTGAGAACGGGTTCGCTACTCTTGACCAATTCAAAGCTGACCTTGCGCTTCTTCGTCGAACTGGTGCTCTCCTTGTCGCATTGCTCTTCGATCGAGCGCCTTTTCACGCCTTTCGCTTCAGTCGGTGACGAAGAAGGCTCCAAGACTGACGTTGTGTCCGTCAATGCTTGAACGACCAGCTCCTTCTCCTTCTTTCGTTGCCGAATCTCTTCCAGGCTCAACACCTTGAAGCTCAATTCCTTTGTCGGTTCGTCTTTCTTGACTCTCGATGGACTGACCCACCTATTAGACCCGGCCGTCTTGGATTTGCCCACTTGTCCCTGATAAAGTCCATCGTCGTTACCGGCTTCATATGAGTAATAAGCCGCGCTCTCCGCCTGGATCTCTTCAAGTCTCATCTGCTCGTAGGTCTTGCAATACGGTACCTTGGGCTGCGATTTTACCGGTGACGGTGCACTTTCGTTATCGGATTCTGGAAGAAACATACGAAGAATGATGGGTCAAATAATCATTTCGAATAGTCGGCGAAGATGTCACTTGGATGATGGTTATTATTACGCAATCAGCTCTCTCTCTCTCCCTTTTGTTTATCTCCCTTTCTCTCACGCGCTCTCTCTCTCTCCCTTTCTATATACATATATATGTACATATTTTACAGCATCAGATTATCTGTCGATTACGATACGGTCTTGATAATCTGTGTCTATCACTCATCCGACTCGTGACATTTTCCAGAAATTATGGATTTAATCTATTACTTCGTGCAAACGGGAAAATTAGAATAGTCAAGTTGAGGTCTACATCGTGTGTCTCGGATTTTCCTTGCAGTCAATTGCAACTGTTTTGAAATACTCTCCGAATTTCGTATAGTAATCCCGCGCGCACGCTCCGAGGAAGCTCTCAGGGGGCAAGACTCATATAACTCGTCAGGCGTAACACTTTCATAATCAACGTCTCTTTCCGAGGTCGTATCTAATTTCCAGGCCGATCCTCGCTGGCCGTTATGTCGATCGTGTTTCTCTTCCGGTTTTGATTTTAAACTCATAGATTTTCGAACTTCTCGTTTCGTGTATCTTTACTTATGTCCACAAGTTCCTTATTCATCCGGTCAACTCGCCGTAACATCAAGCTTTTATTCCCCGCGCAATAACATTTTCTTTTCTTGACGCAGTCGTACCCGATAAAAGAAACGTTCTTACAGTACTCTTCCCATTATTATCCGTGATATCAATCGATAATTCCATTTTATGCACTAATAGGCTGCGGTCCACTTGACGCTACAAATGCTTTGAAGCGTTCTTCTTCTCCTTCTGTCTTCATTGAAAGAAAGGAGAAGAGGAATGCTTCGAAGCATTTGGAGCATCAAGTGGACCGCAGCCATAGTCACGTATAGTCAATCCATGTTTCTCATCTCCGTCTTGCAAAGCGGCAATCACCCACGTCTTGCTAATAAAAGGAAAGATCAAATATATATCCTTACGCACATGCACATACATATCTATATCTAAACTACATCAGCTAATGAGTGATGATTGTCTCGTGACTATTACTTGTTCTTTTTCTCGCTCTCGCTTTCTCTCTCTCCTCAGACACACCTCTTTCAAGATACCATTTTTCCTTTATTTTTACTTCTCTATCAGTTCAAGACCGGTTCCTTCACAAATCTCTTTTGCGTCGCCGCTGCCTCGAGGTTGCGTAAAATGGCGGGGTCTTTCAACTTGGTTCGCACTTCGAGCACAGTTACAGGTATAATACTTACTTGTACAACGATTTACATAACAAGTCCATACTCTCGGATTGTCTTGATCAAGAAGAACGAGATCGGCGATGGTCTCGGTATCGGTCGCCGCGATCCATAAAAATTGTACAAAACGAGTAAACGCGTCCCCCGAAAATAATCGGCGGACGAACGGAACTGCGGTTTAATAGTGGAAGAAAATCGGTGAGAAGAAGTGAAATGAGACGCCCCATCGAGAGAAGAGCGTCGCCGGTAACGCGACGGTGGCGAGAAGGTTCTCACCGCCGCGCCGCGCCGCGATACCGGTAACACCGCTCGCCCTCCGGGTCAATTGTCCGGCTGGTTTCGAGGTATCAAGTTTATTGAAATCCAGATATCATCTCAATGAAAAGTATTGATTTTTTTTCCATTCGCTTACATCAATTCGTTATAGTTAAATTGCGCATCGCTTACTCTTTAGCATATAATCAATCTTTCTCCTCCTCCACGTACGGCCGTCCACGGTCGGCCGAGAAAAAAGGCTCTTTTATTTCTTTTATTTTTTTCTTTTCTTTTTTAATCTCTCTCTCTTTCTCTCTCTCTCTCTTTTTCTTTATCGTTCGCGCTCGAGACAAGAGAAGCAGAACGAACGCGCGTTTCCGCGCCGTCGTTTCGAGTCGACGTAACGACGATCGTGGACATCCTCCTCGTCGCCGCCGCCGCCGCCGCCGCCGTCGCGGTCGTCGTCGCCGTGCCAGTTCCATCCTCGAGTTTTCCTCGCCGGTGCCCCGAATCATCCTCGGCAAGCTCCCGAGAGTCTCGTCCGCGCTGCGGACGTCTGTTTCTCGTCCACGAGACAGATCGACGATTTCCCGAACGGATCGGACTCGGGGCGCCGGGAGGCGCGCTTCGCGGGACGCTCGAGGAACGCCGTCCTCAGACGCCGTTACGTCGACTCTGTACACGAGTCCGTACTCTATAGTTCGTCGCGTTGGTTGATCGCGACGCGACCGAGGCCGCGCACGGGAGCAAAACGCGTTAGGGAGGGGAAAAGGGTAAAAATAACTCCAAAAAAAATAATAAAGAATAAAATAGAAGGGAGAACTGAAAAGAGACTCAACGAGAAGAAGTAACGAGAGAACGTAAGGAAGCGAGGCTTCGGTCGCGCGCACGGCCGAGTGAAAAAAAAAAAGAGATCAGCTCGCGACTCGATTGGCGCGCGCAGAGGCCAACGAAGGGGGATGATCCCGATGTCGCGAGGTGATATCACAAGGGAACCTGGGGGAGGGGGAGGGGAGGGGGAGAGGAGGGGAGGGCACGGGTAAAAGGATACAAATCGGAGGACGGTCGTTCGGATTTATGTCGGTGAAACACTTCGAGCGGAAGAAGGAACGTCGACAGGAAGGAGGAGGAGGGACGGGGAGGGGGGGGGGGGGGGGGGAGAAAGGACAACAAGGAAAAGCAAGGATCGGAAGAAAAGGGCGGTCGAAAGGGCCGCGCTCTCACTCGCTCGGCTCGCTCTTACGCGTTCGCGATCGCACCCTGACGCATCCCGCATTTCGACGATTCTTCAGCGTAGCAAACCGCCCCGAATTTGTCGCGATCCGTCTGGAAATTTTCTGTTGAAAAGATTCGTCGCGCGGGCCCGCAAAACTCTCCGCCGAATGCGTCGAATGCGAGAGCGTCGGCGACGCGACGGTACGCGAGGCGAGGTACGCACACGCACTTATATAATGACGACGACTTAATCGCTTCTTTGCGCTCTCTATAATTCGTCGTAGACAGAAATCAAATTAACAAATCGCTAGAAACAATGATCTTACAGAAACGTAGATCGGGGGGCGGAGGAGTCGCGTTACACGCGACCGTCTCCCTCCTTCGCGTGTAACATATTTATATATATATATAATATGTAATATATATGTATATAATATTCTCTGTCTATTTTTTTTTGTGTATATATGTTGTCTTTCAACTCGGACGCGCAGACGCGCCTTCCTGAACGCGCGCGGGACGAGTGAAGTGGAGTCCGCATGCAGGTCGCTGGTCGACGTAGGTCGTAGGAGAAACAACATCTCGCGAATACATGAGACACACGTTCGTCCAAGTTACATCGGTCACCGGGCTTGGTCTCGCAATCGCGTCACACGTCCAAAGGTCTTCGACATACAGGGGACGAGGCGTCTCGCATCCGAGCGGGACAACGAGCGTCGTACTCCGGGGGCTGTCGCGCAATCGCCCGTGGCGATTAATTAATTTACAGCTGACGAGCGGGGAAAGCTCGCCGGATCTCTCGATCCTGCCGATCAGCTTCCCCCGATTACGGTCAATAGCTGCGGATAGACGTTAAATGTAATCGACGGATCCGCCGCGCGCGGATCACGATTTCGTCCTTCGAGACGCTACTTCGCTAACGTGGGCGAAGCGCCCCTCGCCGAAGGACAGCGGAAGGACCGCCGCTGCGAGCGGCCTTCGCGTTTACTATATTATTTCTTTTCTTTTTTTTTTTTCTTTTTCGCACTATCATCCGCTCGCATTTTTCGCACACACGCTGTCTGTCGGACGCATTCTCTCCCTCTCGTTCGGTCGCTGCATCTCTTCTCGTATTCGTATTGCTCATCGCTACTTTTGTTCTTTGTCTCTCAAACTCGCAGCGCAGCCATGCCTCACCGATCCTCTCTCCACCTCTCTCATGCACAATTCGCAGATCCTCGCGATCAGACTCGCACGCGTACCTAACTCGTGGACTCTCGTGATCGAATTCGATCGTCCGTCCTTTCTTTGGAAGACTTGCGCGCCGTTCCTCCGATCGCAAAGACGTGAACGTGCAAAAATCTATTGGCGGACAGTCGCCCGGCATTTCGTGCGCTTTGCCTGCGTAAGAAAAATGAGACGCAAACGCCGTGGAGAACCCTGATATTTCGCGAACACAAAAAACGGACTGGCGACTCCATCCTGGTTGAAGGCACAAAATCCTTGCCGGCCCGAGATGCGCGCAATTTTGCGCGGAGAAACCGAGTGAGCGGAAGTCGATCGCACAAGTATTCCAAATGAAAAGAAAGACGATCCCGCGCGACCCGACATCGACGACGATCTCTCGACCATAAATATATATATCCCTGTGTAGCAGTTAGATATATAATATATATATAATATATATGTAAAACATTATATGCTGCATAAGAAAAATTATTAGTTTTCTATCTGCATATCGCATATTTCGCGCGGAGATACGCGGTACGTGTGATGTGTATGCGTTCGATTTGAGGTCTCATTCTTCCTTCTCTCAGTCTCGCTCGCTTTCTCTCTCTCCCTTTCTCTCCCTCTCATTCTCTCTCACTTTCTCTACCGCATGCTCACTCAAACCGATTATTTCTATCTATTACATGCTCATACTCGACTCAATTATTTCAAAAATTTCCCCATAAAATCTCATATTTTTTCTTCTCTCGTTCGCTACGTGTTTTATAACGATAGGGCACTGGCCTCTTATATCATTTAGCCGGCCGTGTCATCATCCGCACCGTTGACTCGAAAAGAAAGAAAAAATCGCTATCGGAAACCCGGAAAAATTCGGCGGGGCCCCGCTAAGTGATTTACGTTATTTATCCTCAATTCGTCTTCTTGCGCCCTTCCCTCCTCCTTTCGTTTAGCCGTGACGCGATTTATTACTATTGTAAAAGACCGGCGCGCATCGTATCTTATCCCGCACTATATACTTTCCTCGATTATAAAATTTTTCATCGGTGCAAGATCAATAATATGATAAATAACATGATGAATAAGAGTATTTTTCTTTTTTTTTTTAAACCTTGTGCTAGCCTAACAGGCCCGCAATATCAAATGCGCGATATATCAGAACGATTGAGGCGTTGAGAGCGTGCGAAAGAAATGCATTCTTAGTAAAAATAAAAGCTAACGTTTATATTGAAACCCCTCGCTATACGATATCGGCGGCAGTTAACTAAAACTTCTTCTTTTCAAGCTGTCACATACCTAATTTTCGTTCTCAGCGCCTCAATTAAGAGTTAATATCCTATTATCATACGGAAACTCGTAAAACGTGAATGAGTATAATATGTATATTCCTGACAATTGTGTAATCTTATTCGATATACGATAAACGACCTCGCGTTTAACGTTATCACGTAGAAAGCAAGCTTCTAAGCCGAATTGTTAAACTTGATTTTTTTAAATTATTCTTAGAGCGTCAAAGGGTCACGCTCGACTTACAGTTTTAAACCTATACTTTATTATTCTCTTCAATTCTCTTTTAACGTCTCCGTGAGTGCACAACGGGAATTATACCGTGGCCTACGAAAATTTGCGTAATTATCGCCCAGGCGAGGCTCTGTGCGAAGCGCGATATCACGTTATCCCATTTTTCGCCGTCCCGAAATTCTCTAATTCACGTGAGAAGCCAAAACATATGAAGGCATTATTACTCGTACACGCGTAAAACACAAGGCTAAGGACGCAGTTGGAATCTGTTTAAACCTCAAACACGGATTCGCGCGTGAATATTACTAGTTCATTAAACCTCTTCCCCTTTTTTCTTCTCCCCCCCCCCCCTTCCCACACTCCTTTGCTAATCAGTCATTCACTCATTTTCTCTCACTCTCTTTCTCTCTCTCTCTCTCTCTCTCATTTTCTTTCTTTCGCTGCCCACTTCCTCTTTCTTCTTCTACAATCTCACACATAATAATGCGACAACAAAGAAAGCATATATGCGTTGATTGGTTCAGATATAAATATTTCAATTATCTCTATTTCGCCATTGCACTTATCTCAGCCCAGGACGTGACCGATGAACAATGCGCAAGTTTTTCTTTTGTCTCTTCCGTCTCTAATGAAACAAATGTATACGTGTGTCGGCTAGTCCGATTTATACTACGTACAATATTCTATATTCCTTTGATCGGCCACGTCAGGGATGCGATGTAAGTCCGCATCTGGGAGCGATATTTAAAATAAACTTATTAAATGCTGACAAAACACTCTCTCGTCAAAGACGCAAACTTAAAATGAGCAGGGTTCGTTCATCCGTCGTGTTATTAATACTCGATTAACATTTAAATTTTTCGCAACTAAGAGCAAGATCTGTGTGTGAATCAAAAAGTTCGTGTGTGCATGTGTGTGGTAAAGCGAAGACCCATAGCTATCTTCTTCTTCGTCTAACACGGTTCTTGCTTTCGCGATCTTACAGCATATGACGGAGACACTTGAACCTCGTTATTCGTTATTTAGACCATTCTGGTAATTCGAGCCCGATCGCACCGCAGCCGGAGAAAGATAGCCATAGGCGATTAGAGGGCTAATTTAGGCAAAGTTTAGATAGAGCAGCCCCTGCAAAAATTGATATTTACTACTAAATTTTTCGTGATAACACGAGTGCAAGATATACCGATAAGATCGACTAATATATGCGCGATTGTGCTTCGATGATCAAATTACGCGAGATTTATCGATAAATGCCAATTCTTAAAAAAGCGTCAATTCGATTTATAAATATTGCATGTTATCCCTCTTTCCCGTGACAACACACGAATATCAAATGGATGTAAATGGATGAGGATGTGTGTGGTAAGTCACACGTACGTAAATTACCATCGCAATAAGAGCAACCAATGTGTGACAGAATCTTTAGTAAAAATCATGTTAGCTTTACAGCTTACGATATTGTAAGCTGTGTCATATACGTGAATATTTTTTGCATTAGTTGCTCATTATCATTAGATCGATCTACGATGTTACGAAACAAAAGTTAAAGAGTGGAGATCAATTAAGAGTATCAGGAATGCTATTAGTACTATAAATTAAATATTATGCTAAGATTGACACAAGGACATTTTTGTTACATATCTTTCGCTGCTAGAAAGATACACAGAATTATACTATTATACAATTCTCCGCGCAGAACGATACTTTCGTAGTAACTCATCTCTTTTCTTGGTGCAAAATGCTAAACCTCAGCTGTATGCGCGACAGACTCAACGGAACCGTCTAATCGTAAGAAACTTGAAAGATTTTAACCGTTCGTGAATTCTTCGAAAGTATTTTTCTGTTGCTGATTGATGGACGAGGAAAATCATACATACGTCGTTGCAAAAACTACAACAGTTGTCGTCGATTTCAAAATCTCCTGTACGACGTTATACCGAGGAACGGAAAAGGAAATCGGGAGGTCTGAGGCTGCGGAGTTTGCTGCGTATGGATTGGCGTGTACGGCGCTTGCTGGAGGAGAGGGGAGCTCTGTTGATTTTGTATTGACGACAGAGACTGCCCGGGGGAGTGAGAGTGTAAATTTTGTTGATGATGCGGATACGATAGCGTGTGATGACAGGGGGAGGACTGCGAGTTCGCTGTCGGCGGGACGTTTAGATTATTTGCGACGCTGATGTTACCGGGGATGTTGAGACTGTTAGGATTGTTGGGGATTGTCAAGCTCTTCGGGATATTGAGCGCGTTCGGGAGATTCATATTCGTTTGCAAGCTAGGCGGTAGAGAGAGAGTGGCTGACGTAAGATAATGTACGTTGAAAGATGGACGGGGGGGCTAGTAAAGCCTCATACCTTCTTCGAATTTGACGATGAGAGGATCGACGGCGGGACTACCGATAAAACTACCAGCCTCGCTGTTTCCTCTACCTTGGTCCGATTCAGTAGTACTGCTGCCGTCATATTTTGGGTCATCTTTATGGAATAAAAAAATGTAAACATACTTGTCCATGCGCACGGTATTACCATACGCGCGTATCCATTTCCTTATTATCATATTTATCCTATCCTATATATCTATCTTACCCTACACTTATCATTAATTTTAAATAAGTAACGTTATCTTTAATCCTCATTATTAGCATTAAATAAAATTATAAGTAAAATCGTTATTACGTTTTATATATAATCGCGTTCGATACTCTTTTAGATTTTAAAATAAAAAAAATTCACAAATAATTACAACTACAAAACAATTTAAATCTTTGTTAAGCAAAGTTTTTAAAGTCAAGATTACATCTGAGTACAATCTGAGGTTTTATTACCAATCTAGTGTTAATCGATTTTAGCATAACAGAATACCTACCTTGACGGTTGAGCCACTCTTGATTCGGAGATTTTGTTGCTACTTCCGCGGTCTTCACGGGATTGATGGGGTCACTAGAAATAGTGCGTGGACTCGTATGCATAAATGGACAATGTGGCTTTCTACATCCTCCAGGTTGTGTTTCCCAATAACAAGGAATCGATTTACGATTTTTCTGCAAATTAAAAATAGTTGAAACTTCATTCTTCTTATAATTGAAGTGATTTCATAATCTTGACTAAATATCCATTATGAATTATATACGGTATATTTTCATTTCACATATGGCATACATTATTTCGTTTTAATCTTTACGTAACCAGAAACTGCTTGGATATCTGTTCATTTATTCTATTCAAACGAGATAATTAATACAGAAAATAAAAAAGATAAAAAAGCAGCCGTGTATCACTTTATTAGTAAAACTCCACAAATTTATATTATAGAATATAATAGGTACTTAATAATTATAAAATTTAAAAAATCTATCAAGAGCTAATGGCAATTTCTTCTTGCGCCATTTAAAAAGAAAAATAAATGGCAATTAATTCATCTTTTTCCCGCGATAATGTAATCATTTAATCAAAAGTTTTCGTTGTAGCAGCAGAATACTATCTCTCGTGAATTATATAAATTTGAAGCCGATAAGCACAGGTGTTCTTGCAATATAGTAAATTTATCACATTATGTAAATTAGCATATTTTATACAAATTATCACAAACCAATTAAGAATTATTTGTTTAGAGAATGTACAGATCTCAGTACAACTGATAAGCGCAGGTGTTCGTGTGATATGTATAGTATAACTTTTGTCGCACGAATATCTACACTTATCTACTCTTGCTGATCTGTCCTTTAAACCAGGGGTCGGCATTTTTTTCTGTGAAAAACAAAATAGTAAATATTTTAAGACGCAAAATCGAGAACATTATGTAAATACTTGTATAACAAGAAAGAAAAAAACAAATGTTTTATCAATTAAATTCAAGATATAATAATAATAATAATAATGCGGGCTGTACAAAAACAGCTAGTGAGTCAAATTTGCCCACAGATCGTAGTTTGCCGAGCTCTGTTCTAAACAAATAATTCTTACAATTAGTCAGTTTCTCGGGGGAGTAACGCGTGGCTCCGGATGAGGACAGTCAACTCGTAAATCGGCGGATTCCAAGTTCAATCCCATATACGCCACAATTCAAAAGAAATCGATTGGAAACTTAAAGATTATGAGTACGAGGGAATATAAGGTGAGACAACACACTGACCCATTTTGGGAAGCCATATTTCAATAAAGTAGTCAGTAATATGTACGCGTATCAAAAATTGTCAACAAGTCAAGAGCAGCTCTTTATATAACAAAAGCCAAACGATTCACTTGCGAAAGACGAAAAGATTGCTGCCATAATCTTGCGTAGTAAGGATATTTACCTTTAATTCCATGTGTCTGAAGTTACAATGTTCGTTAAGGCAATTTCCCTGCTGCCAGTATGTGCACATGGTTTCACAACCCAGAGCAGATGGTTCGTGTCTGTACGGGCAAAAGTCGCCCTGCGGAAATAGAAACGGTAAAAATATAAAAGTTATTCGAATAACTAGTTGAAACATCATTGCAGAACAACGCACGACTTGCAGTGCCAAATCACATTGTCAATACTGCAAGCGTGACGAAAGAAGTCAGCGTACATTATAAGATATTTCAGAAAACATAGTCATTTGTTCGTTCAATGTACGTGACTTGCAAATACTACGGAACATTTTTAATCGCTTATTAAAATAAACATTAATCATATATGTCAAAGTAAAAAAATCTTAAAAGATAACAAGAGACAACTAAATTTGTTAAATATCTGTTTTCACATCTTTATGAAATATGTATATTGCAAGATATGCAAGATGATGAATAAAGTTAATTGTAAATAGAACAATTAAAAAGACCGTATCATATGTAATTAATTGAGTAAATGAGGAGGCCCGTCTGAATCTAGCGGAAATCCTGACAAACGCGGATCGACTCGTGTCATTCATGTCTGAATAGTGAATTTTTATGAGAAATTCCTGTCAACACGGCATCAAGATGGCCGACCTAACCTCGGCGAGGCCGACGGGCAACGAGTCGCGGAGCAATATGGTACGGCCCGTGTCCGGTGTCGCACTTTCGAAATAACGTCAGGCGGAAATCGGCCGGAGCGTATGGGGGGGGAGGGGGGGGGGGAGCAAGCCGCGAGAGGCCTCCCGTTCTTACCTTCTTGCACGTGGAGTAATAGAAGAAGTAGCAGTCCAGGTTCTTGTGGTTGTGCTCCATTTGTAAGAACTTGTAGAACGACGAGTGATCGTGCTCCTTGCTGAAAACAGAAATCAGAGAGATTCTCTAAAACTCGGCGCTCCGTCGATCGCGCGGTCGAATCGGCGCGGCGGACGGAGTACGGACGGGCGATCGCGGGCCGCGAGTCGTGAATGTCGCGGAGCGCATTTACGCGCGACTGCAAAAAGGGGGAAGGCGATTTACCATTTTGTCCGGAACATGATCGTGCCGATACGTGGTAAAATTTGCTGGCACGCGCTCGTGGGTCGGTGGAGTGAATCGCACAGGCTTTGCGACGCGATGATGCGGTCGGTGTGCCACGGCCAAACTGAACTGACTGACAATGAGACTGAGGGTCTGTTTGAAACCGATCGACCTACCGACCGCCGACCGACCCCGCGCGAGCGACAACAAGCCCGCCGTATCCCCGTTCGGCCCACTACGCCGTTTTTTCTACGCGTTTACCACGAGCGAGGCCCCGTGTGTACAACCGCAGTGTTCCGTCGCCGTGTATACGTACACACACTCGGCCGCGAGTTCCACGGTGACCTCCTTGCTCTCCCCGTCTGTTTTCACTCCCTTTTTTTCGGCCGCGCGCGCCGGAATCCGCCTGGAACACGAGTCGCTCGGTCCTTCCCTCGTCCTCGACGGTGTCGATGTCGGTTTACCCCGTCAACGTGCCGTACCGTGCCAGCGTACCCCGTCCCGTGTCCCGTCCCGTCGCTCCACGCAGCTCCACGATGCCGTACGAATCGCACGTCGCACGATCCCCCGGATCTCCCCGACTCCCCGTCCCCAGTCCCCGTATTTCCCGTTCCGTTCGTCGTCGACACTGCTGCCAATCGCCGTCGACGTTGCAACTTGCATCGCGGGGCACTGCAGCCACTATCCCAATCGACCCAATCGCCAATAACCAGTGGCGGCGGCCTCTTCGAAAGTGCACCGGCGGGCCTTTTTTTGTTTTCACGTGCTCCGAGAATGTTATTTATTTTTCTCCGAATCGTATTATATTTAAATTAAGCACAATAGTGCATGATATATAATATACATTTATTATATACACACTGCAATTAAATAGAAATTAAGAAACCTAATAAAACAGATACACACACGATTTTCATTTTACATATTTTTTCTTATATACAGGCTGAGCCAACGAAAACTTTCCCTCTCGTTTTATTTGTAACCAATTGATTTATGCGATATGTATAATTCATGTGATTAATTCCATTACTGCTTCAACCCCTCTCTGTGACTAATTCCACTTCAATCCCTTCATTAATTATAAGATTATAGTTAACATTAGCTTCCAAAAATCTTAAATGGCAATAAAAGCATTGATGAATGACACATAATATATATCGTGTGTCTCGTTTTTTTAATTTAGGTGAGTATACGTTTCGAGAAATCGTATTTGGAAGTCTAACAAAAGTATTAATTAAAATCAAAAACTTACAGTAAAACTGTTCCTTTAGAAAATGTTCTCTCCATCAGCCTCGACATACAATAATTATAAAAGCTTCTGTTTTCTCAAAAATCTTGCGGATATTTCTGTCATTATTCTACACAGCATTTATTCTCTATCTTTCGACGTAAATCTCGTCTGGAATTCAGCGTTATGACATAAATTTTATTCTTCGTGTTTTCAGAAAAGGAATTAAAAATTTAATGAAGAAAAATCAAATCATCTTTTAATTGCAGTAGGCCATCAATCAATCGAATCTATTTCGAATTTTCAATTTTTGATACTTCTCCAAATGCGATTTCTTGAGAAATACTTGCCCAAATTAGAGAAAACAAAACACAGTTATTGTTAGGAATTAAAATACATTTAAAACAACTTGTATTAATTATATTAAAAATAAAAGCGTATATATAAGATGATATCTATCAGGGATCGAAAAAGCACAGGTGGATTTATCATAATTATATAATATTCTCCTTAAAAACAAAATTGAAAGTTGTGTTTCGACATATTTCGCACAAATCGGTTGGTTTGTCGGTTACAAAAAAACGGGGTAAAAGTTTTATTGGTACAGTGCATGCGTTTGACTTAAGTATTATACGCTTATTGTCAGTTATTTTTTATAATAATAGTTATAAAAAAATTGTTCGAATAAGTCATTTCGTTTAAAATCTGTATAATGACTGTAATAAAAGACACAAAACATATAATAGAAACCGATACAGGGTGTACCAGACCTAGCGTATCACCCGTTAATGGTAGATTCCTGAGATCATTTGGAGACAAAAGTCCTAATGCCAAAATTTCGAGGCTGCTACAGTGTTTAAACGGGAAAGGTTTAAATTTCACTGGTGTGCTTGTCAAAATTTTACGCACTCAGAGACGTCGCATGTCAAAACAGCTCTTCCACGTATTAGCTTTACTCAACTCGATAGAAATATTTGAAATTATTATTCACTTTATTTCTTTGTACACTGTTCGCAAGACCGAGGAATATCGGGATGACAATTTGGCAGCCTCGACATTAATTGACATTAGGATTTTTGTCTCCAAATGATCTCAGTGAATCTGCCATTAATGGGTGATACGCTATAGGTCTGGTACACCCTGTATTATCCCCGTTAAAAAAATAAAACTTTTTAAAAATCATTTAGAAAAGTAATTTAAGACTTTTACTTAAATCCTTGTTTGATGACGTTAAAAGCGAGAAATGAGTGAAAATGACACGTTCTTACATTGAATTTCCAAATAAAAAAGATATTTGCTTCAAATAACTACAGATCACTTCAGCACACTTCAAAAATACTCCGAAAACTATTTATTTCCCTTAATTGACAGTTAATAAACAGCCTTAAAATGAATGTAATACGACGCCTAACCATCAGGCTTATGCGCCTGCCAGCGCCTGCGCATAAGCCTGCATATATGGTTATAGGCTTCGTATAACATTTATTTTGCGGCTGTTTATTAACTGGCAAAGGAAATGGATAGTTTTCGGAGTATTTTTGAAGTGTGCTGAAGTGATCTGTATAGTGTTATTTGAAGCAAATATCTTTTTATTTGAAAATTCAATGCAAGAATTTTCAACGTGTCATTTCCACTCATTTCTCGCTTCATGACGTCATCAAACAAGGATAGAAGTGATGAGTATGCAGGAGCCTTAAACTTTTAAAATAGTTTTTACTTGAAAAAATTTTGTATAACCATTATTTAAAAAAAAGTAACAGTCTATACACTTAACCCTAGGTACCCTCACCTATTTTTGGTTACCATGCTCGCCATACCAGGGTCTATGGAACCCTAAAACTTTACTGACCTGTAACTCTCGACTAAATGCATATTTTTAACCTTATTTATAGTGAAATCGATACCCCGAATTCCGAAAAAGACGTATAGCAAAGAAATTAAGCGAAAAAATTATTTGTTTAGAAATTATAAGCTGCAGAATAAATCATATCGCGAAAAAGAGTTAAAATATGATGGTTTTTATTAAAAATCGTAAAATTTTTTAAATTAAAATTTAAACAAAACGACCGGTGGATTCTTTTAAGGAGGTTCGAGCATTACTTGTGAGTCAAAAATGCGATTGAAATAAATGTCATTACAGCGATCCCGAATTATTTGCAATATTAGTATAATGAATTGTGGATGCTACTTACGTGCTATATTCTTCGTAAATTATTAGTGTATAGAATATTTAACAAACATATGCCGGGGTATGAGAGCGTCAACGACTCGGGAATCGCTTATTATCCAACATTCTAGGCTAGGATCTAAACTTTGTGACAGTATAGCCTTCAATCCACACGGTAAAGTCCGATTTTTAAAGTCTTTACACAATCCTTGATGTTTCATCTATCAAATGCTAGTTTTTCAAAGTCCTCAGGTGGCTAAGTGTGTACTAAACCAGTGATAATCTACCTCGGAGCGACTTTCTCCATAAGGGTAGACTAAAAGTGGTCAACTTCTGAATAATATTACAGAAAATCTATACGGTCAATATTGCTCAAGTTTTGCGATTATTTGTGTAAAGTGTTTATGTAAATCATATAAAAAAATTAAGGCTCTACGATGGCTTTCGAGTATAGAAAGCTTATTGTCACAAAGTGACATGTTCTAACTTATAATGTTGGCCAAATAAGCGATTCCCGAGTCGTTGACGCTCTCATACCCTAGTATATGTTTGTTAATATTCTATACGCTAATAATTTACGAAGAATATAGCACGTAAGTAGCATCCACAATTCATTATACTAATATTGCATATAATTCGGGATCGTTGTAATGACATTTATTTCAATCGCATTTTTGACTCACAAGTAATGCTCGAACCTCCTTAAATGCCACTTCGAACTAGCAAAAAAAATGGTATGATGTGGTTTGCTCTAAAAAGTATATTTATTTGAAACGACGAAAATTGTACATTTTAAAAAATTGATGAATCGCACGTTTAGTAGTAACGGGTAAAATTCTAATAATTAATTTTTAATAAATAGTTAGAAAAGGTTTTGACTCGAGTTTTGAGTAATAAACATTTCTATTTTGCGTGTTTACACGCGTTGTGCGCGCGTCCTTTGTTTGGACGCGCGAATCCTATTTTTTAAAATCAACTCAAGTACTTGAAAAATCTGTTTGTAACCAAATTACGTGAACATACAGGAGGTCGTCTGTACCCAAGTAAAGGAAAAAAAGAATTTAAAGTGTAAAAAAAAGTACCCTGGACGTGACGAAAAATTACAATTTAGCTACACCAGGGTACTACGAACCCTGTTCCAACTTCGTGCCAATCTCAGTTCAATACTAGTGTACAAAAAATTCTCTCTCCAGACCTATTGTGTCCACAAATATCTAGTTTTTTTACCCCCTTATGCCATGAGTTTAAATCGCATTATAAAAAAGTTACAGCACTACTTAAAAACGCATAGGGTACGTTGGACCCTGGAGAGGGTACCTAGGGTTAAATCAAACACACTGTATATGTAATTATATAATTATACATATATGTATATAGTATTTGAGGAAATTGTGTGAATAATATACATACACTTAATGATAATGATATAAATAATAAGTTAAGAAATGTAATAAAACAGATACATACACGATTCCCTGACATTTTATATATTTTCCTGTATACGTTATACACGCGTGCACATATGTATAATATGTATTCAGGGGAAATAGAAACACTTCTTGAAGCTTTCGATATCTTTGTAATAACTTTATTGAGAAAGTGATATTTTCGTCTTCTTTACATTAAAAAGATGAAACTATACATTTTGGCCATCGCTTCTTTTATATAATTCCACAAAAAAGGCTAAAAATATAATTATTAAAATGTCACTCGTACTTGTACAATTCGTCGTTGAAACAATAACACAGTGCCTTTGTTACGATATATATAAACTTGGAGATAGATACACAGGATGTCTATAAAGTCAGTCTTCACCCCCTATATTTCGAAAACTGCTCAAAATTATAAAAAATCGCAAAATACATGCTCGATTATTTCGAGGGGCTATACTCATTTAAGGGAGTTGGGGGAGTTGTTTCTCGAAAAGGGTGCCCCAGGGGGACCCCGATTCAGAAAATTCAAATAAAGTCCCCTATATTGTAGTTAATATAGTGTTTAAAGAGGCATAAAATAAGAAAAATTTTGGCGCAGACCAGAGGTCGATACGTTAATCCGTTCGGGAGTTATTTATAGGGTCAAAGTTCGAAAAAGTCAATTTTTTACCCTAAATAATCCTCGAACGGGTCAACATATCGACCTCTGGTTTGCGTAAAAATTTTTCTTATTTTATGCCCTTTCAACCAATATACTACAATATAGGGGATTTTAATTAAAATTTTTGAGTTGAGTCCCCCTGGGGCACCCCTTTTGAGGACAACTCCCCCAACACCCTTAAATGAGTAGCCACACGAAGTGATCGAACACGTATTTTGCGATTTTTCATAATTTTGAGCCGTTTCTGAAATATAGGGGGTGGGGACTGACTTTATAGACATCTTGTATACATATTGCCAAGGTTTTGTATTATATAACTCATTTGCCCACGTATTCTATTAATCAATGCAGATTGTATAATAGTATTTTATTTTAATATTGCTGAAATATACATTTTTCAAAATATTATATTTCAACAAAGTACGCCACATTTACTATGCCCGAAACGAAGCTATAATAATTCAATAGGTATTACATTGAACAAATTTATGTATCCCCGATGTTGCTTATCCTATTTAAATTATCTAATAACCATAATGTTTCACAACAAAAGCTACAGAGAGATAGCGAACGTGGCAAGCGATTTACATCGATTCGTCTATGCTCTCTGTGTGAACAAATGTGGAAATTGCACAACCCACTCTTGGGATCTCTTAGCACTTTGATATGGAAATGACGATCTTCAAATGTATGTACTATATTTCTGCTAATATATAAAATAGGTTCATTTCGTAAATTATGGCTGCATCGTTATTTCGAACCATATATCACATGGTCGTTGATATACGATATGAACTTACGAAATGGGACCATCACTCATGCACTAAATGGCATGATTGTTCTCTCCCTCCTTTTTCATATATATTTATATGTATTTATTTATATATGTAACATTTTTTGGAATCTTACTAACTAGAATAACTAGTACTAGAATAACTAGTACAAAGTTATGTAAGTGTTATAGAATTAAACATACTTCCAAAAACCTTGCCTGTTGCTAAAATAAAAAAACATGTTATCAATCCAAAACAATATATATGGCTAAAATAAAACTAATAAGTAATAACAACGTTTAAATTCGGATAACAATACAAGAATCTTGTAGGAATGACAACTTGTCTAAAAATAATCATAAACCATCAAATGTAAATATATTGGAAAGCCTAAATAATTCTATAAAATATAATCTATAAACGCATTCTACTGAAGTGTAATATTATACGATTAATTCATCACTTTCAACTTCCTAAAGTTTGTGTTAGCAATATAATAAAGTATGTGTTATATAATATAAATAAGTACTTAGAATATATAAAAAGGAAGAATTCAAGCTTTGCACCGTTTGAAGCAATTCCATTTGATGTATAACTATGTAACACTTGTGGCTAATTGAACAGTAAAATTATACATAAAGTCTTTCCATTATTTTGGATATATATATGTATATATATATATATATTTGGTATATATTATAATTATATTATTATTATAATATATATAAAAAACATCATATAGATGAAATACTCCTATATACATATAATATAAAGGTGTATTTAAAGTATAGATTTTTATACATAAAACTTCAAAGATTAAAAACAAATATAACTTTACTTCAATATTCTAATATACAATAAAAACGTATTTGGTATATATTAATTAATTAATTAATACCAAACATGTTTATATTAATTGTAATTAGTTCTCCAAGAAAGGAACTATGAACAAACTTTAGGAAGTTGATCTAAATCAGACTTGAAAGAGACATCAATACAATAGAACTGCAAGGAGAATATGTTCCTGCAATACAAAATGTTATCAGACCATATAAATATGTTATACATATAAGCAAATCCTTCATTGTAGATGATATGTGCATTATAAAAAGCTTATCCGTATATACGTATATACGGATATATTAGGTATCTATATACATATATACATACATACATACATATGTATGTACATATATCTGAAAGTAACAAAAACTTCAACTTTTACTTTTCATTTTTCTCTCAGCCTACATATGTTATGCTACTTTCAGTCATTGCGTTCACTAGTCAAATATTAGATAACTACATCTTATTGCACCAAACCATCTCAAGCAAATACGTCATTACATAGATATACGATCGCTATCACTTGTATTCGTCTATCAGAAAATATTTGCCGAGGGAACGCACCGTTCGAAACCGCATCTAAATGGAAATCTATCTAAATGGCGTATCTATGATACATGGAATTGTGTATATTTAGAGCAGAAATTTACATTATGAAACAAATTTCAATCGCATCATATATTCGTACGCACTAAAAAAATACTTTCCATTTATGTAGGATCGACCAGCAATCCGTCGTAGAAACTAAATCTATCAAAATCAACCTCTAAGGAAGCTATTATCGGGACCAATTGTAAACCGAAAAAAACAGTGTTTAAAAGGACCATCATATTATAATTCTCCTCTTTAAAAATTCATCGAGTTAATTCACCGTTTCTAACGTTCATATAATTATCTCAAGGAGTCTCTACTGCGACTACTGTAGACCAACATCTCCGAATTTATATAGTCTTATAGAAACGTTCCACATCACTGTAGTATTATTATTTATAATTTTCATCATTCGACGAATCATTAAATCAGTCAATACAAAATTATATATACGATATAATGCGATACCACCAGGTCACAATTCCTATTTAAAGTCTATCCGTAGGCTCAACTAGCATATATTTCTAAGTTACAATCGTCTGTTTTTAATCATTGTGCTTCACAGGATGCTCTTACAGATCGTCCACGGAAAACAAAATATAAAAATATTTTAAATTTTAGAATCAACCAATACGCCTAAATTGTGATATACTGACTAGTGCACTTGCTTATTCCGTACATGTACGTACATATCCTTCTAAAATCCTGATACCAATACACTTCTGTAAATATATTGCACAAATATGAAAGTACACTGCTCAAGTAGATTTCAATTTTCATCTTAAAACAGAAAGAAATTCGAAAAAAGATAGTACATTTTCTTATTAATACAAATATCAATCCAATTGTAAACAAATCGTTATCTTGATTTATCTATATCTTTACCGTATTTTAAAACTATTATTTCGTTTTCAGAAGGATATGTACACCATGTAAGCATGTATGTATGTATAGAAAAAATATGGTTACTTATCTATACATACATTTACAACAAAAAATATGCATAATATAATAAATACGGTCATACGCAACTCTCAGCCACGCTAACCATAAACAGCCGACATACAGGCGATCTATCATTTATCGAAAATTCGTACAAATCACTAATTTCGCAGTAAAACAGAAAACATTGCAAATAGGCTAATATTGCAGTTTATTATCGCCTTATATTCGATCACGGTAAGAAAATTAATATTTTCTCATTTAAGTTTGCGTCCTATACGCATTCATACGATTCTTACCACTGTGTTTGACATTTTAAGCAAAACATCTAAACGGCAGTTACTAGCATAATTACGGCAGACGAGAATAATGTCTTAAAGTACAGTTATAGACCTGATAGTGCTTCCAAAAAAATTTAAATTGCTCTAATCCTCGTTAATTCACACGTGTAAAGTTAAAAATTATATTGTTAACAATAATTACTTTATTTAAATAAACTTTATTTAAATAAACTAAAAGTCTCTTTGCTTTACATAAAGATACCTATCCTAAATTTGTCAAAAGAAATGTCTTTTGCATTATAAGAAATATAACTGATTAGGACTTATTAGAACTGCAACATTTGGAGCAATCGAAACAACTAGTATGCTATCTCTTAAGAGACCATGAAGCTCTATTACTACCTCCAGGACCATCTTCCAGTCTTTGATTTCGCAGCTCTGAAATAGTTTCGTGCAAGAGTCTCTTTTCTTCCAGAAGACTCGCAATGTCGTCTTCCGCGGCGCTTAAACGAGATCTTATCATATCCGACTCTTCTTTCACGCGCATTAATCTCGCATTTTCTTCCGACAATCTTTCCAAAGCTCCCATACGACGCCTCAATTCTTCGTTATCCAAATTTAGCTGCTTACTGGATTGTCTTAAAGCTTTCAATTCCCTCTCACACTCCGCATTCTTAAGCGTGTGACTGCTGTCATTTGATAACGCCGTATTTGAATGGCTTTCATCTACTGTAGTTACTAAAAAGAAGAAAAGCATTATTTGACCTACTAGAAATTATATTGTAATGTCCAACAAAAACATACAACTATTTGGTTTCTTTCGGAAGATAATAATAGATAATAATTGAAAAGAAATGGATATACTAAAATATACATAGGTCTAATTACACAAACGTCAGATATGTGCAATATAAAATATATAAATCATTATGATAAAAATGGATATAGATTGTGTAAGAGAAATATTATAAATTATATTAACTAGGATATGTGTAAATTCTTATAACAAAGAATTTTTTTTTTCAATTTGAGACTCAATATTTGCCTATTATTCATAATAAATAAATAAATTATACAAAATTAGACAACCAATCTCAAATTTATAAAAAAAAAATTCTGCTACCAATTCTTCCATTTTTAGGTATATCCTATATAAGTCTAATAAGTAATACATAAAATATAAAATGATTACTAATGAAAAGTAGGATGATTGCTAATTGTGACCAATAAATTTTTCTTTATATGCACAATAATAAGATCATAATTCATGCTTGCTTAAATGCACTAATATTTTATCTATATATACATATATCAATTATGTCTAGATCAAATATGTATTAAGGTGTGCAATAATAATAAGCAGCGAGATCTAAAGCTACTGGACTACATGTGTTATATCAATGCTCACATTCGAAAGGCCGCCTGGGTGCAGAGAACAGTTATGCAATATGTAATATTAATTACTTTCGAACTGAAATCTGCCACTTGCGCAATGTAAAAATCTACATATAATACCAACTCACAGGTACATGTATTTACAGGCGCAGGGACGACGTAACTAAGATTAAGATCGCATAAAGATCGGAAAAGAAAAGTCAATTCAATGTCAACTGCAAGTGGCAGAAACAAGTGGATACACCTCGCCCGACGATGAGTGTTACTTACCAACGGGTTCGATGTGAAACACACCGCTCATGTCCCGCGCTATCTTGAGTTTGGAAATATTCAAATCTATCGGGATCGGGCCTGGGGAAGTTATATTATTTGGCGGACGATCCTCGTTTAAACGTAACGATATATTTTCTAAGTATATCTGAAATAATAACATGTACGTATTGGCAATAAATTTTAGGATTATGCTTCGAACGAAAAGAGATCATGTCCAAATGATGTACTCAGTAATCTTGCGAGAATACCCACCTGCATAGGAATTGGTTTAGGTATGATCTCGTCCTCTGCCAAATCCGCTAAACCCGTTACCGAGCTCATCGACAATGACATTCCTACGTTAGCGACTCTCATCTCTAGCTTATTCTCGAATAAATTCATAACGCTCTCTTTATCATGCACATTAATACGCGATGTATCTTGCTCAGACAATCTAGCGCGGTCTTGAGGTGCTGGCCTACTACTGTCGCTCGTGTCTTTTTGACTGGCATCCGACAATCTACGAGAGTCTTCCAGATTTTTCAAGCTATGATCCAAACGTAGCTTAATACGTGATCTGCAGTCAGAATCGGATGGTAATTCTATCCAGCCTCGAGATCGCGAACTGAACTTGGTCTATCAAACAGAATGTGTGAAAATTAAATTCGGATAGATCTGGAAACTGTGTAATATACCTAGCTAGTAAAGTATCTATTTCTATATTGATCACGTTACTGCTCAAATTGCAATATCATATTGCGAAATAGATGAAATATGATTTGTACACTAAATGAGGTAATGATAATCTTTATGTCAGTTACAAATTATAAACAACTCGACTTTAATTTAATAAGAGAATTAAAGACGTAATTATTAAATATATTAGTTACAGGATGAAAATCTACTGTTATATGTGTTAATAACAAATGTCAAAGCCAAGTCTCTTTTGAATTAAGAATTATTATAAACTGCAGAAAGATCACATTCAGATGCAAAAGCATATTGATGCGCTAAAGCAATTCTATATAGGTAGTGTCTAATATGTGAAGCAATATTAATAATCCTATCTAAAATAATATATAAAGCAAATAAAATGATGCGTGTGTATTTATAATGTTTAGCATAATCAGGCTATATATATTATTGTAAATATTGTAAGCTCATTATAATACCATGCCATACATTTCATTACCACAATATAATCAATAAAAACTTCAAAACTGTATTTGTATCAACTGTGTATGGAAATCATAAGAAATCAATAGCGTAACTTACTTACATCGTAAGCATTCTAATTTAATAATAAAAAATAATTATTATACTTTCATTAATCCTAGAATTACTCTGTCAAACAAGAAAGATAAAAGCAGAAACATATATAATGTAATTATCCCATTTTAATAAAGCAATATTACAATAAAATATAATTATCATTATATATAATGTGATGCAAATATGATATAAATACACAAATTTTTTAATACACTTCTATTTGGTTAGCTCCTTTTGCATAAAAATTTGCAACTGCTAATAACGGTATGACAAATATGTATCGTTATGTGAATTGTATTATACTTGTTAAAACATTATTGAAATTTTGTTGATTTTACAAGATCCATCAACAGTGTGATAACAACAATGTGACGTAGCTCAATATCAATACATGCAGTTTTAACAGTGTCTAAGATTAATAAATGTATGAATGGTTTTGCCAATACCTTTCTCTTGACCTGCCACAAGTGCCACATAAAAACATTCACAAGAGAAGGAGAGACGCGGGAGAGGCATGCAAAAAAAGTTAAAAGACAGAAATCGTATAAATATACATTTATAATAATGTCAACTGGTTATATGTAAAAACAGTGAGCAAATTACTGCAAAACTACTCAAGTATATGTAGTAGCTTATGTACAAGTAACCCGCTATTTCAAATATATGCTCTAATTGGAAAGGTTTACTATGACTTATAATCACAAAAAGTTCAATGCAGTTTCTTTTTTAATTACAATAAAATGTATAGTTGAGTGGATAGAAGTAATTTTTTTACTATTAAAACTCAAATATCAAGCAAGTTATTACAAAATATAAGATTCGTGGTATAAATATAATTTTTTTTTGGTAAAAATACATAATAACGGACCCAGCCCCAATGACCTTGACCTTGACATATGTTGTCAAGGTCACTCTCCTGAGTGACCTTCAGAAGGTTTTAGCCGTCGCTCGTTCTTTATTAAAAAGTTATTAACAAAAAAAATTTGAAAAATATAGCAGCTATTTTGAGTATTGAGAGGCATAAACAACTAAATGTATGTGAAAATAGTACATGTATGAACGAAGGAAAGTTATTTAAAGCAGCAAATTGTTAGTATATTTAACTGTCTTTTTGTTAAAGCAGAGAATAGTTGGCATAGAAAAGTATATATACAATTTTAGAAAGCATAAATATAAAGTATTTTCTGCTTTAACCATAATTGTATGATTATAATTATAAACTATCTTTAATTGTACAATTATAATCATACAATTATGGTTAAAGCAGAGAATACTTTATATTTATACTTCCTAACACATAAAATTGTCTACATATACTTCTCTATACCAACTATTCTCTGCTTTACAAAAAACTGTTCAACATATTAACGATTCACTGCTTTAAATGACTTCCCTTCGTTCATACATGTACTATTTCCACACACACTTAGTCGTTTATGCCTTTCAATGCTCAAAATAACTGCTGTACATTTTCATCCTTCTGAAAGCCATATCTTTGTAATTAATACAAAAATAATTTGTTAAAGCAGAGAATAGTTGGAACGTGAAAAAGTATATAGACAACTTTATGTTTTAGAAAGCATAAATACAATGAGGGGCAAAGCTACATAAGTACACGCGTATGCAGTGTATGTTGTATTATTGAATGCGTCCACGCGTTTATAAATAATATTTACAATTATAATCATACAATTATGGTTAAAGCAGCGAATACTTTGTATTCATGCTTTCTTACATATAAAATTGTACATATTTTTCTATACCAACTATTCTCTGCTTTAACAAAAAGACTTCATGTTCAATATACTAACGATTCGCTGCTTTAAATGACTTTCCTTCGTTCGTACATGTACTATTTTCACATGCATTTAGTCGTTTATGCCTTTCAATACTCAAAATAGCTGCTACATTTTTCAAACTTTTTTTGTTAATAACTTTTTAATAAAGAACGAGCGACGGCTAAAACCTTCAGAAGGTCACTCAGGAGGGTGACTTTGACAACATATGTCAAGGTCAAGGTCATTGGAGCAGGGTCCGTTACTATGCATTTTTATCTTTTTTTTTTAATTATATTCGGGATACTTTAAATTAGCACACAAAAATGCTGAATGAATAAGCTATATTATGTAAAAGTAACAAAATTTCCATAGTAAAAGAGGAGAATAAATTTTTATTGCAGCAGTACGATTAATAATAAGAAATTTTGTTCGTTGAAAAAGAGCATAATTATGTAATAATATAGCATAACGTATATATGTATATTTACTTTATATTACATCGGTTAAAATTAATTTGGATCACCTGAAATTCGTCCCAAGGAATAGATGAACACTCATCATTGTCAATATTGGAAACTTGAATCTTGATAATCGAAGAATAATCGCAAGATTGTTGTATAAACTCGACTTTCGACAGCTTGAACGTCGCCATGGAAACCTGCGGATAAGAAAATAAGATTTGATTTCTACAATCTTTGATAATCGCGAGAAATTTGTTCACAAACTCTGTCTACGGCACTCACTATATCTTTCCTTTTGCACACGCTGTCCATAGACTTTTCACTTTGCGTGTCCGGCGTTTCTTCCACAACCTCAGTCGCTTCTTCCACAGCCGTTATCCTAATCGTGTTATCGATGCCGAATACCGCATCGATCTTCCCTTGATCTTGGAGGCTTACCAAAACATAATTCTCGCTATCCGAGCTAACGTCGCTTCTCATGGACACCGTATCGCTACTACCGTCTTCCGGAGAGGCCTTCAAGGCCGAGTCGATCGATGTCATTAGATTGCTGAATCCTTTTTTCATAGACGAGAGATTGACGTTGAAATTATTCGGAATGAAGGGCGTGTTCGAGTCTGACTTGCTATGCTTATGTGTAGTTTCCGTTGTTTGTTTCTTTTCGTCGCTCGGATTGTCGATATACTGCGGCCCGCAACTCTCGGGTATACACCACATTGCATTCGTTGGACCGTCCTGGTCGCCTTTCTTCGTGCCATTTTGTTTAAAAGTGACGACCGGCGCCGGAGCGGAATGCGAGTAATCCATCGACAACATCGACGATGCCTCGCTCTGAGGTGTCTCTACGTCGTTGCTCGTGTTCATTTTCTTAGCGCTAAAATCGACACGCGCGCCCACCGTGCCAGTGTGCCAGACCGTGGACGAGCCGACGAAATCGTCCGCTATACTAGATGAGTCGGGCATAACGGATTCTAGATCGCCGCCGGAATTCTCTTTACCGGGTGTGTGCGACGGCATCACAAATGTCACTTCCACCTGTGGTATCAACGCGCCTATGATCACCGATCCGCCGCTCTCGACTTTCAAAATCTTATTCGAGTCCACGGCCAGATACGTAGCCATCTCGGAGAGTATCTCCGACAATCTGAGTAAGAACAAATATTGATAATGATTTATCTGTACGCTAACTAAATTGCTTATATATGCCAGCCCGTGAATATCGGCGGCCGAAGGCTTCTCCTTGGCTGATAACGAATCTGCGGTGAAGTGGCACCACAGCGTTAGAGGAAACGCGTCCAGAAACGGTACGGGCCGACTCTGGCCGACGGCTCGTGCTCCAAAAAAATCCCCCCAAACAGGCTCGAAATTACAGCACCACACGTCCTTCGCCTCTGTCCACAGAAGTTCTCTATTCAGCTGACGAAGCAACTCGCTCACGGAATTGCTGCTGAAATTGGGCGGTATTTGCCTAATATTATCAGCGCCTACAGAACAAAAAAAAAGGATACTGAAAACTGATAAAAAAGAACTAGATATGATATCGATATTGGCAATATCATAAATACATACCTGCGCAATGCGCTAGAAATTTATCCGTTACTACATGAAAATCTCCCGATTTACTGGGAAACTCTGCACCAAAGAACATTTGTCCCATTTGAAATGCATTGAGACACTGCGCCAAATCCGCCCTCGAAGATCTTTCTGTTGATCGAACATTTGTTATAGATGCTCTGGAAGTTTGAAGGTGCAAAGATTTGGGTCTGTCTTTCTGGTTTGGGTAATCTTGTTGACTTTCGAAGACTATCTAAAAATACAAACATTCACATTACTAAAATTAGAAAATGGGATAATGTATTTAAAGTATACACTATACAATAATATATTTTAACTTACTCTTGGAAGTATAGCCTCTATTTTTACATCGAAGTACATTAAACGCGAAGAGCTCAGCTGCTTGTCTTTTCCCAAAAGAGAATGATAAAGATTCAATGCAAAAGAATTAAACCAAAGGCACGAGCAGACGTCAAAATTTATTTGAATGGGATTGAGCTGCACATAAAACTTGGGCGGTGGCACTAAAAAATTATACATCATTCAATAGTAAAGTTATCGAATATAATATAGTATAGACACTTGTATAAATTTCTGCTTACAGGGAAAAGTAATATCTCCTGGATAATAGTAATAAGTAAACTCAGCATGAAGTATTGTTACGTCTTCTGGAAGACTAAATCTGTCACGATCGCCTAAATAAAAGTTTAATTTAAATAGACATAGAAATATATAATAAAAGCTAAATACTAGAAGTAAGATTTTAATCTAGCTACCTAAATTCGATCTCGCATGCGTCATTTATACGTCATTTTGCAAACATTAAAATAGCATTTAGCAATATCGTTGTAAATAACATATAATATCTTATGTAATCTCTATAAGATGTTTTTCAAGTAATATGTAATATCAATATTTTTTAGATACACATCATTGCACATATTCATATTACAGATTGCAGAGATTAATCTTAATTTATTTAACATAAACTATATGTAATAGAAAATAAAAAAGAATCAAGATAAAGCAATAAAACTACTCGTCAAAATAAATCAAATTTAGCTAAAAACTTCATGTGCGATGTTACATTCAAACAAACTACTCATTTTTTGTACCTGGTGTATGTTTTTTCCTGGTTTGAGCTGTACAATTATCAAATAAAATAATTATTTTCAAACTTGGTGCGACTATTTCGATAAAGAACCTGATAAAAACAAATAACTAGAACAAATATTAATCATACAATACCTGAGATAAATTCTTTTGGCATTGGATTACGCGACGTTGTTGTCACTTTGTACAAGGTAAAATCATCAATCCTGATAATAATGCACGTCGTCATTAATTTGGCAAGCTGCTCCAAGACATAATTTTTCACGGGATTACCACTAGGATGCTGAGACTTCTTTTGCTCAGATGGTGTGACATTTGGATTTTGTGGTTGATTACTTTTGTCCAAATTCTCTCTGGAGCCTTTCGTACCACTTCCTGTTACATAAAATCGAATATGTAAATTCTTCTATATATTATGTATTATATTAGACACTAAACAGCTTATTTGTATATATACAAACCTGTTACGTTCCCTTGACTTCTTGTTAAAGGAGAATGTTGTGTTCTCCCAGAATCTATGAGATCCATAAACTGACTTCGGAACGAACTCACCGACTGCTGCAACCATTGGTTGTGAGGTGTAGCATTCTCTCTGTACTTGGCCCAATGCTTTCTGTCCGCCATTGCCAGATGATACGGATAATAATCAATTTGAAATCTAACTAATGAAATTTGTAATGCACCACCGTCCTTCAGATCGGGATGTAATGACCTGCCTCCTATTTTAATAATATTGATAATTAAGATAAAAGTGAATATTGTATGATGCAGAAGAAAATCGTAAACTGTACTCAATAGATATTAAATAAATAAAATAGTAAATAACATGCTCTCAATAAATGCTCCGTAAAAACAAATATAAATCTCTTTTGAACTTACCACCAGCATCATCGCATAAGTGAAGATCGATGCGTTGCGAAAGAAAATGATATGACGTCTCTACAACATCATATCTCGTAAATATTTTTGAAATCGCTGTATTGTACTGACTTTTTGATTTGCTTTGCTGCTGAGATACCTGTGCTTGATATTCTGGTAAAACCTTAAATTAGGACAGACAAATTAATAAATCATTGTGGGGTTTTATATTAAAAATTAAATAAGCTGCGCAAACCTCCAATTTTCTTGCAGCTTTTGTTTTCCGTTCGAGAATGGTGGCTTTCTCGATGAGACCACCTAAAGAGTCGAGAAAATGGAGCGCAGCTTTCAGTTGTGAATCTGTCAATACCCACAGAAGATCATCTAAAATAATTACTAATCTGGAACCCATGACGAAACAATCTGTAATAAAATAGTTGACTTACAATTAGTGCTAAGCAACGCATTTAACATCAGGTATTTACATCAATGCTTACAAACCTGATAGTCTTTTCTTTATCGTAATTCGACATCTTGCTTGGTTTGTAAGTAAACGAAGTGGCGTCAGATTGTGATCCTTAGTACTTTGAGCTTCTATTCTAACGGTCTGCCATTCTAATTCTTTAAAGATAAGTAACTGTCCTCGATCAGGATCTTTTACTCTAGTGGTTCTGAGATCGCAACGCTGCCATGTCGCCGACCTGGATTCTACCATAATCCGGTTCATCTAAGAAATACAATGTATAGTTTTAAACAAATGTCAATATGTATTCAATTTACTTTGCTTTTTATACTATGTGCCATAGTAATATCCTAATATCGTACCTGGACTGAGGCAATGAATGCAGGACTTTTAAATGTAACCAGCACAGTGTTAACAGCCACTGTTATTCCATCAATTACTTTATGTATAAAAGAATACTTTGCAGGACCGGCGTATGATGATGTACCCTGCGGGGAAGACATGCTTCTCAGATCCTCACATGTTTCTACATCTATATGAACCTCATCCAAACTCTGCAAATATAATATTTTGTTTGTAGTTTTGTTATATGTAATAAACATAATAGCTATAATCTATAACTGTCATTTACCAAAAAGATAGGAACACTTTTCAGTTTGGTCCATTGTATGCGAAATGAAACTTTATTGCACCAAGCATTAGTTAATCTTAACCATGATGGCAGCTCTAGTAGATCTGTGAGGACTATTTCATCAAGTTCTAAATTTGACAGCTCTCCTTCACCTTTGAATGTGCTCAGGTTTATCTTATCAGCAGATAAATTCTTGGTGAACCTAGAATATATATGTATATCATTTGCCATTAGTTACGAGGATCATAAAGCAAATAATAACATGTTTTACATAAATTATGTAAAAATTATGTAATTTGTATAGGTACTTTGATAAGATTTATGCATTTACATAAATATAATTAGCATAGGTATAAATTTTTATTGTATAAAATATCATATAACTGTTGCTATAACTCAATTTACTAATAAACTTTAACTGATAAAAAAATTTTTTTAAATCAGTGACAAGCATATGACGAGTGTCGATTGCAATTAGAGAGAGCGCTTTCTCTCTTTGCTTTCTCCCGAAACTGCTCTACGAATGTACCCAATATTACAATTATATAAAACGTATGGGAAAGGAGGATGTGCGACAGCTGTATCGCAATGACAAGACCTATGTTTTGACAATAAGTATGAAGTATGAAGGAGCGTGTACGTGACGGGTGTGGAACGGGGCGATCTTTTTTTACGTGTCACTTGGGAGACCGTGACTGCGAGACCGTGCACCAGGTTAATCGATCGTGATTGCATGAACAGTACCTCGATAGGTGTTTTAGCAGCTGATTTTTGATGATCGAGACCATCTTCTGATCGTGTCGGCGAGCCTAAAATTCTTACAGCGATTAACGAGAGGTAATACGTCTCAGCATGGTTAGTTTGACACCACACATATTTACGACGATCTACACAGATCACAGATCTACAGCAAGAGCAACTTCTAACTATATTATATATACATATAGGTATATATATTATATACATATATGTATACATGGACCGATGGACCCGCGAATGAAATGAGCCCACCTTATCTATGCACGAAACTACTCCTCTACTCACTCTTGACTTTACCTTCTACCGTCTCTACCTACAGAATTTTCCGAGAGGAATATTTTGTTGTGTGAGTTTATCTGTGTGTAATACTGGGTACCGTATCGAAAAGAATTGTTCTCGTGAGAGGAAGCGTTTGCGTGCTACATGCCAATTGGAACACCGGGTACATACAACATGAAATGCCTCCCAGGAAATGGCCGCTGTTATCCCCTTTACTTTGCTTCAGTTCTGGGGATCGATTGTGTATCTTGAAACGAGGTGAAAATGATAAAAGTGAACAGATTTTACTAGATTTCGACAAATAAAATCGCAGATACGCTAGTGAATTTTCTCACTTGTGATTTTCACCTCATTTTAAAAGACACAATCGACCCCCTGGCTACGGAGATAGCGGTGTAGGCAGCGGTATTAATCAAATTACGCTATTAAAAAATCCAAGAATTTTCCAAGATTTCGAAGAATCGTGATCTCCTAGAATCTTAAGTTTGAAATCTGGAAAAGTTAAAATTTTTGAAAAATATATTAGAATATACAATTAGAAACAAGATATGTGACATTTTAATTCAGAAATCGGAACTTTATTATTTCTTTCTTTCATTTATATTATAAGAATGACTATATAATTGAATACATATAAATTTTAACATGGCGATGTTACATCAAAAGTAGTGCCTATTACAAACAATATAGAACAGTAGTGGGTTAAGTTATTTTTGTTATTTATACAATCAATTTCATTGCAATGTTTAGAATAAATAATAGCTGTGTGTACAAATTACAAACGCACCGTTAACAAATTATATTTTGTGGTGCACTCGGCAATGTAAATGATAATACTGAAAACCTAGCTGGCATACGTGACGTCAACAATAGATTTCAAATATCCTCAGAACATTGCGCCATTGGAAAGAGGGTTAAAAGCGCGGGAAGTAAATCGCCGATTTCGTCCCGGTCTACATAATAGGATATTTTAAACAATTTTAAACCCTAAGCCCTAAGAAAACCAATCACAGTCGAATGTGAGGAGAATAAACGATTGTAATTGGTCAATTTTTTAGGGCTTACGTCTTAAAACAACGATTACGGCCTGCATAAACCGGCCTTTTAGCCCGCGCTTTCTATCTTTTTTTGTTTTCTTCGACCGCGAGTTTCTGTTGTAGCGGCGTGCGCAGCGGCTACTTGGCGGCTTGGCCCACGATTGGTTCTCCGGGTTCTCCGATCACGTGACAGCGCTGGTATCTGCGCGAAGCAGTATTGCTAGAGTTATGCGCGACCTGATTGGTCGATGGTGGTGTGAGCGTCGGCGTTATGTTAACGCGCGTCGACGCGTCGTTCTTAACAGCACAGCGGTCGTTGCTTACTTGTTCTGATTTGTTCACCCGCCGGATCTTTCATATTTTACCTGACTACCTGACCTGTCTTGACCTCCCAGGTAGCATTTGGATGACCTTTTGTCTAAAATACATCATTAAGATGTCTTTAAGATGCCAGAAATCTTAAAGATGTCTTTATGATGTCTTTTAGACATTAATTGTTACCTGGGCTGTCTGTCTATCGTCATCGTCGGTCGTCATCAGTCGAAGGTTCCGCTGGGTTCCGCGGTCTTCCGCGTCGTTAAGTCGCGTTATAATAAATCCCGTATCGCAGTACGTGCGTTCCGTTCCGCATAAATCGTGAGTGTTCGGCGGTTTCTACGCTGTTGTACCGTTGTACACTACGGCTCGGCTACGTTTGAAGTTCATTACTGAGTGCAGAGTACAAAGCACGCACACGTTGGCTTCTATTGTGCCCGTCTTATTTTCTCCTGCCCTCTTGCCTTTCCCTGCACGATATACGTGAGGTCTGTAACAATACCTGGACAATACTCTCGTTTCGTTGTTTCCATTGCCGTGGCTACGACCTTTTTGGCTTCGTTTCGCGGCTCAAATACTATGACTACGTTTACACGGCGGCTTATAAGCCGAAGTTATAACTGCCGTATACTATCCGATCCAAAACTTTTCTTCTTTTTATCAATATGATTACTTAAATATGAGCCTTTTTCATACTCTAAACATTTGAATTAATCTCTTTTGATATATACATACTAGAAAGTGTAGTTTAAAATCAAAAGAAGCTCGCTTATTTAAATGATCATTATGATCAAAAAAAGAAACGTTTTGGATCGGATAGTATACGGCAGTTATAACTTTGGCGACTTCGGCTTATAAGCCGCCGTGTAAATGTAGTCTATAATCTTACACAGGCAAAAGCGTATTTACAGATCTGGTGATTCAAAAAACACTAATCGTAAGATTTTATCTAACGACTATGCTTTATTTGTTGCAGGCTGCAGCCTCACGCGGATACCAGAGATAATCAGGCAGCGGCCTGGAAAAGCTTGGTGCTCGGGTGCTCGAGTACTATATATTGCATCACGAAGCAGGTGGTTATACATGTTCAGGTGTACACGAATCTTTTATTTAATAACGCTATAAACAGTATTCTTTTTATAGTTTTTATTCGCATCGAGTGATAATTATTCTGCCAATTTTGCCATATATTTTATTTAACGCTCATGTCCTGTGGATGCAATCTGCGAAATAATAACTTTCCAAACACGACGCATTTGTCTTTTACACTGAAGAAGACTTTGATATAATACACAACGAGAGTGTGTGGGCAGAAGTCATGGAATTAGAAACGAGGAATCAAATTAGTGACGACTATGACCAGGTCTTCTACGCGACCATGTGTCACGTTTGCAAACAGTTTGGCGAGGGCATACATTTAAAGAACTGTGGTGGCTGTAGGATGATCGCCTATTGTGGTCAGCAACATCAGAGGCTGGACTGGAAGCAGCACAGACCTTTGTGCAAAGCCATACAGGACGTGATGCAAAACCACAGTGTAGATGATCTCGTTGCACCTATGTCATCTTTGGGTGTAACTATGGAGCACTGGGACAAGAAGGTGAACTTTGCACAGTCAGTGTCGGACACGTTGGGACGTCGTCTGACATACGAAGAGTTGCAAGTGATCTGTTTTCGAAGGGAGTGCCTAGTTTGCCACGAACAAAACGCTCAGTTGGAGGATTGTCAGAAGTGTGCTTCCAGCTTTTGTAAAGGTCACAAAGATGGGCACAAGGACATCTGTGCTACCCTGGAACTATGTCTTCGTGCAGATTTATTAGCTGTAAGAGGGAGATCAGGTCCTCAGGACCTGAGTTCTTACTTGAAACACGTTTCCTACACCGGTACATTTCAGAACACGAGAGACTTTATAAACGCTTTTGGGGATATTCGGATTACCTCGGAGATGTCGCACAATGTCTTGACAGCCGATCACTCAGAATATCTAACACATCCCTTGACGTTGTTTCATGCTATGCGATTATTAAATTATGTCCCAAAAAGCAATAAAGATTTGGTCATTCATCTTATAGGTGCGACCGATGCCGACGAAGGCACCTCGATGGGGTGGGAAATTTTTCCGCGTTTAATAAACGTGATGTCAGTGGTAGTTGTAATGATAGGGCCGGAATTAACACGTCTATTAAATCCGTCACACATTTGCGATAACTGTATGTCGCGAGAGAAAAAATGTTTGACGTATGAGTTTCACGATGTGTTGTACGAGAACTATGTACGTAGCCCGTTATTCGTAAAACCGGACTTGGTTGTGAAATTTAGTATTCACGTGCGTGAACTTGTGTTCACATACGAAACGTGGGCTCCGTCCGTACGGGTGCTAGCAAAACAAAATTGTCCATTCGTCTTAACGTGTGCCACACTACTGGAATTTCAGAATCAGACAGTCAAAATAAACACAATCCTGAAAAAAAAGGTAAATTATCTCTATAGCGGAAAGAATCCATTCGCTGGTTTAAGTCCATATAGAAATATTGGTCCGGAGTACCTGGCTTATACGAATCAGTATTTAATTATCTACAGGAATCTTTGTTCGTAACTGATATGCGTAATTTAAGCTACCGATACAAACTAAAAGTGTTTGATGCTGAAGAAGACGTGGCGCGCGCGAAATGAAAAAACAAGAGTTAAATGGAATTTAACGTTTATAAATGTAACGAAAGCGACACAAAAGGTTTTTTCGCATGCCCGAACATGCTACTCACTCCAACGCACTCCAATACGTGCTGCGTTCCGATATTCACTGCGAGTACTGAAAATCTGTAGCATACATGACGTAAACTATAGATTTTCAGTACTCGCAATGAATATCGGAACGCAGCCACGATCGTATTGGAGACTGGAGTGCGTTGGAGTAAAGTCATATGGGCCATTTTTTATTTGAATAGTCGATTGTTTTATATCGGGCGGGCATTATAATGGATTATAAATGTAACAAGACACGTCGATGCAGTAACGTAAAATATTAATGGTAATAACTGTGAATTCTGTTACTTTTACTTACTAATTACTTTCAATTTTTTTTGCAATGAAGACAAGACTTTTCGTTTATTGTTTGTAATAATTAATAAAATTTATATCTTTTGTAATAATATATGTGAATATATGTATATCAAGCATTTATGGAAATTATTTCTTTTCCATCGATAATCCTGACATTTCTCACATCATATGTGTAAAAGACTGGCAGCTTCCTGTGACAGTCGATGACCAAAATAATAGCAGAGATCGAGTGGCCGGGCCCTGGCAGTTGAGCTTATCCCGCCGTTCTTTACGTGAGTATATCGTTTCGAGGAGTGTGTACTCCGAAGAAATTAACATTGCTAATAACAGCATATACATGCTAAAATAGTATACATATTCTAAAATTAACAAAGTTCAATAATTGTTTCTTTATAAAATGCGTTTTGACGAAAACCCGTCACCAGGGTATACACTGTACATAGAACCAATCACGAGCAACTGCGAATACCCGTTCTCTTATATGTATATACCCAGCCCGTCACTATGTAAAATTTCAAGAATATTCTTAATTTCGAAGAATGTCTCAATTTCCAAAAATTTTCTGTATTTCCAAGAAATTTCTCAAAAGTTAGAAAATAATTGTTAGTGTTAGAAGAACATACTCGGCCAGAACTAGACATCACGCATATCTAAAAGACTTCGTAAAGACGTCTTTTAGACATGCGTGCTGTCTGGAGAAAATTGTGCTATTAAAAATTCCAAGATTTCCAAGAAACATGATTTTCTTGAATTTGAAATTTTAGTCAAAATTTTTGAAAAAAATATTAGAATACAGTTAGGAACAAGATATGTGACATATTTTAATTCAGAAATCGGAAATTTATTATTTCTTTCTTTCATTTGCATTATAAGAATGACTATAATTGCATACATTATAGCTTACAGGTGTAAGATTATAACGGCGCGGCGTTAGCCCGCGCTTCTTACCATTTTTGTTTTCTCCGACCACGAGTTCTGTTGTAGCGGCGTGCGCAGCGGCTACTTGGCCCACGATTGGTTCTCCGATCACGTGACAGCATTGGTTTCTGCGCGAAGCAGTATTGCTAGAGTTATGCGCGACCTGATTGGTCGATGGCGGCGTGAACGTCGACGTCATGTTAAAGCGCGTCGTTCTTGCGCAGCGGTCCGCCTGCGGTCGTTGTTTACTTGTTCGCCCGCTGGATCTTTTCTTTCGTCTTTTACTTGTCTGTCTATCGTCGGTCGTCGTCAGAAGGAGGTCACGTCGGCAGTCGAAGGTTCCGCGTCGCGGCGTCGTTAAGTCACGTTATAATAAGTCCCGTATAGCAGTAAGTACGTTTCGTATAAGTCGTGAGTGTTTATGTGTTCGGCGATTATTTCTACACGCTGTTGCACGGCTACGTTGACATACACATTTGAGTGAGTACAAAACACGCGCACGTTGGCTTTCACTGTGCCCGTTATTCCATTCTCTCCTGCCTTTTTGCTTTTCCTGCACGATATACTGATATATACGTGATCTGTAACAATACCTGGACAATACTCTCGTTTCACCGTTTCCGTTGCCATGGCTACAACCTTTCCAGTTTCGTTTCGCAGCTCAGACTAATCTTACACAGGCGAAAGCGTATTTACAGATCGGGCGATTCGTAAATACGTAAATACACTCGAGATTTTATCTGACTACTACGCTTTGTTGCAGGCTGCACGCAGATACCAGAGCTAAGCAGATATAGCCGGCCTGCTAGAAAATCTTGTTTCTCGAATACTATCGTATCACGAAGCACGGAAGCAGGCGGTCGTGGATGTGCGCGGGATGCACACAAATCCTCCATTTAAAAACGTCAGCATAAAAGGTATCCTTCCTATTTGTCGCATTAAATGATAATTATTCTGTCATTTTTGTCATATATTTTACTCAACGCTCGTGTCCTGTAGGTGCAACCTACGAAATCATAACTTTCCACAAACACCGTTCTTGTCTTTTACACTGAAGAAGACTTTGATATAACGCGACTATGTGGGCAGATGTCCTGGATTTAGATGCGAGATTTCAAGTTGAAAATTATAACCAGTTGTTCTATGCAACCATGTGTCACGTTTGCAAGCGGTTTGGCAACGGAGTTTATTTGAAGAGATGTGGTGGCTGCAGAATGATCGCCTATTGTGGTCAACAACATCAGAAGCGGCACTGGAAGCAGCACAAACTTTTGTGCAAAGCCATACAGGGCGTGATGCAAGACCACAGTATAAGTGATCTCGTTGCAACGAGATCAACTGTATCATCTTTGGGTGTTACTTTGGAGCACTGGCACAAGAAGGTGAACTTTTCGCGGTTAGTGTCGAACAAGCTGGGGCGTTGTCTGACATCCGAAGAGTTGCAAGTGATCTATTTTCGAAGAGAGTGCCTAGTTTGCCACGAACGGAACGATCAGTCGTTGGAGGATTGTCAGAAGTGTGCTGCCAGCTTTTGTAAAAGTCACAAAGACGGCATTGAGCATAGGGACATCTGCGCTACCCTGGAAATATGTCTTCGTTCAGATTTATCAGCTTTATCAGCTGTAAGAGGGGAAAACGGTCCTCATCTGGACCTGCATTCTTACTTGAAACACGTTTCTTACACCGGTACATTTCAGAACATAAGAGACTTTATAAACGCTTTTGGCGATATTCAGACTCACTCGGAGATGTCGTACAATATCTTGGCAGCCCAACACTCATTTCATTTGACACGCTCCTTGACGTTGTTTCATGCTATGCGATTATTAAACTATGAGCCAAAAAGCAAATATCTAGTCATCCATGTTGTAGGTGCGAGGAATTCTGAAAAAGCCACCTGGATGGGGTGGGAAGTTTTTTCGCGTTTAATAAAGAACGTGATGTCAGTGGTAGTTATAATGATAGGGTCGGAATTAAAACGTCAATTCAATCCGTCACACATTTGCGATGACTGTATGTCGCGAGAGAAAAAATGTTTAATGTTTGAGTTTCACGATGTGTTATACGAGAACTATGTACGTAGCCCGTTATTCGTAAAACCGGACTTGGTTGTAGGATTTGATCTGGCGCATGAATTTCGGTTCAATAAGAAAACGTGGGCTCCGTCCATACAGGTGCTAGCGAAACAAAATTGTCCATTCGTTTTAACGTGTTCCATGCTACTACAATTTCAGATGGAGACGGACACTATAAACGCAATCCTGGGTAGAGAGGTAAATTATTTATATGGTGGAGAAAATCCATTCGCTAGTTCAGTTCCATTTAGAAACTTTGGGCCGGAATACCTACTTTATATCAATAAGTATGTAATTATCTACGAGACTCTGTGTTCGTAACTGATATGCGTAATTTAAGCGACCAATTGGTATTAATACAAAGTAAAGGCTGTGTTTGCTGCCAAAGAAGACTTGGTTTGCGCCAAATAAAAGAGCACGAGTTAAATGGAATTTAATAACGTTTAATAAATGTAATTCAAGTGACGCAGAGAAAACAATTATGAACTACAACCGCGAATCGCGACGTGTCTTCACGAAACAAACTCCAAAAAGCTGAGATCGGTCACTCGTTTTTTTTTTTTTTTTTTTTTTTTTTTTTTTTTTTTTTTTTTTTTAATAAATCATATTTATAATCCAGAAATTCTTGGTGCCATTCTTTGTTTGTAAAGTCGATTGTCTTAATATCAGTCGAGCGTAAAATTATAAATGGATTATAAATGTGACGACACGTGGATGTGGTAACGTTAAATATTAATACAATATGACTCTTGTTTTCAGTTCTGTTTGTAATAAGAAGATTTTTCGTTAATTGTTTGTAATAACAGATATCTTTGTAGTAAAATATATATTAAGCATTTACTTTACGGCATGGCAATTATTTCTTCTCCATCGATATTCCTGAGATCTCTGACATAATACGTGTGACGCTGCCTGCGACAGTCGACGACAAACACAATGGAAGAAATCGAATGGCTCTGGCACTAGCCTACAGCAGAGCAGATACAACGCAGTTTCCGATCTCATCTTTGCCGCGGTATATTATGGCGCGATTTGCCCTGTTTTACATCCTCGCGTTCCGGTGGTAAACATCCGGGAGGTACGCTTATCTGCGAAATGAAAAACGTCGACGTCGAAAACTTATCCTGCGGTTATCTCGACGGTCATTAACTCATTAATTGCGAATATCTTTAGATATTAGACATTAATAATAAAATAAGTACAAATTTAGCAATCGCGTTGAACATATTAAAGACGTCGGCTGGTACTGATGAAGAGATCTGAGAGTTCGTACTTTCGCGAAATTGATTTAATCATTCTTCTTTTTTAATTCGCCTGCTTATTCTAGATTCTCTCGACGTATCTTTCTCTTACGGGAGGAGACGAAAAGCGCAAAAATAAAAGGCGGGATAAAGTTGAAGGGTGGTGGATAAGCGGCGAGTAAGAACGAAGGATATATACATGTAAGCGGGTACTTAAGCCTTGTAACTTTGGAAGACGACGCGACGAAAAATCTTAGTTGTTTGAGCCATCTCGGCGAGAGAAAGCGAGAGAGAGACAGTAGGTCACGGCCAGTGATCCCTCCCGAAAAAATAGCGTCAGTCTTCAAGAACTTTCCGAGATCCTTCTCTCTTTTTCTCCCCCAGGTGAGTAGCGCGGCGGCCGAACTACCCGTGGGAAAAAAAACAAAGGATAATTAAGCCTTTTTATCCCGGAGACGAAAGTTCGGAGTCCTCATCTTTAAAATTTTAAAATTCGCTTATTGTTATATACGTCGCCGGTAAGAGACGTTTTTCCTTATTATTATAATAGTTTGTTGCGGGGTGGCAGTGTGGTCTAGTGGTAAAGTGCCAGACTCGTAATCTGGAGGTGCCGGGTTCGAGTTCTCCTGATCACAGGAATTTTTAAATTTCAAACTGCACTCCCCGCATGAGAGGAAAGTCATGCGGAAAACTGGACTGTGGTAGTATACATTTCGGTTTAGTTATATCTCACGATCAATAAAAATTTATAGCGTAAGATCTAAAATTTGAATCCAGCCTCCTCTGAAACTCCAAATGCAGAGAGGTTCTGAGCCATCACCAGAAAGGTGGCGATCGAATAAAAACCGACGATCTTTGTCGGATTTGAACTCGGTTCCCCGGTGACTTCGGCTCACTAGACTAGCGCACAACTCTCTGCGCCACGATCAAATATCACCACATGCCTCAGTGGTCGAATAGGTGAGACGCCCGCCCGGAAAGCAGGGAGGTCCAGGTTTGAATCCTGGCTGCGGTGTTATTTTTCGCAACAATTTCTATATTTACAAAATAAATAATTAGTTACGCTTGATCGAATTAGCAAACGCTTAAACAATAGAAAACGGCCAAATTTCGAGCAATAATGGTTCTTATTTGAAAATTATAAATGTTTACAATAACATCGCAATATAATATTAATATTTACGTTTCGGCCTTACTTGGCCTTCATCAGAACATGTCTGTAACAATTAAATAATAAAACCGACTCAATTCTCACTAATTGAGTCGGTTTTATTATTTAATTGTTACAGACATGTTCTGATGAAGGCCAAGTAAGGCCGAAACGTAAATATTAATATTATATTGCGATGTTATTGTAAACATTTATAATTTTCAAATAAGAACCATTATTGCTCGAAATTTGGCCGTTTTCTATTGTTCTATATTTACCCTTTATCTTTCTATATATATCCCGTCCTTTTTCAAATATGCTAACGCGTGTTATTGGATTAAATTGATTTTTAATTTAATTATGTGAGAGTACCTACTCTTTCGAGCTTTAGTTGTAGCTACGTTATAAGATCCGTAAGTAACGGTCGCGTGGTTTGCTAGAACAATGAATTGTACATAAAATTCACGAATAATTTTATTGGGCAACTAAGATCCAGTCCTGACCGATTATGGCGTTCCGTTAATTATTGATCCTCATCTTCTTCCCCAAGCGGAAGGATTGCGCTCATAATCGGTTCTTGTCGCTATAAGTCAGAATATCGAGTAATAAGAAAGGATTGCGCAAATGAGAAAAGACGGTGCAACAAGTTGCTGACTCTTAACTCATTTTCGGTAATAAGAAAAATAAAATAAGACTGCTTTTTCGAATTGTATGTACATTCTTGATTAATCAAGATATCTTCATTCGAATTTTTCTTTATAATAGCGAGATATACCATTATTTACTTTTAATGTTGCAATAATTTACGGTAAAATCTGATGACGATTAGAAATATATTTCGGTTTTGTATAAAAGCGAACGTTGATAAACTAATTACGAATAAGCAAACTTTAACACTTTAACTGCTACATACAAAAATTACTTCACGCGTTTTCTTTAATAGAAAATCGCGATATTGATCGTTGTCTTGGGCGATGCTAACGAGTTTCACGAAACGGTGCACGCGAGACGCGCGGTAACAACCCATCCGTCTCGACATCAGTTTGAGATTAAACGAACGGAGAATATTATACATTTTGCACATAATGCGCGTTCAAAACACTTCGTGACAACAACACGCCGGTATGCAGTTATCTGCGGTGTACGTGCGTGTGTATGTGCAGCGTACTGTATACTGCAATTTAGGTCGTTAAATTTTGTCATTTGTGCGACAATGCTCGAGCGGGAAGAGAGTGGCACGAGTCGCTCCATGTGTGTCGTCGCAATTATTATCTTTCGAGTTGCAAGTAGTGTCGAAGAAACGCGATTGTTCCTTCCGCGACCTTAAGCGGCAATTCGCAATTAACGACTTTATAATTAAAGCTTATCGAGGCGCAATTATATAGATATTAATTATAGATATTAAACGCGAATCGTATATACATTCGGAATAGGAATCGAAGCGGCCATGCAGGACAGGATGTTTATAAATTACTGTCTCATTACGATGTTTATTACGAGAGCGATCCTTATATTTTAACGACGCCTGACATGAAATAGATTTTTCACAACACCTCCACGGAAAGTTCGACTTTCCATGCCTGTAGAGCGGGACGAAAGTAGCCAATTTCACGCCAGCGGGAGGGAAAGTAAAATAACAGGTCTAACTCCGTTTACACGCGCGCGTCTAGCTCTATTCTGTAACTTTAACGACAGTATCGTTATCGTTACAAGGTATATTATCGTTGCGCAGCTTTTTTACCATACAGTAAACTTGCCCCGTATGGCGGCTCTGTATATGTATATGTATAATTTTATTTCATTCAAATTTCGCTCTACAGGCATTAAAAAGTCGAACATTTCCGTAAAGGTGTTGTGAAAAATATCGTGTGCACCACGGGAAGAAAGCTTTTTCAGACTCGTGTGATTGCCGCCCGAGCCGAAGGCTCGCCTTCGGCTCGGGCGGCAAACCTTCACACTCGTCTGAAAAACATCGCTTTCTTTCTTAGGTGCACAATAAACTATTTCGTCACGCTTTGGATATTCCGCATCTCAATCTAACTCGACCGTCGTTCTCGGATTGAAATCGCAGAATAATACGCGAATCAGCGGATCGAGTAGATAACGTCAAGTCGTGATACGTACGTCTGTTTATCAATAATAACGGATATTTTGCGGAATTTATATAACAAAACAGTAGTGCTAATACTTCGAAAGAAAGATGTCATATGAGCAGCGCATATACGGCAGCGCATATATACGGCAGCGCATTTTTTGGGATGATGCGTGGCTCCGTGGCTATGCGACTGATTTATATATATGCCATAAATATAAATCTCTAAAAGTAAAACAGTCAACTTTTAAAGTCTCGAAAAAATAGATTTATTTAAAAAGTGGCAAGAGAGAGTAGCAATATAAAAGTAAAATCGTCCCATTACGTGTGTGAGAAAACTTTGAAGAACGATACATCAACAGACAGCGTAGTCAGGGAACCACGCATCATCCCCAAAAATGCTGCCGTTATTTATATTTTTTTATATAATTAAAATATATATAATTGAAACGTTATGTTATATTATAATTGAATTTATATAATTAAAATTGTTCTTCTTCTTCCTCGGCGTCACAGTCCATTGTGGACCAAAGCCTGCGCAACTATTCCTCGCCATCTCTCCCGGTCTTCCGCAATTCTTTTCCAGTTAGTGACATTCATCTTTCTCAGGTCCTCGACCACAGAGTCCATCCATCTTCCCCTGGGTCTTCCTCTTCTTCTAGGACCGTACATCATGTGTTGAAAAACTCTCTTGACTCCTCTATCTCCTGACATTCGGACCAAGTGTCCCAACCATCTTAATCTTTGTGATTTGATGTAGCGGACTACTGTTTCGCCTTTCATCAGGGTTTTCAGCTCGATATTGTGTCTAACCCTAAAGGACCCATCATCGTTTCTAACTGGCCCATATATCCTTCTTAAAATTTTTCTTTCAAAGGTAGCCAGACGGTGGCATTCGTTCGCCTTCAAGGTCCAAGTTTCACAACCATAAGTCAGGACTGGTCTTATCAGTGTCTTATAGATTTTGAACTTCACCGGTCTGGTGAGTAGTTTAGATTTCAAGAGCTTTTCATATGCATAATAGCACCTTGACGCCGCCTTAATCCTATCCTGCACTGCAACTGTAGTGTCTGCTGTGGATGAGAAGACCATCCCGAGATATGTGAACTGAGCTACCGCTTCAAAGTGGTAGTCTTCTATTATTAGGTCTTTCAAATTCCCTGCCCTTGTTCTCGCTAAGTATTTCGTTTTGTCTTCGTTCACCTTTAGGCCTATCTTGTCTGCCAGCCTCACCATTCTCAGAAAAACGTCCTTCAGCTCCTTTACATCCTGGCGACAATCGCTACGTCGTCCGCGTACGCACAGATCTGCACTGACTTTGTTGCAATAGTTGCTCCCGGATCTACTTCCTTCAACACTGAGTGCAGCATTAGGTTGAACACCAGCGTCGACAACGCATCACCCTGCTTAACTCCCGAGACGATCTCAAAAGGATCAGTAAGCCTTCCCTGAATGAGTACCTTTGCCCTCGTGTTTCTCAGTGTCATTGCTATTAATCTGACTAGTTTTGGTGGAATACCTAGTTCTATCAGCGTGGACGCCATCTTCGACCTGTTAACGCTGTCGAACGCCTGTCGGAAGTCTACAAACAAGCAGTGCAAGTCGCGCGAAAATTCGTGAAACTTCTCGAAGATCTGACTCAGGGCAAAGCAATGGTCCACCGTTGATCTATTTCTGCGAAATCCGCATTGACATTCGCCAATGATTTCCTCAGCTATGGGCTCTATTCTCCTGTACAACGCACTGGAAAAGATCTTATACACCACGCTCAGGAGTGATATCCCGCGGTAGTTTTGACAATTCTTTTTGTCACCTTTCTTATGAATTGGGAAGAGGATACAAGTCTGCCAGTCATCTGGCATGCATTCTGAACTCCACACCAGGGATATAAGTTGATGGATCTTTGAATGTAGTTCCACACCTCCAAACTTGACGAGCTCTGCAGTGATGTTATCCTCACCACCCGCTTTACCGTTTTTCATTTTTTTAATAATATCCACTATTTCCTCCATGTTTGGGGCTGGCACTTCCATTTCATCCTCTGGTAGTAGTATTCCGTTGTCCTCTTCTTCCAAATCCGAGTATATGTTAAGCGTTGACTGGAAATGTTCTTTATTCCATCGCTCTAGTATTTCTTTCTCCTCCACCAGGGTATTTCCATTTATATCCAGACACAAATTTAATCTGGGTTGAAATGAGGCGCTGTGCGTTTTAAGTTCCCTGTAAAACTTCTTTGCCGCATTCTGCGTGTGGGCTGTTTCGATTTCAGCGATTTTCGCCTTCAGGTACACTCTTTTCTTTCTCCTGATCTCCTTTTTTGCCGTTGTTCTCAGTTCTTTATACCGCTGCAGGTTACTCCGCGTATTCCTAGCTAATAACTTGTTTCTTGCTTCAGTTTTTCGTAGGTTAAGCTCTCTGCACTCGTCGTCATACCACTCATTATCTCCTCTGTCGTTTCTCATTTTAATGGATTCGGTTGCCGCATCCTTAACCGCTGCCTGTATTCTCATCCACTGGGTGTCCGGTGATTCTCGTTCTTCGTTGACATAGTATCCTTGTTGCAGTTTCTCGGATACTGCTGTCTGAAAGCTGGTTCTTATTTCTTCAGACCGAGAGAGCCTTTCAATATCCCATTTCGTTCGCCTAAAGTTGTTTCTTCCACCTAGCGTCGATAGCCTTTGCCTTAGTTTCAATTTAACCAGAAAGTGATCTGAATCACAATTGGCTCCGCGGCAGCTTCTGACATCCAATACTGAGGTCGCATGCCTTCTATTCTACAAGAGCATGGTCAATTTGGTTGGCTCCTCTTTCTCCTGGTATCTTCCAGGTTTGTTTGTGGATATCTTTGTGATGAAAAGAGACACTACTGATCCACATATTCTGGCAAGCAGCAAAATCACAGACCCTCGCCTCCATTTCCACTGGTGAGATCGTGCAGCGAGTGTCTGCCCGCCACCCCGTTGATAGAGGGCTCTTTTCCGATCTTGGCATTGTAATCCCCCCAAGATCAGTATTATGTCGTGTCTGCTGATTCTACTGCATACCCCCGATTAAGTCGTCATAAAATTTATCCCTTGTCCTCCTCTTCACTGTCCTCCGTAGGTGCATATACTGATAATATGGTTATGTTCTGAAATCTGCCCCTCAGTCTCAGTCTACAGATCCTATCGTTAATCGGCTCAAACAGCAGGATGTTCCTCCTTAATCCTTTTTCGACATAAAAACCTGTACCTCTGAGTCCCGGTTTTTCACCTCCGCTGTAGTATATAGAGTATGCCCTTTTCCTTAGCTCTCCTTGTCCCTTCCATCTAATCTCCTGCAATGCAAACTATGCTCAGTCCATATCTCGTTATTTCCGCGGCTACTTCAGCCATTTTTCCGGGTTGTAACAAGGTCCGAACGTTCAGTAGCCAATATGCAAATCATTATCCTTTAGACGTCGCCTAGGTCGTTGCCGATTTAATCCATATCCGTTCCGAGGCATATTTTGCGTGTTCATAACAGTCATATTTTTTCCGGCGTTAGGTTGTTAACCTCACGGCCAACCCCCCTTTTCGGAGGGCCATTTCTCCCGCTCTCGTCAGCCCCGACCCGGCTTCCCACCGGGGTTGGCTACCCGGTCTTCCGCCGGGTTTGCTCGGGTTCCCGAGGTTTACCAACTTGGAGGTGAGAGTCGGAATTGGGTAGGAGTGGATATGCAGTACTCTCTTGCCGCGAGTCTGTGTGGTTCGCATGCACTACCCCCTTTAAACCCCAAT